>JAOXOE010000784.1:8382391-8404013 GCA_028565055.1 Phoeniculus purpureus | reverse complement strand
GGTGGGTGTCAGGAGGATGGAGCCAGGCTCTGCTCAGGGGCACCCAGTGATAGGACAAGGGGCACTGGGTGTCAGCTCTTTGAGGACCGAATGAGGCGCTCAGGACTGGAAAAGGCTGCTATTTACTGTCAGTTACCCCAATCCTTTACCCCTCTGCTGAACTGGAAGCTGGTTATGTGATGCTAAGAGAAAGCAGCAGGGGCACAGGTTGTGCTCTTGGGAAACCAGAGCCCGCTGCAGCACAAAGAGGTTTACCTGGGCAACCAGTGGGACCAGCTCTATGCTGAGTGTGAAAAACAAACCCTAGGACACACAAAACTTATTTCTCTCCAAATTCAGGAAATGAAGAGCATGTACAGAGGCAGAGTCCTACCCACCCAGCTCCACCTGAGCACACAAAAGCCTGGGGCTGGTTTCCACCGCTCGCCCTCCCCTCCTGCCGCAGCCGCCGTGTTCGCTGCACGTCAACAGCACTCGGGCTCCTTCCATGTGAGAGCTGTTACGCAAAAAGCCCCCAAGAGGTTGGGTTTTTTGGCAAATCACTCTTAGGTTTATGGGTTGCAGAGGCTCCTGTGGCCCACGGAACATGTTCTGCTTGGTCTGCCAGAGCCAGGTGAGCTGCTGCTGTCAGAGCTCAGACGGGCGTCACGGCTTGTGTCCATCTGGCTCTTGTCTGGATTCTCCTCTTATTTTTCAGTCTGGATTCTTCTCCCACCTCGTTTCTTCCAGGCCAACATAAACCTCTCCTTAAATTTCCCCCCTCACCCTTTGCTCCTGCTTCCTCAGTCACCAGGCAGGTAGACGTTGTCGCTGAATGCCAGCCTTCCTTCAGCTGCACAGATGCACCAGAGCTCCTCTGGGCGCATTAGAAGAGATAAAACACCCACTTGAACGACAGAAAAGCCCCGGAGAAAGGCAGCCCCTCAACAAATGGGATTTTGCACGGTGACTTAAATGCCAAGGACCTGGGGCACGGCTGCGGCAGCTCTCAAGGTTAAAGGTGCTAACTGTGGTTCCTTGCTCTGAGATCAACCACCTCCACTGCTGGGGCCACCGCACTGTTGGGCCAGCAAACCCACCTCTTGCTCAGCCACCAGTGACAGAGCTGGATATGGATGTCTGGGGGAGCATCACTGAGGTTTGAGGAGACACAGTGGCTCCTCAAAGCCTTAGATCTGCAAACCTCATTCTCTGGGGTCAGTTCTGGGCCCTCACTTCAAGACAGAGATGGAGGGGCTGGAGCAGGTCCAGAGGAGCAACGAGGCTGGAGGCAGGACTGGAGAGAAAGGCTGAGGGAGCTGGGGGTGTTTAGCCTGGAGGAGACTCAGGGGGGACCTTGTCCCTCTCTCCAACTCCCTGCAGGAGACAAAAAAACCCAGCAGGGTTCTGTGCCTCCAACCTAAATCCTCCCTGGTGGCACAAGCTGTGTAAATTTAAGAATTAATAAACATTGTCAGCTCTAGAGAGGCCACGGGATGCTTCTCCCTCCTGCCCGACACACGAGGATGCTTCACCTGTGGCAACTGGGAGGAGCTGGGTCTGCCACTGGCTCCCTTCTGCTCCTCACCGCTGGTCTCTCTGCACCACTGCCCTTCTGCCTGAGTAAGGAGACATCAGGAGGACCTTGGGAAGAGGGTTCCACTACAGAATGCCTATGATAACAAGGTACCTGACAGCATGATCTATGAGGACCTTTCCAAAGCTCAGCTGGGCTCTCTCAGCTGCAATAAGATGGTGCTAATGAGGTGAAGGGCTGGAGAACAGATCCTGGTTGCCACGGGCTGAGCTGCCACTCATCAGGAGGAGGAAAGAGCTGGCAAGGACTCTGCAGAACCAGCATGACCCACCTGCCCTCACAGCCAGCTACTGCCTCAGCAGATGAGCTCATCTGGACAAACTCTGCAGCTTCTCTCAGATGGGTATGAGGAACCACCAAGAGGAACCAGTGTCCTTGTCCTTCCACCTCATTCAGACTGCAGGTGTTAGATGAACCCCACTCTCAGGACTGTGCTGACTTTGAGGAGGTTGGAGTGAGGTGAGGGTTGGTCTCCTCTCCCCAGGGACTGGCGATAGGAGCAGAGGAAACAGGGTCAGGTTGTGCCAGGCGAGGGTCAGATTGGATTGAGGAAAAACTTCTTCCCAGAAAGAGTTGGGGAGGCCTTGGAACAGGCTGCCCAAGGAGGGGGTAGAGGCACCATCCCTGGAGGGGTTCAACTGGGCAGCCGGGGTGTTTCAGGAGCTGGGTTAGTAGCTGGGGGTTGCAGGGTGGACGGTTGGACTTGATGATCTTGAAGGTCTTCTCCAACCTGGATGATTCCATGAGTTGTTTTGGCGGTGAGGATTCATCAGCAGTGTGGGTCTGTTCACCACAAAACACAGGAGCCGAGCCAGGCACATTGCTAACTGCACCCCCAAAAACACCCTCGTGCGAGGCACAGCAACCCCAAGCTGCGGTTACCCCAGCCCACCCCTCCGAGCTGAGCTCCCCTGTGCTGGCGGCTGCGCCAACGCTCCTGTTGTCCTTCAGGGAGGCTCAACGAGCTGCGAGGTCTCCTGCTCTGCTTTTCCTAACACAAGGGAGGCATTTAAACCTCGCAACCCACCTGAGGAGGGCAAAAAATAGCTGCTGTAGCCAGCGAGCGGCCGCCCCACCTCCTCCAGCTATGTCTCAGCCGAGCCAAGGACAGGAGCCTGTGTTTTCCATGGCACCTGATGAAGAGCCTCTCGTGTTAGTCTGCTTGAGCTGGCCTGTAGTCGCCTAAGGCTGGCTGCTGTCATTTTTCATCTGCAGCTCCTCCAGCTCATCTGCACTTCCCCAGGCCGTGGCACTGCAAGATATGGAGCCCCAAGTGTGAAGACCAGTTGCCGGTGACCTCTCTCTCTCTCTCTCTGTTTAAGCCTCGTCCTGTGGATTGCAGAGGAGCCTCAGCTGCCTCGAGAGCTGGGCTGGTGAGCAAATCCACACCTTGACACCTCTGATGCAGCCTTGGGTCCGTGGCAAAAGGTGCCCAAACCAACCAGTGCAGGTGGCAGCGACTGAGGATTGAACTTCCCAGCTGCTGGAGGCTCGCTGAGGCTCCGGAGATGACCTGGAGGACACTGCTGCAGCATCCCCAGCTCCTGCCGCGTGGTGACCGTCGCCACGTCTTTGAGCCATGTGAAGACAGCAGAATCCCAGTCCTTTGGGCAAAAGATCTTTCCTTTCTAAGAGAAACCTGATGCTGGGACCTGCAGACGGACAGATTTGACGAGAAGAAGGAACTCCAGTGCGCACTCTGCTTTCAGAGCTTGGGCAGAGATGCCGTGTGGCTGCTCCAAGCCGGGTCCTCCACCGGGCACCGTGGTTGGAATGTTAACGAGGGGAGGAAGAGGCACAAAGAGGACAGGATTCTCCACCCAGAGCCCCCATGGGAAGGAGCATCCCAGGCTTGTTTGTTTGCTGGGAGAGCCGTGGAGGCTACGGCGGCCCCTAATTACCACTTACCCTGCGACAATACAGATGAGAGCTTGTTTCTGAGAGGAAAATCCATCCTTCCAGGAACAATAGTGTGGATGACTGGCTGGGGTTGGTTTCTTTTCATGTAGGAGGAGGAGGGGGAAGGATAATTCACTCCCACCACAAATGGACTGACTGGGGTTTTCTCTGGGGGATGGATCCAGCGTCTGGAGTTCCTGGGCAGGGGCAGCCTGGCACTGCAGGGGTCAAGCAGTGATGCTCAGCACGAAAGCCCTGGGCCAACAGAAGATGCACTCTCTGCATTTGACTCTCCTGTTCCACTCAGCAGACTCCCATCATCTCCTGCCTTCATCCTTTCCATGCCTTGCCATCCCCTGGCAGACAGAGGGACGCACAAAGAGGGAATCACAGAATTAGCGATTGGAAGGGACCTCGAAAGATCACCCAGTCCAAGGACGCTGGTGTTTTCCACTCCAACCTGAATGCAGTTTGGGGTCCTGCTCCTGCATCACCAGGGCACAGCATCCTCCCGGGCTCCGGTGGCCTCCAAGTCCCAAAGCTGCTCAGAGCCTACAAGTGGCTGCTTGATTTACAAAGGTTAGTGGGGACTTCTGTTCCACTGGAGATGGAATTTACTAGACTCTGCTGCCTTTGCATGAAGTCTTTGCTGTGTATCATCAGCATCTCAAAGCCCCTAAGCCCTGAGGTACCTGTTTCTATCGAAAATGCCACGACAGCTGGAAAGAAAGAACCCAGACAGTGTTTCTGCTGCTTCGTTTTCCTTCGCCTCCTATTCTTCTGAAGATGCCTCCGTAAACAGCCTCCAAAGCTGGGATGCCAGAGAGAGGTGGGGTTTTCTCCAGCATTTGCAGCTGAATTCTGCCAAATCCTGCTGTGACAACAGAAAAGTGGAGCTCGAGGGTGTTAAAAAGCTGATTGAAACCTCTGCCTGCAGTCGGTCCGCACGGGGAACGGCTGCGGCAAAGCAGCCCCGGCTCACTTCGCTCTCAGAAGCCAGACAGTGCTGAGCAGAAGCAAACAGCAGCATCACTAAAGCTCCGAGAGAAACTGCACGCCAACCCACCTTAAAAACAAAAGAGCCCCGACCCCAGCATCGCTTAACCAGCTGGATTAAAGAGCAGCACTTGAAAAGGATGTAAGGAACAAGCTCGTTAGGCTCAAAGGCATTTTCCATTCCAAAATGATTACTAAAAATAACCCAGCTCTTGAACCCTGCCCCTTCTCTAGGGCACGGCCACTCGTCCCCCTTCTGCAGAGGGTTGGAGCCCTAAATTCCTCTGCACTCTCTCCCCAGACTCCTGTTGCTCCTAAGGGATGCTCCAGGAACCGGGATGACTCCAGCTTTGTGGGGTGCAGGGGATGCCCAGCCATGGGCAGGGCTGACCAGGCACAGCCCAGGGGCTGCTGTGCTCGTGCAGGAGCAACAAGTCATTCCTGGCTGACTCTGGGGAAACAGCCCCTCTGGACTCAGTGATGCATCTGAGCAGCTCCCGAGAAACACAGAGGTCCCCGAGCTGCAGACTAGAATCGCTCCCTGCGACGCTGCAAGGGTCAGTGCAAGAGACAGGGGGCGGGGGTGGGGGGTGGAACCAGCCCACAAATGCAGGGGAAGAGGAAGAAGGATCTCAACAAAGTCCTGAGTCAGAGATCAAGCGTGCACCCACACAGAAGGTGTTCTGGACCCTCACGGCACGACTCGGGACCCCAGCACGGCAAGCTGTGGCCACACCATACCCGGTCACTGCCGTTAGGGGATTCAGGAACGGTGTTTGGGGGCCCTTTATGCAGCCCACAAGGGTTGTGGCTGTTGTAGGGCGGCTTCCTGCTCTTCAGACGGGCCACTGGCTTCCTGCAGGAGACACCAACACCCATCTGACCCCCTCCCAGCATCAAACACCACCACCAGTGCTCCTCGGCACACTGGGCGAGCGGTAACCCAGTTACCAAACTGGGCAGCCCAGTAGGTCCTAGGGAGACAGCCCGGCTCGTACGAGGAGCCGCTCACGTCCGGAGGCAGCGCCGGGGGAAGGAGAAGCGGGGAGACGGAGCGGGGCCAGGCTGTGCCGGTTCCCAACGGCTGCTCCCTGAGAGGCGTCCAAGGGCGGCCGGCGGGAGCATGAGAAAGGGCTCCTCGCTGGTATTTCCTGCTCACTCTGCAATCCCCACAGCGCTGCCAGCAACGGGGCCGGGGCCCCCGTCACACGAGAGAGATAGCGATGCCTGGCCGCTCCGCTGACCCCGGTGGTCACCTCCAAAGTCGACCTCAGCGCACGACACCTTCGCCCCGAGACCCTCGGTGTTTGCTCCCACCTTCACCCTTTCAAACACCAGGCTCCTGCTGCTGCACAGACACCTCAGACCCTAAGGAGCAGCAGCTGCAGCAGACCCTAAGGAGCAGCAGCTGCAGCAGCCAGCGTTATGCTTCGGGATGCAGCCACCCCCACAAAGAATCAGCCCTGCACTAGTGCAGATCTCTGATGCTAATCTCAATGTTGTTGACTCTTCGGTATTTAGTGGGAGATGGAGCAGGGAAGCCAAAGCCTCACGCAGCTGGCAGCAATTCATAGGGGAAAAAATCCCCCCTCAATGTTCCCTCTTTATTCCAGCTGCGACACCTCAGAGCCCGCGAAGCTCATTCACCGTGAACGCGGCGTCAGGACCTATGGCAAATGTTTTCAGCAGGGAGCAGCGAGAGGAGATGAAGGCACCAGAAGGAATCTTAGGCTTCTGCAGACTTTCACCCCCTTCAGCCAAGCCCTGCAGCCTTGAAGCAACCCCTGTCCTTCCAGCAGCACCCCACAGCCACCCCCCTGCCTCCCTCTGCACTGGCCAGAGCTCAGGGTCAAGCTCCATCCCTCCAGGTCTGCTCTTGGCAGGTTCACCTGGAGAACCCCAAGAAGTCGAGGTCAAACTCTTCCAGAGCTCCACTGGCCTCCCAAGAGTTCCTGCTGATTTTACTCCTTTAAACTGCCCCATCCCTCTTGCGGCTGCCCCATCCCCAGAAGTGCTGAAGGCCAGGTGGGCTGTGGCCCTGAGGAACCTGATCTAGTGAAGGTCTCCCTGCCTGTGCACAGGGGATGGAACAAGATGATCTTTAAGGTCCCTTCCAACCCTGCCCATTCTGTGATTCCATGAAACCAACTTCTCAGCTCTGTAAGAGGCTCTTCTGGCACCGGGTTTTGGGTATCATCCCTCCTCATCACTCCCAGCACTGCCCACAACCACACCTTCAGCAGTTCCTCCCTCCCTAGCGCCCTAGTACTCGGTGTAGAGGGTTTCACTGCACTTCCATGACATCCAAATACCTGTGGGCTACAGCAGAGACACTTGCCCAGCAGGAGCCTACCTCAGCTTTATGGAGCTCTGACTGAGGTCCCTCTCATTTTAGGGAAATGAGACCCACTGCCCTGTCCCTGTTACTTAGAGATACAGTTCACACTCTGGTGTGCAGGGTGAGTACAAGTGGTTTACACCAGAGGATACAAACACAGCTCTGCCACAAGTATTTACGCCAAAGCCATTAGCAGCCTACAGCCCCAAACCGTTGCCCAAAGCAGAGCTGATGGGGAGGCACTGGGACCAGTGCAAGGACAAGGACAAGGTTGCTGGCTGGCAAAGTGTCTGGGCAGCAGCCTGGGATGGTGCAACGACAAGGAGACTTGTGTTCTTGACAAATCAGGTGGACAACACACGTGAAACTCAAGGGCTGCTCAAACCCAAAGCTCTGCGGGATCATCCAACCTCTCACTTTCAGGTCTAGGACAACACTAGGACATGTCCAGGTCTGCCAGGAGACGCTGAGTTCTTCAGTTTATAACCAGAGAGAACTTCATCTGGGGACTGGGGAGTTACTCCAGATGTCCCTACATGAGGATGACACCCCAAACACCTACCGCCTGCCAACGCATCGATGTTCTACCCTTCTCCAAAGCCCCCCTCATGCAGCCCCAGCATCAGAGCAGCCAGCCCCGACCCCCTGAGAGCACTTCTGGAAGTTACGAGGATCCCATCTGTCACACTTTTAAATAATTGGCTCGTCGTTAGGGATTCATTTGGCATTCACTGTGATAATGTTAATCAAGATGAATTAATAGAGTCCTCACACTGTACGGGCTCCCCGGGGAATTCCACCGCCGCTCAGAAATTAATTAATGGACCTCTAATTCTAGTGGCGCTGCCCAGGCAATCACCGGCCACGGCAGGTGCCCGATGGCAGGATGTCAGCGCTGGCTGCGGAGTTGTTTAAAGCATCACTGCTGCCGTTCCCCTCCTTACAGATGTCAGCTGAGAGGCTGGAGGGGTCCAAAAGGGTTCCCTGCTGTTGGTGCAAGGCTCTGGAGGTTAACGGGATGCTCCATGTCTAGCTCCACCTGCACGGGCTGCTGCTCAACGCACAAGATGACCTTTGGGCATCTTCTTCATCACTTGAGTCTTCTTTCTCTCGGATCAGATCTTCCTCCTCCTGCTCCACATCTGACAGGGATCCAGCAGACCCCATGGCTCTGCTCTGCTGCACAGGATCCAGGACAATGCCAACCCCCTCCACCAAGCACCATGTTCACCACAAGAAGCTTTGTCTGAGTCTTCAACCAGAACTAAAGGTCTTGGTGGGCCAGAAAACTTCAGTTCCAAGCACCCAGGGGTTAAGCTCTGCATGGCCAAGGAAGTCCCCTGGGTACCCTCCAGCCCACTGTAATCCCCTCACACCTCAAGCAGAGTCAGCTTTGAAGACTCATCACATCGTGGGTCCTTAAGTGACCCCATAAACTGACCGAGGCAGGTTCTGCTCCACACTCAGCGCTGCCCTATTTAATCAGTGCTCCAGACAGGACTAAGTGCTCTTCAAAGAGACCCGGGCTGGAGCATCGCTCACCCCAACCAGGGCAAGGGAGGAGTTTATCAGCCAGTCAGAGAGGCAAGTGTGGCTCTGGAGATGTGAGGGGGAAGGCAGAAGAGACCTGAGCTGCACCTCGGGGTCATCTCATCACGTCTGGCAAAAGCCTGTCCCGTCAGCGGTGCGAAACAGGCGCAGGCAGTGATTACACAGAGGCTTTCAAAGAGGCACTGCCAGGCAGGTTTTAAATTCCAGTACAGGGAGGGATGTCTTTGATGAGACTGAGTTTCCTTCTTCTACTCAATGAGGGGAAAAAACCACCCAGGGATGCTCCTGAGTGCATCTCGAGTTCCCCGACTCCTCCTGAGCGAGCTCTGCATCTCAAACATCTCAGCTGGGACACCCACAGAGTCTCTCCCACCCCCTGGCAGCAGGGTGCAACGAGCCACTGGCAGAACGTGCCCATCATCCTGCCCATATACCGCTCCAGGATGCCACATCGTGCCGCACAGAGGAAGAAGAGCCAGGCCAGGTGGCAGCTCTTGTGACCCGAGATGCCCTCAGCCCTGCCAGCTTTGGCACCACTGCTCGAAGGGGCTCTGCAAGGAAAGGGGAGAGCTCGGTGCCATCAGTGCTCCCAGCAGCTCCCAGCAAGTAGTGAAACAGAGAGGGCCAGTTCCAGGGCAGGACTGGACCTCACGAGAGCTCTCTGGGCACTGGCTCACTGACTAACGTGCACCTCCACTCATCACCAGGGACCATCCTGGGGACTCAGCGCTGGTCTGGAGCCCCCAGGAGTCCCTGGCTGTGGTGCAAAGGCGAGACACCCACAGTTGTGACACTCTCTCAAGCAAGGGTCACGGCTTGGCTGTGGTTGTACATGGGGCTGGGGAGGAGCCTGCTGGAGCCTCCTAGCCAAGGGCAGGCCCCTGCAGCACCCATGGGTGCTGTGCCTTACCTTCCCGCTTCATGCCCATGGCCAGACACTTCTGGTAGCGGCAGTACTGGCAGCGGTTGCGCTGGCGCTTGTCGATCAGGCAGTCCTTGTTGTCGCGGCACGTGTAGGTCAGGTCCTTCCGCACCGTGCGCTTGAAGAAGCCTTTGCAGCCCTCGCAGCTGTAAACCCCGTAATGTTTACCTGCGGGGTGGACACGACTCGGGTTAAAAGGATCCACCAGGAGGGTCCCGGGTGCCCCCCAGCTCCCCCGTTTGCTCTCCCACCCCACAAAGAGCATCAGCTCTTCCCAGGGGTTCTCCCAGCCGGGTCTGGGCGAAGCAGAGATTTCCTGAGCTCAAGAGAACTGGCTTCACCTTGACCTGACCCCACAAACTCAGGGTGCCCTCCATGGGCTACAACCCGCAGGCAAGCCCTCAGCTCTACACGTTGGGGGTAAGGCAGTGTGGCAGTGAAATAGGGGGGGTTCCACTTACACCCCCTGACCTGTCTGGACTCTCCACACCAGACACTGCTCTGCACCACAAGACCACCCTCCTCATCCAGCTGCAGAGGTGCAGGAGGTGACCCCAAGGACCTCATAAAGCAAGTGACCAGAGCACTTCTGGCTGCAGAGAGCTTTTAGAGCAGTCCCACGACAAAGGCAATTAGCAGGTCTTCATCCCCCAGGGGTGAGAGACCCCAGGCAAAGCACAACTTCTTCTCTGTGCTGTGTCACAGTACCGCTAGGATCAAAGGATGTGGGGGATAGGGAGGGAGAGTCACTAATCCCCAGTCAGATGGGCTGTGTGGCGCAGGGCTGAGGATACCACCAGTGCTCAGCACAGACTGGGCTCACAGCCTGTCCCAGACCAGACAGCTAGGGGAAGCTGGTTTAAAAGGGACTTTTCCTCCCTCTCGTTGTGCTGCAGGGAGCTGGGGAGCCACATAAACCCTTGCTGAGCTCTCCCAGGGCATCTGAGCCCCTCCCGGGCTGGGCACCAGCCTTACCTGAAGATCTGTCCCCGCAGATAGCACATATGTGCTTGGTGAAGGAGGCCATCGTTCCTGAGGGGTGTGCTGGCACTTTGAGGACTCCATTGAGCCCCAGGGGTGGCTTAATGTCTTCTGAGCTGCTGACGGGGTTCATGGGCGAGTTGAGCTGTCAGGAGAGAAGCAAACTGCTCAGCAGGGTGTTGGGGCACACGGGTGCAAGGCAGAGCCAGCTCCCTGTGGTACTCAGACATGGGGCAGGGTGGCCACACAGGGCACAAGCACTACCTGAAACACTCACCCACCCACAAAGCTGAACCACGAGGATGATGTGGGGACACGAGTCCAGAGACCAAAGGCACCAATGTTCTCCTGCTGCCCTGACACTCAGACTCACTGGTCTGAGCCAGCAGCAGGATGCCAGCAGGGCAGAGGAGCAGGGACATGGCTTGTCCCCCATGCAAGAGCCACATAGGGCTGACACCACCCACCCCAATATAAGGATGCTCCTGCATGACTTAAGGAGAAAGGGAGCTCCTGCACTGCCAGACCCCCAACCCATGGTCCAGCCCCATGGCTGGGTGCTCACAAACTACTCCCCAGCTTCACATCAGCTCAGGGTGCAGAGCAGGGCAGCTGATGCACAGCAACAGTTTGTGGGAGAGCTGCTGGCTGGGAGCGTTTGCACCGATGACGAAGGCCAGGACACTCACGCTTTAGCTCTGCAATTTATAGACATCCTTTCAGCATTATCTCGCCAAAGGAAAGCTCCACAGCTAAGAAATAGATCCCAGATGCAACAGGACGTGGCTTTGCAGAGCTGGCCTGGGGGGGACACTTCTCTGCAGCGCCCAGCCTTCCAGCAGCCCCTCCACACAGCTCTCCTGCCAGCCCTGGCAAACTCAGTCCCCACAGCTGGTGAAGCAAGCAGGGAAATGGGTGGCAGCTGGGTGCTGGTATGGTCCTGAGGTGCTGGTATGGAGGGAAGGCTTCCTGAGCTCGCAGCATCCCTGCCCAATCCAGGGGGTGGGTTCCCTCCAGGACCACTGCAGCTGCCCCAGATCGTCCATCCCTGCCAACTCCTAAATCCTTTTGGTCCCACAGGACCTGTGTTTTGTTTGTTGTGTTTCTCTGCCCTAACAGAGACACTCAGCAGTGGCACTTGTCACAAATTAATTTAGGGAAGTCCCAGCGCTTGTGATCTGTCAGCTGGAGCAGCACAGCCGCTCCTCTGGCTTTAACGTCTCCAGGCTGGTGGGGAAACAGCTGGCAGGGGATGACTAATGACTGCAGAGCACAGCAAGGTAAACCCCCACCCTGGAGAAATGTGATGGATCTGCCTCCCTTCCCACCCTGCCTGTGCCAGGCGGTGAACCAACAGCAGTCAGGATCTGGTGCCACCAAGGGAAACTCTCCTGGGCTTTGGCTGCTGCTCGGTCACACTGCGCTGGGGCAGGGAGCAGGGAGCAGGCAGGAGCATCTCCCTTTGGGACGAGCAGGCCCCCACACTGAGCCTTTCTCTGTGCCCCCAGCAAGCTGAGGCTGTCAGCACATCCCTCCATGGCTTTAAGGCCACCAGCTCCAGCAGTTCCTCCCAGTGGAACCATTTCCCAGATGCAGCCAGTGGCTACAGCTCAGGTCACCAGCTGCTGCCACATGGGACCAAGAGCGGAGGCCAGTGGCTGCAGCTGAAGATGAACCTTTCACCACCACTTCCCCAGCCCCAGCAGCCTATGGAGCCCACCCAAGCAGCCCCTCAAGACCATCTAGGGGTTCTAGTGGTCATGGAGGTGTTGGGTTGGAGGTCGGAATCACCCAAGCATCCCCTCAAGACCATCTAGGGGTTCTAGTGGTCATGGAGGTGTTGGGTTGGAGGTTGGACCTGACGATCTCAGAGGTCTTTTCCAACCTTAGTGATTCTGTACAGTGGGCAAAGCAAGACCAGGACACCCTGCCTGAGCCCAGGAAGGTGGAGGGGTGGGTCCCACCACCCTCCATGACCTCATGCAGCAGCAGGACACCCCTCTGGGAGCTGAGTCAGCCTGAGGCTGGGCTGGGGGAAGTCATCGGTTCCTCTTGCAGCAGCGGCACCATGTGCCCCCCCCGCTAACCAGGGTTCCCACCCCACCCTGGCGCCGGCTGCACGTGAGGGCAAGGAGGGAGGCAGAAGGGGAGGCAGCGGCCCCTTGTCTTGGCACAGCAGCACTTCTGCTCCAGGCCAGGCCAAGTCTGGCGCAGCAAGGACGAGGGAGGAACCAGTGCTCTGCTTTCCCAGTGATGCCGGGACAGCTCGGCTCCTCTCTCTGCCCTGTGCAGTTCATTGCACATCCTCCCATCCAAAAAAAACCCCGAGCCCTTCTCCAGTCCCCCAGGCACCCGTACAAAGAGCATTGTGCAGAGGCACAGAGCGGCTCTGGAAAAGCCTAATCCCGCGTCTGATCTCTCCCCGCTCGCCCCCGGGCACCCCGAGCTGCTGCCAGCGATGCCTGGGGCGCCTGTGCCAGCACAGCCCTGCAAACCCCAGTGGAAAGTCCTTCCCTTCCAGCTCTGGCTGCAAACTCTGCTTTTGGGGTGGGTTTTCTTCCTGTTTTCCCAAAATTCGTTAGGTAATAGAGTGTTTGATCCCAGTTGGGGCTGGTTTTGCTGGGACTTGGCTCACCACGGCAAACTACCCCTTTGCTCGCAGCTGGTTCCAGTCCTGCACACCCCACCCAGCTCAGCACCAGCATCTCACCCCAGTGCTGGGACCCCACAACAGGACATTCTGATTTGGGGCCATGTGGAAGCCAGTGCAAGGTCCTGGAGCATGGAGGGTGTGGGGAGAGCTCTGAGCATCCTGCAGCTCCCTACCTCCACCAGACAAAAGGGGAGAGGGGGAAAAACCCCATCTTGGGGGAACCTGCCAGCTCCATCCCCCCACCCCAGCAACGGCAGGAGCCAGGGCAGAGGGGACCTGCCCTGTGGGACCCCCCGCACCTCACACGCCGCGTGCCCTTCTGCTCCGCTGGCCTTCCAGAGGCGACGAGGCATGGCCTGATGGCAAGTGGCATCTGCCATCTGACTCAAAGCACCTTCCATCAGTGCCATCCCCGCCTGGCGACGGGGGCCACACGCCTCATTACCCCCCCGGCGCTTCACCGACCGCTGCAGCGGGGCCGGGGGGCTGCGCTCCCCAACCAGCATCGGCACCACCGCCTGCCCCCACCATCCTGCTCCTCCTCTCCTGCTGCTGCTCCCGTGCTCCTGCCCGGGCACAGGTGATGGGGATGGGGACTGGGACCTAATGCGCCCAGACAGGGAGCAGATGGCAGAGGCCATTAGGCTGGAGCCCTCCTCCTCTCAGAAAAACCACTTAAGACAAGTCCCTGAGCACGGGACGGGTGTCTGCACCGCACCGAGAGGGCTGGAGCTGCTGAGCTGCCCCAGCGCCATCTGACCACGCTCTCAATTCCCCTTTCTGCCCCGTGGCTGCATTTTATTTCAGTTCCCCTGGCTCCCATACAGCAAACTGCACCCTATAATCAGCACCGGGGCTGCATCACCCCTTCCCCGTTCCCTCCCTGGCTCGTGGCTCACCCCTGAGTTGCTTCACATCCCCCCCCTTCTTCCCATCCACTCCCTCCCCCCCCCAGTGGCACTCTCACTGCTGATTGCGCTCAGGCTGCCCGTTCCCAGGGGCTGTTTCAGTTCCCCTTTGCTTGGCCATGGGGTGGGAGGTGGCCAGTCCACCCCATTCATGCCCCACACTGGGGAGTGGGACCCAGGCTCACTGGGGTGCAGCTTCCTGCACATCTATGGGTGTCACAGGCTACAGGGGAGAAACCCACCAGCTGCTGCCCCTGGTGCCAGGACAGGGATGCGGGACCCAGGGGAGCTGCCCCGCAGGACCCCAAGTGATGAGACTCAGCCCAGCACAGCCCTCGCCAGCCCCAAGTAGCAAACCCAGGTCTCTCTGGAAATAAATCAGGGCCATATTTAAAAATAAAGGTGCTGGCAGGTGCTGGACTCCCCAAGAGGGTCTGGAATAAATAAACCCCGCAGCGAGCGGCAGGTGGTGGCCAATTCCTTAATCTGCCCTTTGACTAAACACACCCCACAGCAGCAGCCAGCAACAGGTGGCAGGGGCTGGCCAGCGCGCCCGGACCCTGCTATTTTTACAAACAGCTTATCTCTCCCTACTTGGAGCCTCTATTTTTTCTTTTACATAATCTTCATCCAGCAAACACCAGCCCTTCCCTCGCCACGAGAAAGGAGACCCCTCAGCGGGATGTGCTGCAAGGGATGGGGTTGCTGGGGTGAGGAATACGGGGTGCAGAGAGTTGTAGGGTGGCTCTGGATCCTGTCACAGCTACAGCAGGCTCAGGTGAGCCAGGGATGGTTGCTGCTTCCCTTTCACTCCCCTCAGCCTGAGTGATGGAAGCGATGGGTTGGCTGCACTCTGGTTGTGCTGGTCCCTCGTAGCCCACCCAGAGCAGCCCTAAAGGTGGCTGCAGCCATCCAGCTCTGTCCAGAGGAGCAGCACAGCCCTGACTCAGTTTCCCCCTTGGGCTTCTGCTTTTTGCCTCCCTTTAGTGCCTGCTGGTGATGGGGTTGATCATCTCCCTGTGCCTGTGTGGCCAGTGCAGCCTCTGGGGCTTGAAGCAGGGGGATCAGAACCGGTTCTGGACTGGGAAACCCATGGAGGTGGTTTATTCCCCGCAGTGGGATCTCCAACGCCTCCCTCTTACCTGTGGGCTGCTGGTGCCGAATCCCAGGTTGGGGGTGGAGGGGACGGACATCGAGTGTGGGCCCATGGGGGAGCTGATGACGGAGAAGGGGGGTCCCATGCCGTTGATGGGCGAACTCAGGGTGCTGATGGGCGAGTGGAGCTGGCCTGGGGAGCCCAGCGAGGAGCCGATGCCCGGCCCGATGGACGGGTGGAGGGATGGGGTGGCCATGGGGCCCCGGCTCGTGGGCGAGTTCAGGGATGTGGAATTCACTTGGTTGGAGAAATCTGTAAGAGAGGAAAGAGAGAATCAGGGATGAGTCTGGGACGGGCTCTGACACTTCGCCACAGCAAGTCCTGAGCTCCTCACCCCAGCGAGGGGCTGCTCTTCATAGAATCACAGACTCATACATATTGGAAAAGACCTTTAAGATCCAAGTCCAACCCTGAACCCAACTGTCCCAGTCCAGGCCCTGAGCTCCAGATCTCCATGGCTGTGAAACATGGCCAGGGATGACGATTCAGCCCCTCCCTGGGCAGCCTCTGCCACGGCCTGAGGATCCTTTAAATCAAGAAGCTTTTCCTCATGGTCAACCCAAACCTCCCCTGGTGCAGCTTGAGGCTGTTTCCTCTTGTCCCATCACTTGTTACTGGTGAGAAGACACTGACTCCCACCTCTCTCCACCCTCCTTCCAACCCACCCTCCAAAATCCCAAGGCAACCTCTACCTTTCAGACCCCCCATTCTATTGGGGTACCCCCACAGGCATTGGATGGGTGCTGAGAGCATCTTCACCTCCTCCCCCTCACTCCCCTCACCACGCTGCTCCAACTGGTGCCCAGGTACCAACCCCACTGTGGGAGCAAACAGACACTCCCCCCCCTCCCCAATCTGCTACAGGGGCAAACCGGGCATCTCCACGTGTGGTCTGTGTGTCCGTGCAGGGCAGGGGTGAACACAGACGGGGAGGTCTGTGTGTGCCACTGAGGAGGAACAGGCAGCCACTGGGGGGTTCTGGGGGCAGCTCTCGATGGGAAGCAGCAATGGGATTTGTCTGCCTGAGCCCCAGCGGCTCCACTGTCCCAGGGGAGCAGGAGGAGGATGGGGAAGGGGGGGCGGGAAGAGGGCTTTAAAAATAGACTCCGATTCTCCGGAGAGGAGCCATGGAGCCATTCCTGGCACATTTCCTCCTCATCCTGTCACGCTGCTTGCAAAACAATCCACAGCGAGGAAGGGGCTGGCTCGTGGCCCCTGGGGCTGTGAGGAGCTGCAGGAAGGTGGAGGGGGTGGATGGGCAGCAGGGACAGGGACAATCACCCCACTGCTTATTCACTGGGACCCCCCTCCCAGTTCACACCAGCAAGCACAAGCCCAGTGATGGGGAGGTACCAGCACGGCTGCGACTTGTCCAGGGGCTGCTCATGGCAGACCCCTGCCACAGCTGGGGTCTGGGAGCCACTGCTTTTGGCTACAGACCCCAAAGTTAACTAAATTCTGGGAATCTGGCCTCCTGCACGGGGTCTGCTGTCCCCCCAGCATTTCGAAGCGATGAGCACGTGAACGTTACACAGTGGGAATGGCTGAGCCCATGGCAAGCCCAGCCCCACAGATCTTCCCCTGAGATCATCGATCCCAGCAGGGAAACCCCAGAATGAGGAAGGGAAGGGCCAACAAGGCAGCAGCGATGCTCATCTCATGAAGTCAGGCAACCAGTATCCCACTGCTGCACCCAGAGTCCCATCACCACACCCAACAGCCCATCACTGCACCCAACATCCCATCATTGCACCCAAAGTCCCACTGTTGAACCCAGTATCCCACCACCACACCCAGCACCACACCAAACGGTCACATCTCCTGCCCTGGCACCTTCCTTCCAGCCCTGATACCTCCAGCCCCATCCCTGCCTCATGACGGGGCGCAGAGACCCCCAAGGGTTTCCCCCATGCAGAGTCACCCAGAGGCACTGGGTCTGCTCTGGGGATTCAGCACAGCAGGACCAGCTCTGGGACTTGTGGGGTTTTGAAGGGGCTGGGAGGAGGAGAGGGGCTGCATGCAGCAGCCTTTAGCCAAGGCGATGCCTGGAGACCTTCCAAGGATGCGCTGGCCCCCCTGGCCAGGGGAAACAGGCACTTGACCAGCGGGCAAAGGGCAGCCAGCGCAGCACAGTCCTTCCTTTCCAAAGCTCTGGACTCTGCCAGGCAGGAGGGGGTCACAGGCAAGTTCCTGGCCACCAGCCCGAGCCTACTGCAGCAAGTCAGACAGCAAAGCGGGTGTGGGACCAGCACCTCACCCCAAACAGTACCCCCTGGGCATCGCGGGAGCCCCTCAGCTCCCCTCACCCTTGCTGGGTGTGTGGTGGGGTTGGGCTGCAGAGAGTAACTCAGGCAACAGCAACCCAAAGGGAAGGAGGTGTGAGAGGAGGAGGCACCTGGCTTCCAACTGGACCCTTGGGGAGCAGCCTGCGCAGGCACAGACACACCAGGATGTGTCTGCACCCCAAACCCCATTGGCTGAGCGCTGGGAACGCTGTACCAGACCTCCAGAGCATCCCAACTCAAATCAGCTCCCCTGGGCACCAGGATGGCTCCACTCCTCATCCTAAAGCTTCCTCTTCCACGGCAGCACCGAGAAACGATCCCCTCCAGGCGACCAGCCGATATGGGAAAGGATTCGGGGTCGTCTTTTCCTCTCAGCACAACCCAGAGCTCTCAGCCTGAGGGGGCACGTTCCCCTTTATTGGGGAAAATAATGAGGTGGAGACAAGGGGATCGATTGTTTCCACCCTGAAAAGCATCTTACAGACCCTTGGAAAAATAGATTTTAAAGGGAAAAAAGCTAGGAATAAGGAATTTTAAAAGGGAAAAGCTAAGAAAAAGGAATTTTAAAAGGAAAAAGGTAGGAAAGAAGAAATTTAAGAAGGGAAAAGCAAGAAAAGAAGAGATTTAAAAAGGAAAAAGTTAGCAAATGTAAATTTAAAAAGGGAAGATCTAGAAAAAAAAACATTGAAAGGGAAAAGCAGCCCTGGACTGAGGAAACCTCATGCGGAGAAACAAAGCAGCCCCCGGACTGACGGCCACGGCGGCGAGCAGGGGAGCTCTTTTCCCCGACACCCTCTCAGGTGTGACACCAAGGGGTGTGAAACGTGCCCCGGTTTGCCGTCCGCTACCTCTGGACCAGAACAACCCCCCCGCCTGCTCCTGGACTAAAAGGGAAGACAACAAGGAGAGCAAAAGGGTTCTGCAGCACTTCCCCCCGGCCGCAGCCGTCGGTCAGTCGGGCTCCTTGCTCAGTGTGCCCTTTGTCTGAACACAAGAAGATGCCCCATGGCAGCGGGGAGTCGAAGGGAAAGGAGAGATCCTCAGCAGCTCGAGAATTCCCAGCCAAGCTCTTTTTGCTGCCTCCAAACCCGCCAGCCACAACTCTTGGGGGGGTCATCCTGATCTTCTTCCCCACACCCCATCCCCAAACGTTGTGGCCGGCGGGTTCATGGCTTAGGGCAGGGCCACCCGATCCGTCTGGAGCCACCCGGTCGTGCAGCTGTGGAGGAACTCGGCTTCAAAACATCGCACGCGGAGCGGAGCCAGTGGGTTCTGATGTGGCCTCAAGATAAGGAGCCCGGGTCTCGTCGTTTGTCTCTGCTCGATGCTGCTCTTTCCCTTAGCGGATCCCTGCTGCTGCTGCTGCCAAGCTCTCTTCTGGGTGCCACCAGCCTAGCTTCGGCCACGGGTGGGGAAACTGAGGCACAGGCAGAGCAACGTCCCCGTGATGCCCCCACGACGTCCCCATGACATCCCTAATGAGGCACAAGCAGGGCACTGGCTGACATGACCTTCCCCAAGGTCACTGGGGAAACTGGAGCCAAAGCTGGGAATAGCTCCTGGCTGCTGTAGGACCCAGATGAACATCTCCAGAGCTGGAACCAGTCCTCCCTTCTCTTCTTTCCCCTTCATGGCTCCATGACTAGTTTGGGGACTGGACTGGGTGATCTTTCAAGGTCCCTTCCAATCCCTAATGATTCTGATTCTATGATTCTATGACTGTTTTATCATTCATTTTCAAAAGGGGAACAAATCTGGGGCCTTGAGCAACCTGGTCTGGTCAGAGGTGTCGTTGCCCATGGCAGGGGGTTGGAACTAGATGACCTCTATAGTCCCTTCCCACCCAAACCATTCTAGGATTGTCATATTTGTCCCCATTACCACCCATCTGCATTAAGACACCCAGACCAAGGACCTTCCAATCCCTAATGATTCTATGATCTTCATTCTGAGGGTGCTGAGGCACTGGAACAGGTTGTCCAGGGAGGTCGTGGCTGTTCCATCCCTGGAAGTGTCCAAGGCCAGGCTGGATGGGGCTCTGGGCAACCTGGTCTGGTGAGAGGTGTCACTGCCCATGGCAGGGGGTTGGGACTGGATGATTTCTTGAGGTCCCTTCCAACCTAAACCAGTCTGTGATTCTATATTCCATCCCCTCAACATTCTTGGGGCCAACAGCAGAAGCCTCTAGTTTGAACCAACAAGCATCCTGGATGTGCAGGTTGGACCCCCTGGGAGCTGCTGGAATCATAGTATCATCACGGCTGGAAAGGACCTCCAGGATCAGCAAGTCCAGCCCTCATCCAAGCACTAAGCCCTACACCATGGCCTCAAGTCCTCTAGCTACTTGGGTTTTGAACACCTCCAGGGATGGGCACTCCAGCACCTCCCTGGGCAGCCTGTTCCAGTGCTCTCAGCAAAGAGCTTCTTCCTAAGATCCAACCTAAACCTCCCCTGATGCAACTTGAGGCCATTTCCCCATGTCCTATCATTGGTGATTTGAGAGAAGAAACCAGCACCAGCCTCACTGCAACCTCCTTTGAGGTAGCTGCAGAGAGCAAGAAGGTCTCCTCTCAGCCTCCTCTTCTCTAGACTCAATAATCCCAGTTCCCTCAGCCTCCTTTCCTCGAGAATCAATCATCTCTGTTCTCTCAGCTGCTCTCCACAGATCCTGTTCTCCAGCCCTCTCCCCAGCCCCGCTGCCCTTCTCTGGTCCTGCTCCAGCACCTCAAAGTCCTTCTTATCCTGTGGCGCCCAAAACTGGACCCAAGACTCAAGGTGAGGTCTCAAGGATCCCACCAGCAGCCCTCTCACCGCTCTCCTGCTGCATCTCCTCACCCAGCACTCGGGACTCAGAGGGTTGGGGCAGCTCTGCAGCAGCCTGACAGCACCCGGCAGCTTTTGCTGATGGGGCAGGATCAGGCAGGACTGTGATTTTAACATTTCTAGACCACGACATGTCCCAGAGCAGAACCAACGCCAAGAGCACGGCGGGTTTTTTTTTCCCCAGGACAGCTCATTTGTACCAGAATAAACTGCACCAGCATAAGCTTTTGCCAGTATAATCTTCACTTAGGCTTAAGAGGCTTTGCCAGTAAAACTACAGTGACCCAGCTCTGCGGGAAAAACCTTTTCTTGCAGACCTGGGGAGTTGGAATCAGCAGCTCCTGAGCCTCAGCTCTGCTCCTGAGCCTCAGCTCTGCTCCTGAGCCTCAGCTCTGCTCCTGAGCCTCAGCTCTGCTCCTGAGAGAGGCGAAGTTCAAAACAACCACCCCATATCTCAAGGCACAGACTCCTGGAGGCTGTTTTCTGCTGGCCAGGAACAGCACAGAGCCAGGACACAACCCCACAGCCCAACCGAGTGGGACTGGGGGGGGAGGTCTGTGGGTACCCCAGGGGTGCAGACACCCCCCTCACCCAGCCCAGCTGCCAGCTGAGGGCTGGAAAGTCGCTCAAACTCCCCCTTCTGCTTCCGCCTTTTTTTTTCCCCCTTTCCCCCCGCCCCCCCAGCACCTCTTCCTCCTTAATCAGAAAACAGATCAATTCTGGGTATGAAACAGCAGGAAATTCTAAATTTGGGCTGCCACTCCCTTCCCTTAAGTCAGCCCTTAGGGCTGTGGGGCCACGCTTGGAGGGGACTGGGACCAGCAGCTGGGAACAGGCTTTTGGAAACCTCCTCCTCCTCATCTAGCGCTGATTTGGGGTTGAGCTGGTTCGAAGCTCTGACACCCATGAACGCGAACCTGGGTGATACCGGAGCGCTCGGCGCTTGGTTCCTTCTTTCAGAGCCTCTGCGGGCAGTGGGTTTCCCTAAATAAGCTCCAGTTAGTGAGAGCCGCTGTCCCTTTGCTCTCATTCCTCAAAAGTAGAGCACAAACCTCGTTTCCATCCCAAGAACCTCATCCACAGAACCTTCTGCCTTCCCCAGTGCAACAAACAGTTCCAGAAGGACGCGGAGCTGCTGGAGAGAGTCCAGCGCAGAGCCGCAGAGATGATGAAGAGAGGGGAGCATCTCTGGACGTGTTCCTGGTGTGACTTGGCCTAGGTGGTCCTGCTCTGCCCTTCCAATCCTTAATGATTTTATGAAAGGCTGAGGGAGCTGGGGCTCTTCAGCTTGGAGAAGAGGAGACTGAGGGGTGACCCCATGAATGTTGGTCAATGTGGGAAGGGTGGGTGTCAGGAGGATGGAGCCAGGCTCTGCTCTGGGGCATCTAACAATAAGGGGCAGTGGGTGTGAGCTGGAACAGAGGAGGTTCCACATCAGTCTGAGAAGGAACTTTTTCCCAGTGAGGGTGACAGAGCCCTGGAAGGGGCTGCCCAGGGAGGTTGTGGAGTCTCCTTCTCTGGAGACGTTTAAAAC
>JAOXOE010000784.1:8368697-8382291 GCA_028565055.1 Phoeniculus purpureus | reverse complement strand
CGACAGGGAAGGCTGAGCCCAGGGTGATCGGGCAGGCTGAGCCCAGGGCGACAGGGCAGGCTGAGCCCAGGGCGACAGGGCAGGCTGAGCCCAGGGCGACGGGGCAGGCTGAGCCCAGGGCGACGGGGCAGGCTGAGCCCAGGGCGATGGGGAAGGCTGAGCCCAGGGCGATGGGGCAGGCTGAGCCCAGGGTGATGGGGCAGGCTGAGCCCAGGGCGATGGGGAAGGCTGAGCCCAGGGTGATGGGGCAGGCTGAGCCCAGGGCGACGGGGCAGCCCCGCTCTCTGGCAGCAATGGGCTGGGGGAGAGCGGAGAAGGGGGAGGAAGGGGAGGGAGGGAGCAGCCGGGCAAACAAGGATTCTGCTGATCAAGCAAATGTGACTCAATCACACGCTTGTGCAAAGATGTCACAACAGTCCTGAGAAATTACAGGCTCCGATTTCATCCCTCAAGGGCCGGCGCTGTCCCTGCTCGCACAATGCTCTCTGTTCTGCTGTCAGCGCCTCGCCGAGTGGCCCTAATTTACTGGCTGGGAACCCGCGGCCAGGACGGGCAATAATAGGTGCTGTGTAGAGCCGCTGCCAGGGCTCCTGCCGTGGGAGATGCTGCTCCAGGGCTCAACCCCGCTGCTCGCTTCTGCCTCCTCTTGCCACTGGGATGGAGGCTGTTGCCACCGGGACGGAGGTTGTTGCCACCAACCCCAGACCAGCCCTCTGACCCCAAGCACGGTGGCATTGGGAGCTCCCAGGCAAAACCTGCCTGGGGTTGTTGCATCTCTGCAGCTTCTGGGGGAGCCTCTGGTACCCCCAAATGGGAGGTTTGGGGGAAATAGCCTCAGGTTGTACCAGAGGAGGTTTAGGTTGGACATTAGAATCGTAGGGTTGGAAGGGACCTCCAGAGGTCGTCTAGGCCAACTCCCCTACAACAAGCAGGGCCAGCACTCACCAGAGCAGGTTGCCCAGAGTTCCATCCAGCCTGACCTTGAATGGCTCCAGCGATGGGACCTCCACCACCTCTCTGGGCAGCCTGTTCCAGGGACTGGAAAAACTTCTTCCCTGACAGAGGGGTCAGGAGTTGGAACAGGCTGCCCAGAGATGGGGGGAGTTGCCATCCCCAGAGGAGTTCAATAGGCCAGTAGATGTGGCCCTGGAGAACGGGGTTTAGTGGGCAAGGTGGGGTTGGGGTGATGGTTAGACTGAATGATCTTGGAGGTCTCTTCCAACCTTAATGATTCTATGATCTCAAAGTCCAAGTGCTGAGCATCCAACACTGTGATGGTCCTCCAGCAAACCCAGCCAGGAGCAAACTGGGCTGTGCCAAGAGAGGACAACCTGTACCTGCTGGCACCCTACTGGCCTCCAGAGAGCATCAGTGAAGCCAAACCAGCAGCAAAGCCAACAAACAGAGGGGAAGATGCTCCCTCTCTTCTGCACTCAGGGGTCACTTCATCCTTCCCCAGTGGGCATCACCCATGTGGGTGGTACCTGGGTGCTTCCCCACATCCACCTATCCCATCCAAAGGACTGGGGGAGCTTTCCCTGGAGCTCCCCATCCTCCCAGCAAAAACTGACCTTCACAGCTTCCCTGGCTCCATCCTCCTGCTCTCCAAAAGAACCACAGGGAGAGCAAAATCACAGTGGTCCCGCAGGTTGCTGAAGTTCATTATGGCCTTTTAATTACATTCAATTGCAGTTTTATGGGCTCGCAGGCAAATTGGAAGCGATCTAATTGCCCTTGAGGGGGTGCTACGCTCTGAGCCACGGAAAACCAAGCAGGATCTAGTGAGACACAAGAGGAGCTGGAAGCATTCCGATCACTCAAGCAGAAAGAGAAGTTCCACCTCATATGGAAGCTCCCCCAGGACCTCCCAGCAATGAGCTGGGTTCAATGGCGAATCCATTCCTTCCTGCTGCCCCCCAGCACCTGGGCCCCATCCTCACACTAGGATCTGGGCAGGAGGATGGATGTGGAAAGGAGATGGAGCTCAGACCTGGAGCTAAGCTGCCTCTTCTCCTGGGCAGCTCTAAAACTCTGCTCTGCAGGGAAAGCGGCAGCCAAGAGTTGGTAGCAAGGAGGCTGAAGTAGAGGATCTCTGAGGTCTCTTCCAACCTCAGTCATCCTATCACTCTAAAAGAGTGCAGCTCCCATCAGCTGGGGAGGAGATCCAGCCACTCTCCACATTCTCCCTCCAGGAGATCTGAGATGAACCAAATCCTAAATCCCAAGAGAAGCAGGAGCAGCCCTCAGCTCTCCCTGCCACCAGCTTTGAGATTGGTGGGCCAAGGGCCCTTTTCTCCTCTCCCTTGTCCACATTCCCAGTTGCCCTTCTGCTCCTGCAGTCAGTGTTGAGAGCAACCACCAGCCCACATCGCTCCAAAAGACTCTATGCTAGAAGCCATCTGATGGGACGTGCTCCGTCTAGGGGGTCAGAGATAGCAGCAGGAGCAGGAGGTGAGCAGAGGAGGACTCTTCCAGGTCTGCCCTCCAGGACACCACCTGACTGAGCAGCAGCCTGACGGGTTGTGTTACGGGGCTGAGCACCCCTTAATCCGGATCTGAGGTAATTACAGTCGCTCACGTGGCGTAATGGGCGCTAACTGATCCGACGGTGCTCACCACCAGCCTGCAGCTGCCATCCCAGTGCCCCGAAGCTCTGCTGCCACCAGCCACACCACGGCCAGCAGAAGGTAACACCGCTAAGTGGTGTCCTAGAAAACCAGTCAGGATACTTTTCCTTAGGGGATGCTACAGCAGGACCACACGGGTCTTAGAATCACCAAATCACAGACTCATAGGGTTGGAAGGGACCTCCAAAGGGCACCCAGTCCAACCCCCCTACAACAAGCAGGGCTCACCAGACCAGGATGCCCAGAGCTCCAGCCAGCTGGACCTTGAATGGCTCCAGGGACGGCGCCTCCACCACCTCTCCTCATTCCAGTGATCCCCCACCCTCAGATTCAACAACAACTTCCTCCTCAATCTGCCCTTTTCCACCCTCAAACCATGATCCCTCACCCTATCGTTCCCTGCCCTATTGAAAAGTCTTCCCCAGCCCTCTGACAGCCCCTGTCGGGGTTTAGAAGGTCACTATCAGGTCCCCCTGGAGCTTTCTCCTCTTCAGACTGAACAACCCCAGCTCTCTGAGCCTGTCTTCCCACTTCTTAGCTTAAACTCTACAAGCCTGGCTTGGGCATGAAGTGTCATCTACTCAGGAGACATCTCAATAACATCCAAGTGCGATGAGCCAACCCCCCACAGAGCTTTGCTGCTGGGAGCTGTGCAAGAGCAGCCCATGGGAACATCACTTTCTAATGGAGAAATCACCACCTCATGGTGGGCGGTTGGTCAAGAGAACCCTGGAGGTCCCATCTCACCAGCTTTATGAGCTTTAACGCTCAAAGAGCACACAAAGCTGGAAATCCAGAAGGACAAAGGATCTTGGGGTCCCAAACCACCCATCCCTTCTCAGATCCTTCAGCAGTGACTGCAGCTTGCTCCAGAGCGAGCTGGTTGCTGCAGGAAGAAACCACCCACTTCATGCACCACAGCTGGAGTTCCAGGAGAAGGAGCCTGAGAACTGGGCGCCTGCCCAGGAAGGTGCCTGCAAGCCAGGGAAGGCAGTTGCCACAGCCAGGCCACCTTCAAGAAAAGCAAGGTCCCTCTGGAAACCAGACAGCTCACACTGTTTCTCAAGACAAAGCAGCTGCCTCTGGACTTTACGTGTCCCACCTCAGGCAGCAGAGAAGGTTTAAGTCCCCTTGACACCAGCCATGTGGCCAGAGGGATGGGTAGGGCTGGTGGGTTGCTCCCCACTCCTGGGACAGAGGAGGTGCCTGGAAAAGCTTTTCCCTGCCCCAGGCAGGCTGCAGCAAAGGATGGGCTGCCTGGAAGCTGCCTTTGAGCTTGAGTTTCTGGTTCAAGTCCAAAGCTAATTAGGCTGTGCCAAGTCCAATCAGATAGCCTGGGCTAATTGAGCTCGGCACGGACGGGTCAATGTCCAGCGCGTCTCCGCGTTCCAGGCGTTTTGTCAGCCCGCAGATAACAGCCAGGGCCTGGGAAGGGGAAGGAACCTCACAAAAATGTTCACTTTGTGTACAGTCAGAGCTGCCTATGGCCAGTTAACCCCTCAGAGACCGCCAGCATCGTCCTCGTGCCAGAGGAACCCCAACAGACAAAGACACCCCAACAGGGCAGTGCTACACTGAGCAAAAGGAGGAGCAATTTGTGGCACTAGGAAACAGGGTTTAGTGGGCAGAGTGGGGTTGGGTTAACGGTTGGACTGGATGATCTTGGAGGTCTCTTCCAACCTTAATGATTCTATGAAATAGGGTTGATGCCCACCATGCTGTGGTGTGCATCCCTCATGGTGCCACCACAAGCAGAGGTGCTTGGTGAGCCCCACCTGGGCAGCAGAGCCACCAAACTGCAGAGCAAGAACAAAACAGCTGAATTCCCAGCCACGAGGCTGCTGAAAAGGTATTGAGATGAGCACGATGTGTGGGCACTCCATGCTCTCCATGCAGCCACCAACACCTCTGCCAAAGCTGGCTTAGATGTGTCTGCACCAGACTGCAGCCTCCAGCCTCCAGAAGCAGCATCTGTTGAGGGGTTGCTGGCTGCCCGAGCCAACGTGGCTGTTGGCACAGGGGCAGCAGCAGTTCCCACTCACAGCTGGGCATCGCGATCCAGCTGGAGTCAGATGAGGAGTGTGGGGAAGGCTGCGGGGAGAGCAGCAATGAAGATTAACCAAGTGCCAGGATGAGAAACAAGCTGGACCGGAGGGCTTTGCCCCAGGACCAGGTTGTGCCTTCCCAGAGCAGACTGCAAGTGGCTGCACCCACGGGCAGAGGCTGGGCAGAAGAGCGCAGGAGGAGTCAGGGTGTGAGGAAAGCTCCAGTGAGCCCTTCCTCAGGTGGTTAGCAGCCCTGCGAGAGCTCTGCCAGCTCCTGACTCCTCCAGCAGATGATGGTGAGGAACATCCAGCTTCCTCAAACCCATTCACCTCCTTGTTCCCTCCAACTTGCCTTTGCTTTGGGGCTGGAGCAGGAAGATGGCAGCTCCATCCCTGAGCTCCCTCAGCCCCAGGATCCCCACATCCTCCCCCAGCCGGGGAAGGGCTGCTCCTGCTCAGCTGAGACGCTTCATTAATAACCTTCAGCCTCTCCTAACGCTCTGATCACCATCTCCCCGTTTGCATCCGCGCTCACGTTACACGTTGTCTCAAGTAGGTATTCCCTTCCCTTTAAATCCCCACTTATCTCCTCTACCATGTAAATCACCCCATGGGCTCTGGACTGGTAGTTGGGGACGGGGTGTCCCCCAAAGTTCCCTGCTCCCACAGCACTCAGAAAACAAACAGCAGCGTGTCCACGGACCCCTGAGCTCACCCCCGACCAAACCCACCCCACGGGGCCGACAGCACTCCTGACAGCCCCACGGTGTTTGCAAACCACTTGGAACTAAAGAAACAAACTCTTCTCACTCAGCCCGGGCCAAACCTCTTCTTGGGATTCACTGGGGACGCCCCCAGCACCCCACAAGGTCCAGTCCGTCGCTGCACTGGGATGGGAAATGCCGGCGGGAGAGCGAGCACAGGGAGAGCCCAGGCTGGCTCCCCCTCCCCGCCGCCCCCTGTCCCTCTGGCAATTAAGGCAATTGCCTGCATGGAAAGTTAATTATATTAGGGAAGTATTTAGTAATTTTTAACTCTTCTGCTGGTGGCTCAGCTCCCTCCCCCTCTGCATACCAGCAGCGCTGGGCAGAAGTTGCACTGCTGGATTCCACTCCTTCCGCTACCACGGCTTTTAAGAGAGGGAGGAAGAGAAGCACCACGGTTGTGTGGGGCCAAGCAGCCGGCTGGGACGTGGGTGGTGGCTCTGCGGCAGCCAGGGAGCCTCCAGCTGCTTGGCACCACTACACAGAGCCCAGGAACCCCCAACAGTTGCCCACCCTGCACCCGAGGCACCTTGGAAAGAAAGAACACCCCTAGAAGCATCTCAGTCCTGCTTGCACGGGGACCACGGGCAGAATGGCAGGAGCCCAGCATGGAGAGCACAGCATCACCAACTATGGAAAACTTTGCACCAGAGAGCTCTGAACCATGGAGAGCTTTGCATCACCAAGAGCTTTGCACCATGCAAAGCTTTCAGAGAATCACAGAACATTAGGGATCGGAAGAGACCTCGAAAGATCACCCAGTCCAATCCTCCTGCCACAGCAGGATCCCCTAGATCCAGTGGCACAGGAACATGGCCAGGTGGGTTTGAAAGGTCTCCAGAGAAGGAGACTTCACAACCCTCCCTGGGCAGCTCCTTCCAGTGAAACCATGGACAGCTTTTCTGAACCGTGGAGGGCTTTGCACCACCAAGAGCTTCCCCCCATGGAGAGCTTTGCCCCGCAGGTTGTGCTGCACCCCCAAGAGCTCTGCACCTCCAAGCCAGTTGCAGGAGCCCCACACTGGCTCCTACGAGCACAGCCAGGGGCTCGGGGACACACGAGGCTCCCCCAACCTAGCCCTGACCCCCCAATTCCCACGGCTGGGGCCGCCGGCTGCGCCTTTAAGAGCCAAGTTGGGGGGAGCCGTGGCCGGGTTTCCACAGGCCCATTAATTTGCCAGCGTCACATGCTCCGCAGCTGCAGCCTGGCAGTGATTTATTCCCCTCCTGAAGTTCATCAGAGGGAAAAGTACTTTCCAGGCACAGCCTCTCGCCTTTCCCCTCTCTCTTCCTCACCGGGGTGAGCTGCCCGCACCCCGAGCCCCGGCTGGAAACCCACCGCCCCATCCATCACCCCCGCGTGTCACCCCCTGCCCTGGCCACCCCAGCCCAGGCACCCCCCTTCTCCTCAGCATCTGCAAGCTAAAGAAAACTTCCTCTGCCTCCCTCCCCTCCGTGACCCACTGATGAGAAAGTCATTAATTAATAAGGGGGCGGCACTGCTCTGGATCCACAGTTGGCCGAGGCTGGGGCAGGGGGGTGGAGGGGACCGGCGAGCCCCTTCCTCCCCATGCCCAGACCCCGCAGCCAAAACAAACGGCCGGCAGCAGGCGGGCGTCCCCTCCTCCAGCCGCCATCCCCCCGCTCGCCGTCCTCCGGGGAGGTTCAAAAGTTCAAGATTTTCACATTTCCCTAACGTTATTTCAGGAAATTGCTGGCGAAAGGAAAGCCGGCACCGCCGCCGCGAGAGCGTGTGGATGGAATAACTCAAACTCGCATCGTCCCCTCCGCGCACGGCACCCACCTTCTCTCCTCTGGCTCACGAGCTCTCTCGCGCCGGCTTGGTCCTACAGCAAAGGCCACCGCCGCTCCGAAGCCAAGTGGCCCTGGCACAGGCTGGGAGATGCTGCCATGAGGACTGCAGGACCGGTGATGCCCAGAGCACCAGCACTCACCCACCCATGGGGACTGGTTCTGGTGGCGATCACAGAGCATCAGGGATTGGAAGGGACCTTGAAAGATCAGCCAGCCCCAGCCGGATCCTCTAGATCCAGTCATTAGGGATGGGAAGGGACCTTGCAAGATCAGCCAGTCCAATCCCCCTGCTCCAGCAGGATCCTCTAGATCCAGTCGCTCAGGAACATGGCCAGGAGGGTTTGAAACGTCTCCAGAGAAGGAGACTCCACAACCCCCCTGGGCAGCCGGTTCAAAGCACCACCAAGAGCAGCACCAGCCTGGCACCACAGGTCCCGGATCCCCCAGAGCATTACAGCTTGTCCCCCTACAAACGCCGTCCGCAGCGTCTGGGTTCCTTTCCTCCTTCCTCTCAAAAAGCCTTTGAACATCACATTTGCACAGACCTCAAAGTTGCTGCCGGGTTTTCATCAAAACCAGGTTAAAAGGAGAGCCTCTGCCCCAGGTTCATGGGAAAGGTTCAGAGAGCTGCTGCGACTCTTGGCGAACCTGACTGTGGGGTTAGAACGAAAGGCGAAACCCGCCTGCTTTCATGTGGTTTGTGGAGGTGGGGGGGTTGTTGTTGCAAAACCTTTGGTGCAGCAGCTGCGGGCGAGAACGCGACTGTCTCCTCCTCGAGCGGGGTGTCTGTAGGAGCGAGGAATTCAGATACAGCGTTGGGCTGGAGAATGATTAACTCCTGTGCGAAGCCACCTCATGAGCTGGATCAATGCCACCGCCTGCTCAGGGGCATCGGGCAGAGCTCTGGGTGCTGGGCAAGAGCCCAGAGCAGTGAGATCTCCTCGCAGCAGTGCAGCTCCAGCAGTGATGGAGTCGCTGCCGTGGCAAAAGCCCGGTCGCATGGATGTGCTGCTGCAGGATGTGCCAAGAGCTGCCCTCAGGAGTGCCCACCACCACTCCTAAGGTCCTCCACATCAAATCACAGAATCACAGAACATTAGGGATTGGAAGGGACCTTGAAAGATCATCTAGTCCAATCCCCCAAACAGGGCACTGTATGGCCTTTTGCTGCAAAGGGCAACCTGGGCTGATGGCCAACTGGGCAACCTTCACATCCCAGTGCTCACAGAATCATTAGGGTTGGAAGCCAGTTCTAACATCAAGCAGAACCATCAACCCAACACCACCACGGTCACTACAGCAGTCAACTGGCACTATTCATGTTAGAATTATAGAATCATTAAGATTGGAAGAGACTTACAAGATCATCCAGTCCAACCATCAACCCGACTCCAGCAAAGAGAGGCAGGGAACCAGCTCACCCAACCTTCCTTTAGGTCAGAGAGGCAACTGCTTCGGCCCTTCCCAAGAAGGCAGCGTGGAGGGTTGGGGTTGGTTTGCTGTGGGTTTAAGTTTGCTGAGTTCTTGGGGTGTTTGGAGTTTCTGGTTTGGGTCTAGTTTATGTTGTGCTCTGGATTCTCCACCTTGCAGCAGAGCTGGCCTGAAGCGTGGGGAGACCTTACTCCGACTGGAGTCCAGAAGACACTTCTTCCCTTTAGAACAATTAACCACTGGAATCATCTCCCAAGGGAAGGGGTCGACTGCCCTACATGGGACAGTTTTCAGATCCAGCTGGATGGGCTTCTGGGACGTTGGATTTAAACTCTGCTGTTAGCTGGGTAGGTTGGGCTGGATGAGCCTTGAGGACCCTTCCATTCTGTGAATCTGTGAATCCACCTACTCCGTCAGGTCAGCTGAGAGAGGAGAAGGAACGAGCAGGCCTGCACTGGCCTCGCTATTTCCAGGTTATCAACTTCCTTGAAGGAACGTGCTTCCTCCGATGAGCTCTTCCCAGGCATCCACCAAGCTCAGCTCCACCCCTGGAGGTGTTCAAAAGGTGAGCAGACGTGGCCCTTTGGGACATGGTCTAGTGGCCACGGAGGTGTGGGGCTGAGGGTCAGACTTGACAATCTTGGCGGTCTTTTCCAACCTCAATGATTCTGTGATGTCCCATCTCCAGGAGCCACCACCTCAGTGCCCCAAACCCAAGGAGCATCCAGCTGCAGCAGCATCACACAAGTTCAGCTCTAAGAGGCACCAGAATCCCACGTTGGTGCTGGTGTGAGGAGCTGGCCCAGCTTCCCACAGCAGCGATGGGGCCAGGGGACAGTCAGAGACGACCGGGAGGCTAACAGGATGGTGCCACCTTGCTTGTGCCCGTGCGTGGGGCAGCAGATCCTCCTCGGCACCCGCGTCGACGCCCTTTTCCGCCCGCGTCTGGCATTCCCAGAAAACACTAACTTCGTTATTGATTTGGGCTCGTTTGTCATTTTTATAACCTGCCCAGCACTTCTGCTGAAGGCTGTGACTAATCCCACTTCCCCAGGCTGGAAGGGGTGAGAGCCTTTAACTCTTTCAGGACGGGCTTGAGGTTCTTAAAGGTCTCTTCCAACGCAAAGGGGTTCTGTGACCGGGTCCCTGCTCACAGACAGACCCCTGGGGTGTTTGGCAGGACTGAGCTGAGGCGCAGGTGAGACCCCTGGGGTGTTTGGTAGGACTGAGCTGAGGCACAGGTGGCAGCTCAATGTGGGTCTACCAGGGTCGTGCTGGAGTTTGCAGGACCCTCCTGTTCCTTTCTCAGCCCAAAGTGGATGGAGAAGAAACGGAGATGGTCTGGTAGCTGAGATGGAGCTGGGTGACACTGGCTGCTGGCAGAAGAGAGCTCAGGCCTTTCCACTCATTACCCTGCTTCCAAAAGAAATCATCTCCTGCCTCAGTTTGGAGTGGAGCTGCACTTCCACCCAGCCTGATCCAGGGGCAGGGCAGGTTGGCCTCCACCATGCACCCCTGGGGTCAGCAAACAAAGCCAGCCATGTGCCCACCCACCACCCTGGGGGTTGCAGGGACCCCCCCACTCCAGCCAAACCATCACTCTGCAAAACCCTGGAGAAACCAGGAGAGGAAACGCTCAATGGCTGCAGCTCCAAGGAAGCCTCTTGCAGACAGCAAAGGCCACCCAAGCTGTGCCAGCAGTTGCTGCCAAGCTCAGCAGAGAGGTCACAGGGAGCACCTCCTGCAAGCCTTGAGCTGCTGGATCCCCCCCTTCAGTGCCCTCTCCTCAAAAGAAAAGCCACCAGCAGGGCTTAGTGCTGGCCTGGGCACACTCCACTCCTTGGGGTCCATCAAATAGAAGGAGCAACAAGAAATCCAAGTGACTCTCACAAAGCTCTACGCACAAATCAAACTGTTCTCAGCAGGTGGGGACAAAGCTCGACCATAGCAAAGGGCAGTGATGGGGGGACACTTGGTCCTCCCCATCCGAGCAACTGGCAACCACCATGACCAGGGAAAAGACCCCACACGCTGGGGAGGTTGATGAGACCAGGTCTCATTCTCTCCTTTCAGATGCTTCCCAGAAAAGAATCAGGATCGACCTCCCAGAGGAGAAGGGCCATCAAGTTAAACGCAGCAGATGCCGCTTCCGAGGGGTGAGATAAGGGGAGTACCAAACACAGCATCTGCAGTTCCGGAAAGGCAGATAGAGAAAATCAAATCTCATGCTTCAGGGCATGGGCTGATGAGCCCAAGGGTCAGGAAGGAATTTCTCTCCCCTCACACAGCAGTGCACAATTGGGTCAGTGCACTACCGGGTGGCACAAGTCTTCGGTTGTCTTTCCTTTCCCTTTTCGAAGCCCTGTGACCTTGCCGTTGTCAGAAGCATCACCGAATGGTTTAGGTTGGAAGGGAGCTCAGAGATCAGTCAGTCCCAATCCCTTGCCATGGGTCTCTCACCAGGTTGCCCACAGCCCCATCCAACCTGGCCTTCAGCACTTCCAAGGATGGAGCAGCCACAACCTTCCTGGGCAGCCTGTTCCAGGGCCTCAGCATCCTCTCAGGGAGGAATTTCTGCCTCAGATCTCACCTAAATCTCTCCTCCTGTAGCTTGAACTCAGCCCCCTTGTCCTATCACCAGAGTCCCTCATCAAAAGGGAGTAGCTGCATCTGAAGGAGCTTCTCCTGTCATCCACCCAGCTAAAGCTCAGCATCCCCAGTACCAGATGGAGGGTGGCACAAGGACCTCACTCCAAGCTGCTCCCTTTGCCTGGCTGGTCTGCAGAGCTCCCTGTGCCCTCCCAGCCCTTAATTCCTTCTACTCCAAACACCTAAATTAGAAGAGAAACTCTGAGTAAAGACCCTTTTCTTCCCCTGCGTTTGCAAAGCACCTCACACACCTCTGGCACCACATAAATAATAACCCCTGGCAATAAAACCTGCCACGTTGGCTGAGAAAACAGCTGCTCTGGAAACGGGGCTGGACGGCGGGGAGAGAGCGAGAAGCACCGATGGCTTTGCTAACAGAGGCTGGGACGCGGTACCAGTGGTCACTCTCAACTCCACGCTGCATCCAGCATCCCTGACCGTCCTCAAGCAACTGCTCTCTGCTCAGGCCTGCCTGGCTGGGAAGATCTAACCAGAGGGAAGAGCCTTGACCTTCAATCTGTGAGGAAAGAAGAGCAGAGATGGTCTGTAACATGTGGCTATCTGCCCCCCGCCGTCGCTAGCCAGGCTCTGCCAAACCGCCATGACTCTAACCATAGAACCAATCCTAGAACCAATCCTAGAATCAGAGGGTTGGAAGGGACCTCCAAAGGTCATCTAATCCTACAACAAGCAGGGCCATCACTCACCAGACCAGGTTGCCCAGAGCCCCAGCCAGCTTGACCTTGAACGGCTCCAGGGATGGCGCCTCCACTCCCTCTCTGGGCAGCCTGTTCCAGGGATCCCCCACCCTCAGGTTCAACAACTTTTTCCTCCTGTTCAGCCTCAGTCCACCCTTTTCCAGTTTCAAATCATGACCTCTCATCCTTTCGCTCCCTGCCCTCGAGAACAGACTTCCCCAGCCTCCTGACAGCCCCTTTCAGGGGTTGGAAGGTCACTATAAAGCCCCCCCTAGACACTGACTGGCCTTTTCCTGGTGCCAAGCAGGACTGACTCCACACCACCGAGGCTGGCAGTTCTACAGAGGGTCTGTATCAGTCATTTCCTAAACCCACTGCAGGCTGCAGCCTCCCGCTGACCTCACGAGACTGAGCTTTGCCCATCCTATCAACTAGGGTTGACTGGATCGAACAAGACCTATAATTAGTGCAACCTGAGCTATTAGATGAATTAACACTGAGGACATGAATGGAGCCAACTCTACTCACTGCAAACATCTACCCAGGACTGAATCTGGGGGATCAACAGTTCTATAGGTCAGACTGGCTGGCTAGGGGTCACAGCACCCCATGGATCCTACAGGTGACCCCTGGCCAGCACCACCCGCCTGATCCTGCTACCTCACCGTCATTTTGAAGTTCAATGCAGGAGGAGTCGCCCCAGAAAGGTCCACACAGCCGCTGGGATCCAGTCCTGGGGTGCTAAGGAAAAGGTGGAATCAAAGGTATGAAACCCCACTTCATGGGAACTGGCAAGTCTAGACTCGGTCCCTACAAAGCGACGACAGGACGGGGCGATGGGAGTTGGAGCATTGCACGTTGCAGGCAAGTGGGGGAACGTCTGAAGGAGCCTGTGGTGGTTTGTGAAGAAGAAGGAGGAAAAAATAGAGAAGCAGAAACAAAAGACAAAAAAAGAAGAGAAAAACAGCAGCTCTGGAGGCGGCTGGGGGCTGCGGTCAGGCGCTGCGAGGGCTGCATGTGGCAGCGCCTCGGAGCAGCACGCAGAGAGCTCCGTCCCCGCGGTGGCGATGGACATGTGGTCAACACTTGGAAAACAAGACCAAAGGAAGTGGTGGATGAGGCCAGGGGCTGAGCAGTAGCTGGCAGGCTGCTGGGGACCAGCACAGAAGGACAGCAACTGGGCTGAGGGTGGTTGTGCTGGGGGGTTTGTGCTGCACTCTGAGCTCATTCCCATCCTCAGCTCCACTTTGTGCTCTCAAGTCTAGGATTTCAGTTCCTGCTGCCTCAGTTTCCCCCGTGGGTGATGAAGACACAAAGTTCACTCGCCCCTTCCCCTTCGCTGACTCAGCAAAGCTGCAGCCCTGCCCAAACCAATGGAATCGCAGAGTCACAGAACATTAGGGATTGGAAGGGACCTCCAAAGACCAGCCAGTCCAATCCCCCCACCACAGCAGGACCACCACGTCACACAGGAACACATCCAGGTGGGGTCTCCAGAGAAGGAGACTCCACAACCCCCCTGGGCAGCCCCTGCCAGGGCTCTGGCACCCTCACCATGAAGAAGGT
>JAOXOE010000784.1:8313659-8364556 GCA_028565055.1 Phoeniculus purpureus | reverse complement strand
GTTGCAGCTGTTGGCAAGTGGGGTTGGGCCACAGGGACGGCACAGATCGTAGCAGGACATGGCTGTGGGCTGGAGGGACACCTGTGAGAGAGGGCAGAGACAGCACAGGCAGCATGTGAGGAGCAGCCTGACTGCCTGCTTGACAAGAGCAGAGACAGAGGTTAGGGAGAAAAAGTAGATTTCAAAAGGCAGAAGAGCGGATTCGGAGCTCCAGCCCCAAGTCACCCCTGCAAAGACCTTCTCTCATCTCCCATCAGCATGGCCAGGAGAACAGACATGCTCAACAACAGCAGATACAGAGGCTGGCTGTAGGGACAATCTACACAGAGAGGAAGAGAGAATAAGGACCCCTGATCCCCAAGGGTCACTGCAAAGGAATCCCAAGACCTTTTCCCACCTCTCATGGTGGTGACAAGATGCAAAGATTCAGATCAGGACCATGGAAAGAGGTTCTTGTCAAAGGTGGTACCAAGGCCAAAGCAGAAAAGGGACAAAGAAGAGAAAGAGTTGAAGACACTTGCTGCTTACCTTGTTGAACAGGGAAAAGAAGGCAAGTGGATGAGGGACCCTGCCTTTGCACAGCCTTTTATACTCCTCCTGACTGCCCGAGGCCCAGAGGTGCCTTTGCCTGTTTAATGTGTTTACCAGCAGGCCCATCTTCTATGGAAATGTCTTCATGCACCGAAGCTGACTTTGATTTGTAATGCTCCCTCATCATCTCCTTGCTAATGGCACGGCCATTCCACTCCAGAGCCTTGTTTTAGGTGACGTAATTAGAGACCAAACGCATTCCATTTGCAGCTCCTCTGATTCAGGCGACTCAGATGTTTATGCTGATCTGTTTGGATAGCCATGCATTTGCCATCCTCTGTCTTTTTAGTCACCGGCTTTGGCAGGGCCGTTTATAAATTGGAAAAAGGTGAGGCTCATCCCGGTTACCTAACACAGATGTTTTGCTCAAATATTCTTCCAGTTCTTTCTGTTTTGTAGAATGGCACCACATAGTGAGTTGGAATCTCTTCTTGTGAATGGCTCTTTTAAAAAACAGTAAGAGCCTAATTTGCTCGAATACCCTCCATAGCAGCAAGGTTTTGGCTTGTTGGTTAACGATTCATTTTATTTTCGAAGACACATCATGGATTTTACCTTCTTGTGTTTCTATGTCCTAATTTTGTAGAATCTCCAGCTATTTTTAACTCCCAAAACACAAGATGCTGCCATCAGAGTGCTGTGGAAAGTGTTTTGTTCCAAGCCAACTTAATAATTCAAGTCATTTTTAGAAGAATCCTCAGTGTGCTGGAGGGTAGTGAGGCTGTACAGAGGGATCTTGACAGACTGCATCAATGGACTGAGGATAAGTGTCTGGGTTTCAATAGGGCCAAGTCTTGGGTCCTGCATTTTGGTCACAACAACCCCCTGCAGCTACCAGCTGGGGGCAGGATGGCTGGAGAGCAGTCTGGCAGAGAGGGACCTGGGGGTTCTCATTGACAGGCAGCTGAATCTGAGCCAGCAGGATGCTCAAGTAGTCAAGAAAGCCAATGGCATCCTGGCTTGTATTAGAAATAGTGTGGCCAGCAGGAGTAGGGAGGTGATTGTCCCCCTGTACTCAGCACTGGGGAGGTGGCACCCTGAGTACTGGGTCCAGTTTTGGGCACCTCAGTACAAGGCAGGCATCGAGGGGCTGGAGCAAGGGCAGAGGAGGGCAACGAAGCTGAGGAAGGGCCTGGAGAGTCAATCTGATGGGGAGAGATTGAGACAGTTGGGGCTGTTGAGTTTGAGGAAGAGGAGGCTGACGGGAGACCTCATGGCTCTCTACAGCTCTGTGAAAGGACATTGTAGAGATGCTGGTGCTGGGCTCTTCTCACAGGTCATTAGTGACAGAAGCACAGGGAAGGGCTTCAAGCTTCAACAGGGGAGAGTTAGACTAGACATCAGGAAGAAATTCTTCCTGGAGAGAGTGGTCAGGCGCTGGACAGGGCTTCCCAGGGTGGTGGTTGAGTCCCCATCCCTGGATGAGTTTAAAAGTTGCTTAGATGTGATGTTGGGGGATGTGGTCTAGAGGTGAATTTGTAGAGTAGGGTTGATGGCCGGACTCGATGATTTCAAGGATCTCTTCCAACTTGAATGATTCTGTGATTTTGTTTTAAGGATATTTTATGGTTTTACACGAAGTTATAAAAGGAAACAACAACTTGCAAGAATTTTTTCCTGACATCAGCCAGAGAGAATTATTTTACCAAGATGAGACTGAAAACATTCAGATTTCTTGGTCTGTGATCAAACTATTGAAGAACAAAGAGTTAGATCAGCTGCTTCTACCTGGAAACTGCCTGAGCTTTACATTCAAGATATCGGTTAAAATCCATTGTGCAACATCAGACAGCCCAGACACATATGAAGCACAGAAAAACCTCACGACTTTGAGTCATCTGTGTGCAGACAGCAGGAATGACTGATAGTACAAGATATACGACATCACATCAAATGTTTCTGAGGTGAAACTCAATGGAAAGAAAGTGCTGCAGGTGCTGCAAGATGCTAACGTAGAAATCAGAGAAGATTGATGATTTATTGTCTTTTTAAAGCAAACTAGAATTGTTCTACAAAACATTTCTCTCTGGGAACATACTGTTCAGCATCTGGTGTTGGATACGTGCCATTGGACAGGCTGTTTCCCTGCTCTAATTAGGGGTGTAATATGCAAAGGTTTTATGCACTAGCAGAACAATTTAGTATCCTGAGCGTCCACATCTACTGTTCAGACAGCTCTGCTGTAGGAAAAAAATTAAAGCAATTAAGAAGACATGAGAAGATGGCATCCAGGTAATTACCCAGACACCTACTTCAATTTATTACCATTTGCAAACACAGAAACCCAACTGTTTCATTCAGGTGCTGTAGAGTCTGCTGCATTGAAATAATTTGAGTCGGTAATTTTACTAAACAAATTAAGACACACATGCAGAAAAAACCCCCAAGAACACTCTGAAACTTCAAATTTAACACCGTTGGATGAAACATTTTTGAAGGGAGGAATGTTTCATTTCCTTCATCAAATGTATCGCAACCACAGCAATTGGAGAATGAAATTATCCACCCAGCAGGGTCCCTACAAAACATCACACCTACAGTTTTGATGTTGGTTTTATTATTTTAAGAAATCACTTCAGAGGAAAAAAAAAGGTCACTGTGAATTTTCCTGTAGTAATCCTGTATTAATTCCTCTAGTAGATGAGACGGAACAAGTGTTCGGGGTTAATGGAACATCTCTCTTAAGAGGAAAAGCTGACGGAGCTGGGGCTCTTGAGCTTGGAAAAAGGGAGTCTGAGGGGTGACCCCATGAATGTTGATCAATATGGAAAGGGCAGGTGTCAGGAGGATGGAGTCAGGCTCTGCTTAGGGGCACCCAGTGGTGGGACAAGGGGCAACAGGTGTGAGCTGGAACAGAGGAGGTTGCACATAAATCTAAGAAGGACCTTCTTCATGGTGAGGGTGACAGAGCCCTAGAAGGGGCTATCCAGGGGTGTTGTGGAGTCTCCTTCTCTGGAGACATTTAAAACCCACCTGGACTGTTCCTGTGTGACTGGATCTAGGGGATCCTGCAGTGGCTGTGGCAGGGGGACTGGGCTGGATGATCTTTTGAGTTCACATCGAGTCCCTAATGTTCTGTGATTCTGTGTGCTTATAAAATTTTTATTCTCTCAAAAAACTACATTTCACTTCAAGTTTTGTACTGAGCACTATCAGAACCTTGATCTTTCATTTACCTTCATCACATATTTAGAAGCCACAGAGGTGTGTCTTGTCTGCACATCCCTCAGGCTGTAGAACAATATTGAAGCTTCTCCTCTGGCTTCTTTAAAGGAAAGAACTTCAAAGTTTGTCCCAAATATTCATTACAGGTTGAGACATACCAACAGCTATGTAAATGCTGCAAGTATATGACAAAATTTAAATAGCTCTGTCACTTGGATAATAGCATCACTTTACGTTTGAGAGACATGGCTACTCCCTAAGCAGGCAACATTTCACAGCTTCAGAAACCAGGGCTATTAATGTTTTCATTAAAAAGTAGTTTTGTGTGTGTCATAATAACCCCCTTTTATAAAACTCCTGGAGCAGATGCACAGCTACACTAATTTCTCATGACTATATAACGCAGCCAACAAAATAAGGTCAGACTATGGGAGGGGGGTGTTTGGAAAGTCACCGACACAAACCATACACTTTCTCAAGCCTTAACCTGCTGCCACAAGCTCTGTGCCCGTTAGTGCAAAAATGTGTTTTATATAAGTCCTAAGTTACTGCTTCTCTCTCCCTTCATCACAGAACATCCTTCTCAGGGAAAAATGGTTTTCTCAGCCCTGCTAGGAGAATACTAATGCATCCACCTGTGGAGCTAGAGACGCTCCAGATCCGTAAGGGAAACTCACTTTCAGTGACCTCATTGTAATTATGTTCACAGAATCACAGAATCATTCAAGTTGGAAAAGACCCTTGGGATCATTGAGTCCAACCATCAACCCTATTCTACAAGTTCACCCCTAAATCAGATCCCTCAACACCAGATCTAAGTGACTTTTAAACACATCCAGGGACAGGGACTCAGTCTCCACCCTGGGCAGCCCAGTCCAGCACCTGACCACTCTCTCCAGGAAGAATTTCTTCCTGATGGCCAGTTTAACCCTCCCCTGTTGAAGCTTGAAGTGCTTCCCTCTGCTTCTGTCACTAATGACCTGTGAGAAGTGACCAGCACCAACATCTCTACAATATTTCAGATAATTGTAGTAAGCGATGAAGCCTCCCCTCAGCCTCCCCCTCCTCAAACTAAACAGCCTCAATTCTCTTCATCTCTCCCCATCAGATTGATTCTCCAGGACCTTCCCCATCTTCATTGCCCTCCTCTGCACTCATTCCAGCCTCCCAATATGTCCCTTGTACTGAGGTGCCCAAAACTGGACCCAGTACTCAAGTTGGATCCTCACCAGTGCTCCTTGAGACTAGACCAGGAAGGGTCTGCGACTTGGCTGCACAGAAAATCCTGCTTTCATGCAATCACTTCTATTTCTTTGTGATGTCTTGACAAAATTTGACATCTTAGCCTTCAGGAAGTGACATTTTTGGCCATTCTAACCCTTGCCGATGAAGCACCATTCTGCACTCAAGCTCTGGCTCATCTCTGGGATACTTATTTTGGCACCAACCCTGATCAAAGGGTCTGCCAGCAAGAACCAGGGATGGAGCTGCAGCCACCAAGGATGACAGAGACTTTGTTTTGTCCCCACGCAGGTTGCCTTTGGTCTATCCTGTCAAAAGCTGGATCAGTCAGCCCACAGGACCAGCTACTCAGGGAAAGTGTCTCTCGTATCCTGAGATCTGCCCTTCCCTACAGACAGATTTCCTGCCTTGAGTTGTTTACTTGGTACTTGTTTGCTTCCCTGCTAGAGCAGTGGCATTTTTTTTCTCTGCAAGCCCCTCCTAAGTTATGAGGTGTGTTGGAGGCATCCCTAGGGCAACAACTCTTATCAGGAAGCTCTGTATCCTCCCTGGATATCACAAGTATTCATTAATGATTTATCTATGTGCAGCACTGTGTTATTATACTTCAAGCGTGGTACTGGCTTCAGACACCCATGGATTGAGTCATAAGAAGATAAACAAATCAATGTCACAAATGTCATCCCACTAATCAGCTCATAATCAGGTCATGATTCCCGCTCTTGTAGTGCTTTTATTTTTCCCTTACACTGCATTTATATTTGATTCCACTCAGCCCTTCCAGTCTCTGGTGATCCTGGAGATCCACAAATAAACTCCACTCCGTGAGTTTGCAGGTCACTGCAGTGATTTCTATCCTGAAGGGGAAAGCTTTACTTTAATCTGTTTTTTCTCAGGATGCAGAAGTCACTTCAATGAAAGATATTTTTCTTCTTTCTGCCAGTGTATTGCAAGAGCCAGCCCCTCTCCAACAGCACAAGTGCTGGAGGTTTCAGCAGGTTGCCTGTCAGTCTGATGTTCTTGCTCCCCAGTCATCTTTCCCATCAAATCACATTAAGCTACTGTAACCATAAGGACAGAAGACAGATGCGCTGGGAGCTGGTGCTGCTTGGAGGGCATAAACAGGCTTTCAGTACCGGTTACTTCTGGCTTCACATTCAGAGCAGCTCTGAGTTGCCTTGTTTTGAAGGCAAGAGGTTTGCATCCTTGGAGGCATCATGGATTTTGCAGCCACAAGCCCATCGCTTTGCAGTGGGAGCAGCTCTTAGTTTCGCTGCAGAGCAGGAACGGCTTGGGTGATTTCTTTTTAATTCTGTGCGCGTCAGCTCATCCAGCTCTGAAGACTCCCAGGGTTCTCAGGACAGGGGTTAGAGGAAATCGCTAAAATCTGTGTGAAGCAACACCAAAGATCATGGATATTAGCTCAGTGACGCGTCATTGGCTGTACTCAAAGAAATTAAGGAGATTGAGGCCGCATCATCCAATACACAGGAAATAGGAAATCTGAGATCTTTACTCCTTAATCTTACTTCTCCTCTACCCCAAAGAAGCTGGATCCTACTGTCAGACGTGTTGTATAATTTTGAAGTAGACACTCTTAGCAGTCAGCTCTTTGGACATCGTTGCTGAGCAGTAAAGACAACTCTCACAGAATCACAGAACGTTAGGGATTGGAAAGGACCTGGAAAGATCATCCAGTCCAATCCCCCTGCCACAGCAGGATCACCTAGATCCAGTCACACAGGAACACATCCAGGTGGATTTTAAACGTCCCTCTCTACTAATCGTAAAATCATAGAATCATTAGGGATTGGAAGGGACCTCGAAAGATCATCCAGTCCAATCCCCCTGCCACAGCAGGATCCTGTAGACCAAGTCACACAGGAACATACCCGGGTGGGTCTTAAACGTCTCCAGAGAAGGAGACTCCATAACTCCCCTGGGCAGCCTGTTCCAGTGCTCTGTCACACTCACTGGGAAGAAGTTCCTTCTCAGATTGATGTGGAACCTCCCATGTTCCAGCTCACACCCATTGCCCCTTGTCCTATCATTAGATGCCCCTGAGCAGAGCCTGGCTCCATCCTCCTGACACCCACCCTTCACATATTGATCAACATTAACTGCTCCCCTAGGAAAAGAGCCCTGAGGATCTTTTAAGGCCAAATCCACTTGTTGTCTTGGCATAAGAACTTGAGGAGGTCATAAACTTGTATTAAAGTTTATAAAAGACACAAGACCAGCTACAGCCTCTCATTTGCAGCTGCTCTCTCAAGGCTTTAGGTTTTATTTAACTTGGTTCTTACCAGAAGAAGAAGGACTGGAGATGTTTAAAACTCACCTGGATGTGTTCCTGTGCACCTGGATCTAGGGGATCCTGCTGTGGCAGGGTGGGGATTGGACTTGACGATCTTTTGTGGTCTCTTCCAATCCCTAATGTTCTGTGATTCTGGCAAGTTCTCCCTTCCTCATCACCTTATAGATCTCACCTGCTGCAGTGGGTTGGCCCTGGCTGGATGCCTTGTGGAGACATCACCATCCTACTGGGATGTAGCTACACCAAGCTATTCACTCTAATGTACTTTGTGGGGAAGAGAGAGCAGGGCAATGATGAACATCAGCTCATCTGAGGATGAACCAGGAATACCAAATGCAGACCCCACTATACAACATCCCACTGTTTCCCTTCACACCCAGGAAGATGTCTGGAATCCTACAGTGGACACGAGAAGTGCTGTTTTCATGTGTCCCTAATCAGCTATGAAATGATGTTTGCAACCTGCTAAAATGCCCACTTAGACTGGTGGGGAGCAAACATTTGCCCATCTGCCAAGAGGTTTTCCAGCTGACATTTATCTACATACAGAAATCAGGCTGCTATTCACATCTGATTAACAAACACAGGCTCCAATTAGCCATGTGATTAAGATTCATTTGAGAAGTCATTTCAACACATCCATAAAGCCAGCACTCCTTTACCCAGCGATGATGATGATGATGATAATAAAGAAGAAGAGCAGTTCTATCTCACCCCAGATCTGCAAAGGAACAGCTTGAATGTTTGAGGGCCATGGGCCAGAGCAAAGGGTCAGGACACTGCTGAAGTGACTCCACTGGTAGTGTGTGGTCTTCCCACCAAGGACCAGAGTGCAGACAGCCAGGGTTGGGGTGACAGAAGTCACTATCTCAGGGGGATTGGACTGGATGATCTTTCGAGGTCCCTTCCAATCCCTAATGACTCTATGATTACATTTCCCTAACAGAATACTGTTGAGATTGGGAATTATCCAAGAGCTGAGACTTTTTACAGACTTTTTATAGGATGAGGGGAAATGGTTTAAGCTAGAAGAGGGGAGATTGAGATGAGATCTGAGATAGAAGTTCCTCTCTGTGAGAGTGCTGAGGTCCTGGAACAGGTTGTCCAGGGAGCTTGTGGCTGGTCCATCCCTGGCAGTGTCCAACACCAGGTTGGATGGGGCATTCAGCAACCTGGTGTGGTGAGAGGTGTTGCTGCCCACGGAAAGTAGTTGGAGCTGGGTGAGCTCTGAGCTCCCTCCCACCCTGAACCCTTCCATCAGTTTTGCTCTTCCCACACAGACAGGGGTTAGGATGGAAACTCCCTACGATGTAGGAGAGGCTCCCCATTCAGAGATTTCACATCAGCGGCACCTACTTGTAGCAGTATGAGACAGACCACCTCAGTTCAGCCAAGAGGCTCCAGCGTTGGGGGCTGTTGTAGCTTCAGCATCGCTAAATAACGAGCTGCCTCTTGTTCGTGCGGTTCGATGCGAGAATTACTACAATCAATTTGATTTGTAATGTGTCCTGTCTTATGAATCACCGAGTTATTAACCTTAACAATGTCAATGAGCTGCTGGTATATAATTGAGTCTCAACAAATTAAGGATTGTGGTAATTATTAAGAGCTGCTACATACACAGGAATATATTAATATGTTATTGACGCCAAGCAGCCAAACTCTTGCAGCAACGGGGGATTCAGAGTGCTGTAGCACAAGTCTCCAATGACGGGAGGTTTCTTGGAATATTGATCGCAATTTCCTTACACTTCACAGGGCACTGGAACAGGCTGGACACTGAAAGAGCGGTTGGACACTGGAACAGGGAGGTGATGGAGCCACCATCCCTGGAGGGATTTAAAAACCAAGTAGCTAGGGAACTTGAGGCCATGATCTAGGGGGTAGGAAGATGTTGGCGTGAGGGCTGGGACTGATGATCCTGAAGTTCCTTTCCAGCCAGGATGATTTTATGATTCTATGACTTTGTCTCTTTGACAGTTATGAGGAAGGATCTGAGAACTTGGTCTAGGTGACCCTGCTCTGGCAGGGGGATTGGACTAGATGATCTTTCAATGTCCCTTCCAATCCGTAATGATTCTATGATTCTATTGGGGATCTTCTTTAGCAGCGATCTTGTAGAGTAGGGTTGGACATGATGATCCCAAGGGTCTTTTCCAACCTGAATCATTCTGTGATTCTATGGAGTGATCTTGTAGAGTGGGGTTGGACTTGATGATCCCAAGGGTCTTTTCCAACCTGAATGATTCTCTGATTCTGTTCTGGGGACAAACACAGAATTAAAGGGTCTCGCATTGGCGGCTTCAGCCTAACATTCATTAGGATTTACGGTGCCGTGTCGCTCTCCTCTTAGCTGTGAGTTATCCATCCTTCTAGGGCTGATATTTAAAGAGCTGTCACAATTTTCTGGCAAGAGAGGTTATTTCCCTGCACAGACTCACCCTCCGTGTTTAAGCATCGTGATAGCAAAACCAGCTATGAGAAAGGGAAAATTTTTCACCTGCCAAATGCAATTCCATTATCTCCATTTAAAGCAGAAAATCTCCCATTACCTTGGCTGTGCAGAGCATGCAGAAAAAAACCCACCCCAGCCAACCCAACTTGTTCCATTTCCCAGGCAGGGCTGGATCCGGAGAGAAGTGATATCAGCTAGCAGTGAAATATTTATGCAAACATTTCTTCCCAGGGCAATCTGTATTTTGAAAGCTCTTCACCATGGATATCATGTCTGACTGTCAGCACTTAGCCTGCCACCGGTCTTCCTAGAGGAGCCATCCTTTGCTAATGGTAAAGATTGTTAGTGTCGCTTCCAGGTACTAAAGGTTCCCCTAAATCTGTTCGGTCTGGTGCTGGGGCTTATTCATCTCCACGGGCTGAGCCCACAGGAACAAGAAAATTGGCTGCATTGTCTGGTGCTGTTCTGTGGCTGGAGAAAAAGAGAAGATAGGAAGGGAAGGGAAAGGCAAACACAGGTATCTCAGTGCCAGTTGCCTTTTGATAGAGCAAACAGCATCCAGCTGCTCCTTTGCAGAGATTCTCTGCAGCTATCATTGCTCCCCATGATCCATATTGTCTCTGCAGGCTGTGAGCAGCTAAGAGCAGAGGGGAGCAGATGCTTAAACGACTCCTGCACATCCATCCCTCACTGGCAACCATCCCAGCTCTCTGCTTTTCTCCCTTGTCTGTGAGATATTGCCCTGGTGCCCCTAACAGAACTTCTGGCTGACTTTTTGAAGTTCAAGTCACAGCTCAGCTGAGTCCTGGTTCCTGACAAACACGTCTGCAAGTGGAGGGACCGAGCCCGAGGAACTGGAGTCAAGAGAAAATGGAGAAAATGCTGCTTTCCCTTTCTTCAGACCCCCTCTCGCTCTCTTCAAACGCGATGGTCCTTGTTCTCATCTTGCCTAATGATCACAGCATCAACATAATCAACGGCTGACCACATGTTGTTTAACTGAACTGAATTCTAGGCAGTAAATTCAACTCCTACAGACTTTAGTGAAAACACAAAGCGCCGAGCAAATGACACTCTGACTTGGATTTCCTCCCCAACAGAACAGAAGCAGCTCAGTGGCCTCTGAGATATCGATGTTTCATATCAAGTTCATGAGCACAGGGTGAGATCCTTCCTCAGCTCTGCTAAGCACCGTGTTTAAGAACCTGGGGGAGGGAGTTAAACTGAGGCTGAAGAAAACCAGACACTTCCAACAAAACCACAGGATCATTAAAGTTGGAAAGGACTTCTGAGATCATCAAGTCCAACCTTCAACCCAACACCTCCAGGACCACCAGACCATGTCCCACAGTGCCACATCTTGCCTAACATGAGAGAGTTAGGGCTGTTTAGTTTGAGGAAGACGAAGCTTAGGAAAGACCTCATCGCTCTCTACAGTTATCTCACGGAACATTGGGGATTGGAAGGGACCAACCCCTACTGTCCAATCCCTCTAGTCCAATGCTTCTGCCAGAGCAGGATCACCTAGACCAAGTCACACAGGAACATTGTAGAGATGTTGGTGCTGGTCTCTTCTCATAGGTCATTAGTGACAGAACCAGAGGGAAGGGCTTCAAGCTCCAACAGGGGAGGGTTAGACTGAACATGAGGAAGAAATTCTTCCTGGAGAGAGTGGTCAGGCCCTGGACTGGGCTGCCCAGGTTGGTGGTTGATTCCCCATCCCTCGGTATGTCTAAAAGTTGCTTAGATGTGGTGTTGGGGGATCTGGTTTAGGTGTGACCTTGTAGAGTAGGGTTGATGGTTGGACTCGATGATCCCAGGGGTCTTTTTCCAACCTGAATGATTCTGTGGTTCTGTGATCTACTGCCTCCTGAGCCTCTCCAGGGATGAGGAATCCCCCACTGCCCTGGGCAGCCTTTTCCACGGTTAAACTGCTCTTTCATTCACTAATTTTTTCCTAATTTCCAATCTGAACTTCCCCTGGGGCAACTGGTGGCCGTTCCCTCTGTCAGTAGTTACTGGGGAGAAGAGGCCAGCTCCCACCTCACTGCAACCTGTCTTCAGGTATTTGTAGAGAGCCGTGAAGTCTCCCCTCAGCCTTCTCTTTTCCAGGTTGAACAGTCCCAGCTCCCCCAGCCTCTCCCCATCAGACCTGTTCTCCCATCCATTACCCAGCTTTGCTGCCCTTCTCTGCCCTCACCCCAACACCTCAATGTCTCTCTTACTCAGCAGCAGATGGGTTCAGTCAGCCTGCCTTAGCAGTGGGAGCTGCAGGGGAGATACCTGGACACTCAAGCACAAAGCTGCTTACGGTCAGATTTGCCAACAGATGCTTTCCTTCTCTTAGGGTGTGTGTTAACCTCACTGCGAGCTGCCAGGGAAACAATGTGAGTACACAAGGCAACCCAAACCTGTCAAAAGGGATTGCTGTTCTGCAGGAGATCAGCGACGCAACTGCCTGTGGTCCTAGTCGGGTGGAGTGCTGATAAATCATAGTAGGATGTTGAGAAACCGCTGTGGAGTGGTCACACCTTGTCACAGATTGCTCCCCAGGCTTAATTGGGGTGCAGAGCCACAGAGATGATGGAGGGAGTGGAGCATCTCCGTGATGAGGAAAGGCTGAGGGAGCTGGGGCTCTTGAGCTTGGAAAAAAGGAGATGAAGGGGTGACCCCATGGATGTTTATCAATATGGGAAGGGTGGGTGTCAGGAGGATGGAGCCAGGCTCTGCTCAGGGGCACCCAATGATAGGACAAGGGGCAGTGGGTGTGAGCTGGAACAGAGGAGGTTCCACATCAATGTGAGAAGGACCTTCTTCCCAGTGAGGGTGCCAGAGCCCTGGCAGGGGCTGCCCAGGGGGGTTGTGGAGTCTCCTTCTCTGGAGATGTTTAAAACCTACCTGGATATGTTCTTGTGCAACTTGGTCTTGGTGATCCTGCTCTGGAAGGATGATTGGACTGGATGATCTTTTGAGGTCCCTTCCAATCCCTAATGTTCTGTGACTCTGTGTGAAGGTGCTCTTTGTTCCCTGCTCCCCCATCTCCAAAGTTCTTGCTGTCTAATCACGTGAGGAGGCATCAGGAGCCTGAACTAATGGAAGGGGGTTATGGTGGGAGCACTGGAGCTGATAGAGACATGATGTCCTCTGAGCCACTCAAAGAGTGGGAGAAGTGAAGGCAGCTTCCCCAGTCCTGTGGCTCTAAAAACGGGGCTTTCACAAGGGGCTTTGCAAGGGTTTTTCGCACAGACCTAGAGGAACGTCTGGTTGGGGTGAGAGACGGTGGCAGTTTGTAATGAGGAAGAAGAGGAATTGTTTTCTTTGAGTTCCCTCTGTGATCTCACCCCTTGAGAAGCAGCCAGAAATACCAAGGCATCCCAACTTAGAAAGGAGCACATTGTTCCTTGTGTCTCTTGGCAAAGAGAGAGGTGAGGAACAGGTCAAGCATGAAAACACACTGAACCACCCCAATGCCCCAGCAGACTCCCCTGGGTGCAGGGCAGATCTGTCCAAACATTCACCACCCAGCCCAGGGCCACCAGCTCCAGGTGAATCCCAGCTTCTCTGGTCATCGCCTGGGACCTTCTCAGGCTCAGGCTCTCACTCACCTCCGGCAGTGAGGAAACGCTGCCCCCTAATAAGTGGTGACATGGCAATTTTCTCCATCATGTCAGTTGTCAAGGGGGCCAGCAGATTCCCCTCAGAAGCCAGGACTTCACCGTGAGCCTCCGTGGGACACACTGAGGAGAAAGAAATCAATTACAGAGCCCAGCATCTGTGGTTTCCTCCACGGCAGCAGCCCCAAAGGGACGAGGGGCTCCTAGCCCTACACTGAGCTGCAGCTCAGGGCTGGGAGAGCTGCAGAGGGCGAGGGAAAGGTCCTGTGGAGTGGTGCTGGTGATTAGAAGGTCTCGCTAACACTCGCGGCTCAGTGTTGACAGCCTCCCTTGGAACAAAAAGCTCCGGCGATGCATGGCTAAGCGGTGCCATCCCCCCCCCCCAAACGGCTCTCACGGTCGTTATTTGGGGTGGGCTGCTGAACAAAGCCCACAGCGGAGTGGTTGTCCTCTGCCAGAGCTTCTGCCCAAGCCAAGCACCTGCTCTGTGACCGTTAGAGAACGGACAGGCTGCTTAATTAACGAAGAGAGCACAACGCTGACAGCACGAGGGTAGACGGGCTTGTGGGCTACGGCAGCAACTCGGCGCTGAGCGATGCTCCGCTCCCCAGCTGATCCCACTCAGAAACTCGCTCTTCATTCTGTGAGCTCTGCTCAGCTGAACAGCTTCCCCCCCACCACACTCCTCTGCAGTGCTCACTCGCATCTGTAGTTCTCAGAGGAAAACACTGCTTGCTCCAAGACCTTACCCTGCTGCAACGGACCAGCCGGAAGACCTCAGTGGCTGCTCTCTGGGGACGTGCGTCTCGGCCAGACGCAGGGACCGGGGAGCGGGCTGGTGCCGCTGACAGCCGCTAACCCTCGCCACGCTGGAATTATGGGCTTTAATTTTCTCTGTTGCTCTTAGCATCCATTTACCGACACCGGCAGCCGCTCGCCACCTTTATTAGTGCAGTCAGCGGGCACTTCTCCAAATCAATTAATGTTATTGTTTCGCTTCTTAAGGCGGTAACATCACAACATTTACAAGAACCACGCGCGGCTCTGAGGTTTGTCACGGAGCTCTGGCAGACAGAGAGTAATTAGATCAGCTAGAGCCACCGCAGTCCTGTCTGCCGAGCGTGTTGCCATCGAGATACCTTTCCCTCGGCTTTAGGAAAAGTTATTAGCTTAAGTAATAAGGGATGAGGGAGCAAAACACATCAACTTTCCCCACCAGTTCTTCTCGGATACTTCTGACAGGGAAACTGCAAACAGCTTTTCTACATCCACATCTGGATGACTGTGTCCAGTTCTGGGCCGATCAGTTCAAGAGGGACACGAAGCTGCTGAAGGGAATCCAGCGTAGAGCAACAGGGATGATGAAGGACGTGGAGCACCTCCCTTATGAGGAGAGGCTGAGGGAGATGGGTCTCTTGAGCTTGGAGGAGACTGAGGGGTGACCTCATTAATGTCTATAAATATGTGAGGGGTGGGTGTCAGGAGGATGGAGCCAGGCTCTGCTCAGGGGCATCTAGTGATAGAACGAGGGGCAGTGGGTGTGAGCTGGAACAGAGGAGGTTCCATATAAATATCAGAAGGACCTTCTACCCAGTGAGGGTGCCAGAGCCCTGGCAGGGGCTGCCCAGGGGGGTTGTGGAGTCTCCTTCTCTAGAGACATTTAAAACCCACCCGGATGTGTTCCTGTGCGACTGGATCTAGAGCATCCTGCTGTGGCAGGGGGATTGGACTAGATGATCTTTTGAGGTCCCTTCCAATTCCTAATGCTCTGTGATTCTATGATCCGAGGAGCTTCCCCCTCTCAGAGCCTGTAGGACAAGTGGGGCTCTAAGGTGGGAAGGCAGACCTGTGCTAGCAAGGGGACTTGACATCAGTTTCACACCGATGAAAGACCTTGAAAGATCATCCAGTCCAGTCCCTCTGACACAGCAGGGCCAGTACCACAGAATCACAGAACATTAGGGATTGGATCCAGATGCATCAGGGATTAGAAGGGACCTCGCGAGATCATCTAGCCCAATCTCCCTGCAGAACAGGATCCCCTAGACCAAGTCACACAGCAGAACTGACTGCAGTGTTGGATGAGTGGAAGCTGCCAGGATGGATGCGGAGCAGGCAGGATGAAAGGGCAGCAGCAGAAGGGACCAGGTTTTTATGCCCATTCCCACAGCCAGCTGCTGGACTACCCTCCGTCCTCTCTCGGAACAGCCCCAGAAGCCGGAGCAGCCCTTTAACTGCGTTACACAGCAGCGAGAGCAGCAGGGAGTGTTTGCGAGCTGCCGCAGCTCCAGCCCGCGGCCACTTCCATTCATGTTGTAGCCTCAAAGAATAAATAGCCTGAAGGGCCCGTAATGATGGTTAAATTGTGCAATGTAAATTAAAAGCAAAAGAAGCGAGCAGGAGCCGCCGAGACAGGAGAGAAGCATCTCTGCAGGCAAGATTGAAATCAGCCATCCCGGAACCCTCCAGCTGCGCTCGGCACTGCGGTGCCTTCTAAAGGGCTTCGTGCATCAGATCACCTTATTTTCTCGTTAATAAGCTCGGGGCGGGGTGGGTGAGACTTTCTTCCTTCAACCCCGAATCTCCTCTCCCTAGATCGTGTCTTTGCAGTAAAAGCCTGTGATGCATCACGATCCGAGCGTCCTGCGTGTGATCCTGCAGCAGCACCCAGCCCTGGCTCAGAGGGGGGGCTCAGAGCCCTCGCGGGGAGGCGGCTGCTCCTCCACTGGCGCTGATGCCCTCCCGCGTCTGGCTGTGATTTGCTCGCTCCTGGAGCTCTTTCCCATAACCACATCAAAGTGGCCACACAGGCCTTGGGGCTTCTTTTTCTGTTTTAGGGTTTTTTTTTTTCCCTCCTTTAGTTTTTGGGATTTTTTTTTTTTCTTCATCTTCTATAGCTTTCAGGGATTTTTAGTCCTTTTCAGGTTTTAGGGATTGTTTCTTCTTTAGATTTTGGGATTTTTTTTTTTTTCTCTTTTAGGTTTTGAGGGGTTTTTTTTCTTTTTTAGATTTTTTGAGGGTTTTTTTTCTTGTCTGGATTTTGGGATTTTTTTTTTCTTCTTTAGGTTTTGGAGGATTTTCCTTTTTTGAGGTTTTAGGAGGTTTTTTCTTCTTTAGGTTTGGGGGTCTTCTTTAGGTTTTGGGGGTTTTATTCCTTTTCAGGTTTTAGGGATTTGATTTTAGGGATTGGGGGTTTTTTTTCCTGTTTCGGGCTTTTTTCTTCTTTAGGTTTTAGGCCTTTTTTCTCTTTTAGGTTTTAGGACTTCTTTTAAGTTTTGAGACTTCTTTTTCCTCTTTTAAGTTTGGGACTTCTTTTTTCTTTCAGGTTTTGAGGCTTTTTTTTCCTCTTCTGGGTTTTGGAACTATTTTTCTCATGTAGGTTGCAAGGACTTTATTTTTCTCTTTTAGGTTTTGGGACCCTTTTTAGGTTTTAGTGGGTTTTTTAGATTTTTGGAGGTTTTTTCCTTCTTTTGGTTTTGGGATTTTTTTTTTTCCTTCTTAACTTTTGGGTTTTCTCCCCCTCCCCTCCTTTTTTTTTTTTGCTTCCCTTCTCATCTTTCCCAACCTCCTTTTGGCCGCAGAGGCAGGGAGCCACTGCAGGGCTGTCCGAAAGACCAAACGGGAGGCGCAGCGCCGCCTGTAAGGGCTTTTCTTGTTTTCTACCTCCAGCTTTCCTTCCCCTTTTGTTTCCCAGATCAGCTTTAGCAGGGGCTAATTGGATCAAACAGCAAAAGCTCCCTCGCAGGGTTCACAGCATCATTAAGCATCAGGTTAGGGGGATTATTGCCAGCAGGCGACTTTAATTTGCTGCAAAGGTAAAAACGATACCAACCTATCTGCAATCTCGTGTTGCTGCCTCAGTGGTCTAAGGAAGGTACAAGCAGCAGAACAGACTCTCTCAGTGCTAAAGGACAAAGATTAAGCCCCTCACCCTCCCAAAAGAAAAACCCCACCAGGCTGGGGATGGGAAGATATTTGTATCTAAGTGTTTAACATTTAAATTTAACAATCAAGGGATGCTCGAAGGAGTTAGGTGCCAATTTGTGACAGGAACATTAGGTTCTTCTGAGCTGAAGTGTTGGGGCTTAGCAGTGACTCAAAGGCAGCTTTGTGCTGCATTGCTAAGCAACCCCGTCCTCGACTTTGTGCCTGGTTGCTATCACTTAGCCCCGGTGCACAAGTAAGCTGCGAGAATTAAACTCTTGTTTTAGGGAAGAGGATCAAACGTTACTCTCGTAGTTGGCTGTTGGCCTTCAAAGGAGGGGGGGGTGGTTACGAGTGGCAGCTGGTGGGACGGATCAGAACTAACAGCCTTTTGCAGTCAGCAAGTTTCCTCCCTCAATGTTCAGCGCTCGAAGCTTTCAGGATTATCCGACCCCAATAAGAAAAGGGAAGATTGATTTTACTTACTAAGTCGAGAAGCCCAGCCTGCTGCTGCTGCTGCCAGACTCCAAGAGGGGAACAATCCACTCTGCAACAGGGGAAGCATCACCTACAAGCTGCCCAGGGAGGTTGTGGAGTCTCCTTCTCTGGAGATGTTTAAAACCCACCTGGATGTCTTCCTGTGTAACTGGATCAAGGAGATCCTGCTGTGGCAGGGGGATGGGACTGGATGTTCTTTCAAGGTCCCTTCCAATCCCTAATGTTCTGTGATCTACCATGGCAGAACCAGTGCCTCCCACACCTGAGAATATTTGTACCAGTTTGTCTTAAATCACTTCTCAAGCTGATTCAAATCACCTCAGTGTCCGAGGCCAGGTGGACCCACAGGATGGCAGAGTGACTGGAATGATGGATCCCCTTTGTTTGGTCCATCAGGCGCCTGAGTAAATGTTAGATCATCAAGGTCAGGAAGGGTGAGCTCCATTTACTGTGGCTGTGATTCTCTTTACAACAGGACAACTCAGCTGAGTGCTTTTCTTAAATTGATTCCCAGCTGACTTGGTTTGAATTGGGGGTGTTAAATGACATGAGAGCACCCACCCTGCTTTGAGCACCAATGAAGCAACAGTGTTAGAACGTTTTGCTTCTAAGTAAATCACAGTGACCTTCTAGGGTAGAATTAAAAATAAAAATTAATGATTTTCTCGATGATAAACTTCTTTTCCCTATGGTTGGCAGGATCTTACAGCAGGCAAAGGGTTAAGGAGAGGAGACAGGGAACCACAGAATCATAGGGTTGCGAGAGACCTCCAAAGGACATCCAGTCCAACCCACTGACACCAAGCAGGGCCAGTACTCACCAGATGAGGTTGCCCAGAGCCCCAGCCAGCCTGACATTGAATGGCTCCAGGGATGGGGACACCACCCCCCTCAGGGCAGCCTGTTCCAGGGATCACCCCCCACCCTCAGATTCAATAGCTTTGTCCTCCTGTCCAGCCTCAATCTGCTCTTTTCCAGCTTCAAACCACGACCCCTCGTCCTATCATTCCCTGCCCTTGGGAACAGCCTCCCCAGCCTTCTGACAGCCCCTTTGAGGGGCTGGAAGGTCGTTAGAAGGGGTGTAATGTGGGGTAACTCTTTGGTCTGGACAATTCCAAAGAGCTCACATCCGTCACGGTGCATCTCCATGCCACACTGCAAACCAAACTGCTGTTGTACCAGGGATTCATTTGCTTCTCCAATCCCATATTTTGCTTCAGAAGGAAAACAAGGGGAGACAAGGTGGGGGGGAAAAACCTAATGTGAACATTTTCCTCCCGATGTTGTCAGTCAACCTGGGTAACCAGGGCAACGCGAGCAGCAGCATCTCCAAGATTGTGTGTCTGGTAAACATATTCTCCAGCCCTCTGTTTATTATGGTATTAAATAGCAGGTTTGTGCTGAGTTCCCACACAATCTATGATTAAGTTGTTATTGCTGAGGGCCGAAGCTGCTGCAGGAGCACTGAGTACAGTTACTAGTCCCAAATGCAGATGTAATAGCCACTGGTCCAAAGGCTCCTTGTGGGAAAACAAACAGAGCTACTTCCACAAATATTCCTGTCACCTGAGAGGGGTTTGGTGTTTATTTTGGTGAGGTTTGTTCTCCTCTTAGTGTTGTGAGAGCTTGGGGTAAGCAGCTGCCCCCACCACTGGCTGCCAGAGCTGCTCCTCTAGCTGCAGCAAGGAAAGGCAAGTGGCCCTTCACAGGCAGGATTTAGAACCATGGGGTCATTTCTGTTGGAAAAGATCTTTAAGGTCATCATTGGGATTGGAAAAGACCTTTAGGATCATCAAGCCCAACTCTATACCCTGCTCTGGTAAGTCCACTCTCAGACTCACCGCTACACCCTCTTCCTCAACACTACGTCTCTGCAGCTTCTGAACACCCCCAGCCCCAGGGACAGTGACTTAACCCCTTCCCTAGGCAGCCTGTTCCAAGCCTTGAGGACCCTTACAATGAAAAGATATTTCCTAATATCCAACCTAAACTTCCCCTGGGGCAGCCTGAGGCCAGTCCCCCTTGTTCTGGCACCAGTCACTGCTGAGAAGAGGCCAGGTTCAGTCCTTGTCCTCACACAGCTGTTGGTGGGGTTTTCTGGAACTCTGCTCCCAAGTCCTAAGTAAGAGAGAACTTCTGGGCTGGAAGAACATTTTGAGCTCTGCTCTCCATGGACAGAAGTCCCTACCCGCTCCCCAGGGGCTGCCCACATGTGCTGCAAACCATCAGCAGAGCAAACAAGAGGGTTCAGAGTTCTGTGAGCTGTGGCCTCCAGCTGTTCTAACACAGAGCTCTAGGTGTTTGCTCAGAGTAAATGCTGGAAAAAAATATATGAATAACTGAGCCCTCTCCTCCTCACAGCCAGCTCTGGGCCCCTCAGTTCCAGAAGGACACAGAGCTGCTGGAGAGAACCCAGCGCAGAGCCACAGAGATGATAGAGGGAGGGGAGCATCTCCCTGATGAGGAGAGGCTGAGGGAGATGGGGCTCTTGAGCTTGGAGAAGAAGAGACTGAGGGGTGACCACATGGATGCTGATAAATATGTGAAGGGTGGGTGTCAGGAGGACGGAGCCAGGCTCTGCTCAGGGGCATCTAGTGATAGGACAAGGGGCTATCATTAGATAGTCTGATAGACTGACTCCACATCAGTCTGAGAAGGACCTTCTTCCGAGTGATGGTGCCAGAGCCTTGGAAGGGGCTGCCCAGGGGTTGTGGAGTCTCCTTCACCGGAGATGTTTAAAACCCACCTGGAGATGTTCCTGTGGGACTTAGTCTAGTGGATCCTGCTGTGGCAGGGGGATTGGACTGGATGGTCTTTTGAGGTCCCTTCCAATCCCTAATGTTCTGTGATTGTCTGACTTAAGCTGCCCCAACACTGAACCCAGTACTCAAAGTGAGGCCACCTGAATTGAAGTTGTTCCTGGAAAACCCGCTCTCCCCTAACTGGAAACCCAAGCAAGAGGTGTGGTTGGCCACGGCGAACATGAAGGACAAGTCTCCTACCTACCCTCTCAGACCTCCTCGTCACTGAGCAGCAGAGGAAGGGAAGAATCGTTGAACCATTGAATCATCAAGGTTGGAGAAGACCTTCAAGATCATTGTATCCAACCAGCCACCCTACAACCCCCAACCACTAACCCGATAAACCTTCCATCCAGGCGTTGTTGAACCCTGGTCGGGCTCTCATCAAGAGCAGGCTGTGCTGCAGTGGGATTTACTTCTTCTGGGGTGTTTTGGGGATATTTGTTTCTCTCACTTCTCCATTAGGTTTAAAGGCTGTTAGTGACCCCGAGAAAGATTAAAGTAGCAGGGAGAGCCGACAATAATTTCTGGTTTATTTAGCTTTCAGCAGAAGCTTTTTAGCCTCTAGAGACAAAGGGGTGGGGTTTTTTTCCTCCTCCCCAAGTCTTTCTCATCCCTGTCTGATTCTGAATCGGGACCACACCAAGATGCTTACACGGTGAGCATTGATTCAGCGTTCAATAGCCAACGTGTTCTGATTTTCTCCCCTTGATTAATTTTGTTAGAGGGGTGACGAACTCCACCTCTGACCTCCCCTCCCTGCCTGTCACTTTGGCTTTTACTGGCCCAGGCAGCTTTTAAGCAGCTCTAGTAACTCAATCATCCCTGCAGAGCCTTTTTTGTGGCTGGGAATAGAACATTTTTGGTCCCCAATGGGGAAGCGAGATGAATGGCTCCGAGCGGCCCCAGCGATTTCAATATTCATGTTGTGGGTAGCTGTGATAACACTGATAGAGACCTACTGCTGCTAATTAACGCCACCTCCGGCCCTCCAAGCCAGCTCTGGAGAAGCCTGAGCATCTGGGCAGGGGAAAATCCATTTGCTCTTTTTTTTCATGCCCTCCCATGTCTCACAGGCATCATCCGTCTGGTGTCTGCAGCAGTGCTGCTGCATTTTTGCAGTCTACGTTCTTGAAGCATCAAGTTGTCTGACTGATTGAGACCTGGTCCTCCTCTTTTGGTCCTCTTAGTGTTCCCCCTCCTCTCAAAGCCTAATCTGCTCCAGACCAACACAAACTCTTTTTTTCCAGGAAAAAAAATCATTATTCTATGAATTTCCTTCTGGGTGAAGTGATTCCATTTAAGATTTTAGTTCTTTTTCAGTTAGTTTTTCTTTTCTTGTTAGCAGTGGGGACATGAAAAGGTTTCTCTACCAGCCAGGATCCAAATAGCAGAGCTTAACCAACAGAAAAACATTAATAAAATGGTACCATAGATCCATCGAGGCTGGAAACGACCTTCAAGATCGAGTCCAACCATCAGCTCTACAACCCCCAAGCACTAACCCATCTCCTCAAACGCCCTGCCTGCCTGGCTGTTGAACCCCACCAGGGACGGTGCCTCCTCCACCTCCCTGGGCAGCCTGTTCCAAGCCCTCCCCGCTCTTTCTGGGAAGAAGTTTTTCCTCAGATCCAACCTGACCCTCCCCTGGCACAACCTGACCCCATTTCTTCTTGTCAGTGAAGCCAGGGTGAGCAGCCGAGTGTTTCAGCCACTCGCTCTCTATTTTGCACAACAGCATCAACGCAGTGAACTGCTTTATCCCAAAACTTCAACCCCCTCGTCCTTTCATTCCGTGCCCTTGGGAACAGTCTCCCCCAGCCCTCTGAGAGCCCCTGTCAGAGGGGTCAGAAGGTCGATACAAGGGGTGTAATGTGGGGTAACACTTTGGTCTGGATAACTCCAAAGGGTTCAAATCCATCACTGTGCATTTCCTCTGAGACCACTTCAGGAGCCCCAGACCAGTACCACAGTCACCTGCCCAGAGCCACGGCTAATACTGGCATTAGGACTAGTCACTAAGGGTTGTAACTAGGATTCTAAGGGTTGTAACTAGGATTCGTAACTTCTCTGCCTCTATCCCCAGCCTGGAGCGGTGGCTGCAGACAATTAGGCAGGAGCATCAGATGGACCAGCAGCTCTATTCAAGCAGCAGCCCCGCTCACTATCACTCTAATCAGCCAACACTCAGGTAGAGATGAGGCAGGTTGCCCTGAGCCACAAAGGGATGCTAAGGAGCTTTGCAGGGAAAAATCCCTGTCACCTCAGTTCTGACTGGGGAACAAGAAGCTAAAGCATGAACACCCACACTGAGGATTCAGCTCACAACCTATTTTAGGGCTCAGTTATCCCTCAGTGCTGCTCCCTCCATTGCTCGAAGGAACAGGCTGCAGCGGCAACAGCACGTCGTGCCTGCCCTGCAGGAGAAGTGCTGCTGGCTGCCACTAACAGCATTTGTCATCTCATCCTGTTAAAGTAAAGGTTACACCAATTCCCCAAAATTAAAGCCGAGTATTTGTTGGAATAAAAGATTCTGCACCAGAGCAGAGACCTGAGCTACTGATCTTCTGTCCACCGAGGACACGAGCTCTCCTGTAAAAAAATTGCCTGTCAACAGGATGTCACCAGGAGAAGAGAAGAAGAGCTCTGAGACCTTCACGTGTCTGGATATCCAGAGCTGTTCTGTATCTGCTGGAATTTAGCCTGGACAGGAGGAAACCGCAGTCAGGGCTTGGAATAGGCTGGTGGGGAGGGGGTTGAGTCCCCATCCCTGGAGGTGTTTCGAGGTCATCTAGATGTGGTGCTGAGAGACCTGGTCTGGTGTTGAACTTGGTAGAGTGGGGTTATTGGTTGGACTTGATGATCTCAAGGGTCTTTTCCCACATCAAAGAGTCTATGATGCTAAGGCTGGGTTGGAGTAGGCTCTGGGCAACCTGGTCTGATGAGAGGTGTCACTGCCCATGGCAGGCAGTTGCAACCAGATGAGGTCTTTGAGGTCTTTTCCAACCTAAAGTATTCTGCGATTCTATGAATGAAGGTGGCTGTGGTGGAGCAGCACTGATTCGGGACAGATTTGACTAAGGTCACAGAATCACAGAACATGAGAGATTGGAAGGGACTTCAAAAGATCATCCACTCCAATCCCCTACCAGAGCAGGATCACTTAGGCCAAGTCACACAGGAACATGTCCAGCTGGGTTTTAAATGTATCCAGAGAAGAAGACTCCACAAGTCCCCTGGGCAGCCCCTTCCAGGGCTCCATCACCCTCACTGGGAAGAAGGTCCTTCTCAGACTGATGTGGAACCTCCTATTTTCCAGCTTCCCCATGTGTTTGCATGCAGACTGTCTTGGAACTGCAGTCAAAAGCCCTGCTAGTCCTTGCACCACAGACACCAGAGCTCACAGACAGGCTGTGGAATCTCCTCAACAGCACTTCCTTTTGATGGTTCTGTAGGCAGAGGGGGTTTTTCCCCCCTAAAAAATGGGACACAAAAACTAGTTGCTAGGAGAGGGAACAAGATTGGAGACACTGGAGCAGCACTGGGCAGAGATATGGGACATGAGAACACAAGTCTCATCCTCAGCTTCTCTCTGCTTTTATTCTGGGAAAGCTTCCAAGGTCAATATTTATATTCATATCAAGAGCCTTTCTGAACACCACTTATCATTAACAGCTGAAATCTGGCCACCTAAAAAGGCCACGAGACAATTTGTTGTCTGCCTGTCTTGGAGAGGCTCTTTTTGCCAGACTGTGAGGCTGTGCTTGGGGAAGGAGGAAGGGGGGTCTGAAAACCCTTGAGCACAGCGCAGAATTTAATGCTGTTCCCAGTGATGCTCCATCACCATCTCCTTCAGCAGGTTACTCTGTGCCCCAAGAAGGGAGGGGTTGTCTCCAAATATCGCAGTGCACCTGCTCACCCTGTAGTCACAGAATCATAGAATGGGTTGTTTGGGCTGGAAGTGGCCTCCAGATGTCATCCAGTTCAACCCCCCTGCAATGAGCAGGACCACCACTCAGCAGACCAGGTTGCCCAAAAGCCCCCTCCAGCCTGACCTTGAATGGATTTCCCTACTCTGCCCTGGTGAGACCTCAGTCCAGCTCACCCAACACCAAAGGGATGAGGAGCTGTTGGAGCAGGTCTAGAGGAGGCCACAAAAATGCTCAGAGGGTTGGAGACCCTCTGCTCTGGGGGCAGGTAGAGAGAGTTGGGCTTGTTCAGCCTGAAGAGGAGAAGACTCCAGATGGACCTTATGGAAAGAGGCTGTCAGAAGGCTGGGGAAGGCTGTTCCCAAGGACAGCGAACGATAGGACGAGGGGTAAGAATTTGAAGCTAGAAAAGGGCAGAGTGAAGCTGGACAGGAGGAAAAAGTTATAGAATCGGAGGGTGGGGGATCCCTGGAACAGGCTGCCCAGAGAGGGGATGGAAGCCCCATCCCTGTAGCCGTTCAGGGTCAGGCTGGTCAACCTGGTCAGGTGAGTGCTGGCCCTACTTGGTGCCAGTGGGTTGGACTGGCTGCCCTTTGGAGGTCCCTTCCAACCCAACACAGTCTATGACCCTATAAGACACAAAAAAAAACCACCTCCCCAGACGTGATGCTCAAGACCTCGATGCTGCATTGCAGGTGATGCACAGAGAAGCGCAAGCTGTGCTTGAGTTTCTGGAGTGTTTGCTAGCTGGAGCACGAAAGTAGTGCAGCTCATTAGTTGCAAAGTTAATTTCATTCGAGCTGAATATCCACACTCCTTGGGCTCCTCATGCAAAATATATGAATGACAAACAGGGACTCTGAGGCTAATCTCCCACCCCACAGCAGCGGTGAGCGTTAGCCGAGTGGGTTCGGGCTAGGGATCGATGCTCTGACTGTGAACAGTCACATAAACAGTTTGTCACAGGCTGCCAGGTGTGGGGGGAGTCACTGGTTGTAGGAGAGAGTTTTAAATCATCATCACAGGGTTCTTCTCCCCCGTGAGAGCAGCTCTAGCCCTGGTTAGATGGGGTCTTGTGCGTTGCAGAGGTCTCAGTTTTCAGAGGTGAGACTGGTTGCTTTGGTTTTTTTCCTAGTGATGCAGCTTGTGGGGCTCAGAGCTGAAAAGTTCTCCCCCTTGTCTTGGCAGGTTTCTGCTAGAAAAGATTCAAGATGACAAATATTTACAAAGGAGACATTCATCAGCCTCTGGCTTTCGGAAGGAGACTTAAAACATCGGCCCAAAAGAATCCATTGGAGCCCTGGTAACAAGGTGAAGGAAACACAAGTAGGACTGAGGGGGGTCCTGCTGGCTCAGCGGGCTACCGGGGGCTGCTAGAGATGGTCACTTCACCAGGGAGGGAGGGAGAGGACCACAGTGCAGGATGAAAGCACAAAGGCACACAGTTCTGCCTCCGAGGATTTCTGCTTGAAACACAGACATAACAGAGAACAAAACCCTGATGTTTACAGTATCAGAAAAACCTCAGTGGGATCAGATTTATTTCCCTTCTCTGCAGATGCAGCGGTTATTAATAGGAACAGTCAGGGGGCCCTGGGAGCTGCTCTTGCACAGATCATACCTCTGACTTTAGCTGGTTTTTAGGACTTGCCTAAGCCCTCAGATTCTCTCCTGACAAGTTCTTCCCACTCGTTCACCTCCCTGAGCTGACACCGGGGCTCCTCAGCCTTGGGATCTTGCTGGGAGCCCAGCGCAGGGGCCCTGGCAGAGAACACAGGACAGTTTCTGCAGAGAAAACAGCTCAAACGTTGCAGAGCCAAATCCTTCCCGAGGTGTCCATCAGTCATCCTCACCGCAGACGTTCTGCCTTTACCAGGAGTGGTAACAGGATGCTGGGAACAAAATGCCCTGCTCCTAGCAGAGTCAAGGGGCACCAGACCCTGCATTTCCCTACGAGACCTCCCCACTACATCAGGGAGGTGGCATTTCACTGTGAAATCATCAAAATATGGAATCATCAAGGCTGGAAAAGACCTTCAAGATCATCAAGTCCAACCGTCCACCCTACAGCCCCAACCACTAACCCATCCCCTCAAACACGGTGGCTGCCCGGTTGTTGAACCCCTCCAGGTACGGTGCCTCCACTCCATCCCTGGGCAGCCTGTTCCAAGGGCTCTCCACTCTTTCTGGGAAGAAGTTTTTCCTAAGATCCAACTTGACCCACCCCGGGCACAACCTGACCCCATTTCCTCCGCTCCTATCGCTAGTCCCTAAGGAGAAGAGGCCAACCCCTGCCTCACTGCAACCTCCCTTCAGGTAGCCGTAGAGAGCAGTGAGGTCTCCCCTCAGCCTCCTCTTCTCCAGGCTGAGCAGCCCCAGCTCCCTCAGCCTCTCCCCATCAGACCTGTTCTCCAGACCCCAAACCAGCCCAGTTGCCCTTCTCTGCCCCATCTCAAGCCCCTCCATGTCCTTCCTGTACTGCAGTGCTCAAAACTGACCCAGTACTCGAGGTACAGCCTCACCAGGACCACCAGCCCCCAGTTGGTGTCCTGGGACACAACTGGAACAGGACCAGCTGCCAGCAGCACCAGAGGCCTCACCGATGGGCACCCCAGAGAGTGACACATGGAGATGCCCGTTGGGAATACGAACAGGACCACTTGCCTGAGATTCCTGGTGTAGAGCCCTTTCCCTTGGCATCACAATAATCCTCTGCACATCCGCCTCGAAATGCCACTCCTGCCTGGGAGCCTTGGCTGGTGCAGCAGGGGGGCGACACCTCGCAGGGGCAGGGGGTGACATGCCAGGGATGACAAGAGGGTGCAGGGGGTGACAGAGCTCCAGCGGCATCCTCGGGCACCTCCAGCTGCGAGCACTGGCCCCTCTCCAGCAGCTGGCAAGGGCAGCAGGAGATGCTCCCCAGCCCCTGGCATCCCACCAGCACGTCACCAGCAAACTCCTCCAGCAGCACAGGGAAACCTGCATGTCAGGCAGGATGCTGCCAGCTGCCAAAGCTACAGATGCTCCAGCCTCCTCTACCCTAAAAACATCCCACTGAGGATGGGATGGCACTAGAGTGGGAGCCTCGTGGTCCCTTCTCCACCTCCCACACTCTGCAGGGCTGGGAGCAAACAAGGGTTGACACTCAATTTATCCTCCAGCAGGCTGTGAAGACGCTGCAATGGTCGTTTATAAGAGGATATGAACTGCCTTCTCAGCCGAACCCTCCCGAACCACATTCCCACCACCTCCCACATCCTTCCCCGGGGCTTCCTCCAGCAGCCCCGGCCACGCTCGGCGAAACGCGACTGCGGCTCAGCCTGGGCACCGCTGCGCTTCCCCGATGGGCAGACGAGCTCCCTGCTCGCGTTATCTAGATCCTAAAGCACTTGAGCAGACGGCGAACGTGAGAGCCATTATATCACTCACTCGCTATCAAAAGCTCACACAGTGGCACTTAATTACAGCCCCGGAAGCGCAGGCTTCCGTAATAAATCAAAGAAATAAAGTCAGGGATGATGCGCTGAACAGAGGGGGTGGGCTGGGGGGAATAAAGAGCTTACAGTTCCCCACTGCGTGTCCCCTTTAGATAACAGATGCTCTCTTCTTAACCTCTCACTTCATCAGATCAGCTCCAGCTGTGTTTGGATCAAGTGCGCAGCCTGGCCCACGTCCAGCCTGCCTGCCGCCCCACGCCGCTGCCAGCTCCATCGCTGGCCGTGCTGGGGTGGCAGAGGAGGAGGGGAGCCCCGCCAAGCCTGTTTCATTAAACATGGTTTTTTTCAGTCTATTCCTGCTTGCAGCGACCCAACTTCCGTCCTAAGAGCACCTCTGGGGCTCTCAGAGCTTGGTCCCATCAGTACCCTGAGGGTCTCCTGCATCCTTTTCCCTGAGGGTCTCCCGCATCCTCTTCCCTCGTGACCCCACGCCACCGGAACAGGGATGCGACAACACCATTAGCAAACAGCTCCCAAAGACCACAGCAAACAGCTCAGTGTCATCTTGGCCATCAATCACCGCGAGAAGCCCCGCGGGACACTCCCTGCCTCGGCACACACCACCCACCTCCCTGTTTATTCGCAGGCGTCACCTCCTCCCTCCCGCTGGCGCGCAGCCCGTCACCCCAGCGCCGTGATGAATGGGGCTGCACCGGCATTCAGAGGGGAATCCTCATGGCAGAGGAGCTCCCCCTCGCTCATGCGCTGGGCTCCCCCTCGCCCGCACTCACTCACCCCCAGCCTTCAGCACAGACCCCTGCAGTGCCGCAGGGTTGGCAGAGCCCAGGTTCTCTTACCCGCCCGTGAACGTGCCTCGCAGCCTTTGCAGAGATAAAGGCTTGGAGAAATCCCACTGCTCCTAATCCCCCAATAGCACAAAAATAATGAAGCATTATCTCATCAGGCTTTAACCCAGTAATTACCCAGGGGATGGCTTAATAAGGCAGGGACACCCACCTGCCAAATACCGCCTAAGCCTCCTGTCCAGTTACACAACACGGGGCTGTTGGCATCCTCCAGCCCTCTCGGACAAGCCCGGGCAGGGAATGAGGAGCGCAAGCAGCCCTGGCCCCAAACTTGGGGGTCTGAGTGAGCCCAGATGCCTGTAAGACCCAACTACTTCCCCAGAGTAGAGGCCATCACCGGCCCAGACATCCATCCCAGACCGAGCTGGGTGCAGCCAAACCCTGTCACCAGGAAAAGCTGCCTGACCCCAGACTCCCCGAAAACATCCAACCTCACCCCACAGCAGCTCAGCTGAGGGAAGTGCCTGCTCACAAGCTTCTCCATCCATACCACTCTCCCTTTAACCTCAGCTGATGCGATACCACCCCTCCCTGCACCCCATGCCCTTCCCACCAGCCCTCCCTGGGCACTGCCCGATGCTCTAACTGGCTGTGAGAGGGGAGAGCAGTGGGACCAACTCAGCGATGGGTTTAGACTCCAACCCAGCAGCCCAACCTGCAGGTGCCAGGGGATGTCTGTAGCCCACCCCACAAGACCAACCACCTCCTCGCTGCAACAGCCCAAATCACGAGCAAGCTCCAGCAAATCTTAGCCTGGGCTCCGAGTCAGAGCACGTGTCCCGCTCTGCTAACGGAGCTGGAGCGTGAAAAGGGAGCCGGCCGGAGCACAGCGCTTGGGTTACAGCTCGGAGCGGCCGCCAGGGGATGGACGGGCTCTGACAGCTCCTGGCGGCTCCCCGGGCAGCGGTATCTCCAGATCTTTTACAAATAAATATCATTGCTCATTATCTCAGCATTAAAGTTACATGCTGGGTGAGATGGGTACTGAGCTTTCGCTCGCTAATCTCAAACGGATGCCAGCGCTTCTATTATTAATCTCTGAGGTTGTAGGATCCCTCCTCCTCCTCCTCCTCCTCCTCCGTCACTGCTACCGCTGGCTCTGCTACCACCAACCCTTGTCCCCACGGGAGGAGAAGGGACAGCAGAGCAGCACAAGAGCCGCAGTGAACTTCAGTGGGGCAGAGGTGGTTCTTCCCTCCGTGACAGCATGAGGACCTGCAGAGCCAGGAGCAGCCTGGAGGGCTCACATCAAGCCTTTGGCTCAAAAAGGCCCATGGGCGCAGAGGACCCACCTGCTCAGTAAGGGCTATCAGCCCCAGAGAAGGTCCCACAGTGGGAAAACCATCTCACAGCAGCACTTCTACACCAGGCTGTCCCACCAAGATCTGAGAGACAACAGACACGCAATGGAGAGCCAAGCACAGACCTCTCTGGGTTACCAAGAGGGTGAGGATGGGTAAGGAAGATGACCTGGGAAGAGCTCCCATCCCTGAACAGCCCTGCCTTCCTCATCCTCTCTTAAAAACCTCCTGCACAAGGAAAACCAAGACCAAAAACTCTTGGTGTCCACCTCAGGCTGGAGCTGCTCAGGAGCATCAGCACCTCGATGTGCTGCACAGCCCAGCTGCTGGAAGGATCTGAGCCGGCTGGACACCCACACCCTGCCCTATGCTGGGCTCCTGCTCCAGCGTGGGGCTGAGCCGCTGCAGGATGTGGCCTGGCAGAGCAGAGCCAAGCGCTGCCCACACACGTTAGCATCTCCAGCAGCCGCTTCCTCCGAAACCAGAAGACACTGAGTCACCAGCACAGAGCTGCCCGGCTCATCCTCTCACTCTCTGCAGCTGGAGGTACAGCAGCAGCTTCAGGAACAAGGATGGATGTTGCAGCCCACCTTGGAATAATCATCAACTCATAGAATCATTTAGGCTGGAAAGAGCTTTAAGATCGTTGAGCCCAACCCAACTGTCCCAAGCCCACTGCTACAAATCTCCAGACCCTCAGGAATCACGGAATCTCTTTGGTTGGAAGAGACCTTTAAGGTCTTCAAGTCCAACCATGAAGCCAGCAGTGCTTAAGTCACCACTAACCCATGTCCCTAATGTCCTCTAAATCTCTCCAGGGATGGTGACTCCACCACTGCCCTGAGCAGCCTGTTGCAGTATCAGCTCATCCCCAGTGCCCACAGCACACACAGCAGCCCCAATGCAGCATCTCCCCCAGGAGCAGCAGACCAGCTTCACAAGGGGTGAATGGGGCTGGTGCTTGGGGCATCCACCTCGACCCTGCTCCAAGCACCACAAAACCATCCACTGGAACCCCAAGACACGACAAGGTCCCCCGGCCAACTCCCCTCCCTTCACTTCTCCTTTTTGAGAGAACAATTAAACCTTTTTATCTTCCAAACCAGACACACACCCTGGGGTTGCTGCATCCTCCCCAGCTCCTAACCCCATCCTCCCCAGCTCCTAACCCCTTCCATCACATCCTACCTGTGAGTGGGGACTGACCCCAGCCCCCAGGGGAACCCTCACAGCGCAAAGGTGCCCGGTACCCGGCACTTGCCAAAAGGGGGACGTTCCCCTGACGTCACACAGCCCACGTTGGGAAATGAACACGGATTTCAACACCCTTCTCCTCATCAGCTGCTCTGTTTCGACATCCCCAGGGTAAACCCTCAGAGAAAGCCAACCCAGTCACTCCCTCGCACCCTGCCTCCTGCTAACTCAGCAGCTTTATCCGGGAGAGGAGCTGTCACCTCCAAAAATAAATATTTATTAGCCAAATTGCAGGTGTCTGGGGGTTCTCCCCCTCCTCTGCCTTCAGCTGTGCTGACACCAGAGCTCTGCCGAGCGCCCAGATGTCAGCTGTGAGCAGCTCCGGGAGCCTTCCTGCTGCTCAGACAACTCCTCAGATCTTCCCACTAACCCCGGTGGGAACAGCCTGGTTAAGAGCTGTCCCAGCGTGAGCAGATGCGGGGATGAAGGATGAAGAAGGGAGCCCCTCCCTCGGGTTTTCTTCTGGTGGTGAAGGCACAGACAGATACAAAGGAATGCAAAGTCCAAAGCCCAGGGCCAGTCCTGCAGGACAGACCCTCCCCTGCTCTGCTGCTGCAGGTGGGAAACGAACATTTTCTGGGCAACATCTGCTCCATTGTACCAAATCCTGAGATTCTTGGTGTCCTCTGCATCCCCTGGGCAAAGCTCCTTGGAGGGAAAGTCTCCCAGCACCAGAGCATCCTCCACTACAGCCCAGCAGCACATTGGACTGGCTTGGGGAACACAACCCCAGCCCGCAGACTCCAGAGCTGCACAGGGGGTGCAAAGCCTGGGGGGTCCACCCCTAAGAGAATCACACATAGAATCACTCTGGTTGGAAAAGACCTCTGGGATCATCGAGTCCAACCATGTACCCTACCTTACAAGTTCACCCCTAAGCTCATACAGGCGATGCTGAGCAATGGGGGAGTGGCCCAGAGCGATGCTGGTGCTGGATGAGCCCCTGGAGATGGGGACAGAATTGCATGGAGTGAGGCTGCACCCTTGCAATAAGCTGCTGTGGCTCTCTGCCCCCTGAAGCACCACGTTCACCTGACACCCAGGCAAGATAAAAATTAAGCTGTGAAGAGCAAAAGGGAGAAGTGAGGGAGGGTGGGGTACAGATGGCTCCAGCCCAAGGAAAATTCATATAAAAGCTGCAGGATCAATTTGCTTTATGGAGCAGGGACGTGCCAGGAGCTCTCTCCTTGATCTCCCACTCGCCAGGCTGGATGCTGCCTCCCAGTGCCCTCCACTGCCCCATCCCTTCCAGTTCTTAATGATTCTATGATTCTCTCCCATCACTGCTGAGAGCACAGAGCCAGCCCTGTGTCCATGTGGGTGTCTGCAGAGAGGCTGGGGAAGAGGCCATTCACCTCCTGAGCAACTCCCTGCCCCATCCTGCCAGGAAACCAAGTAAGAGCCACCTGCTGTGGTCACCCATCGCAGAGTAACGGGGAGGGGGGGATAGACTTCAAAACTACCCTCGAAGGGAGTTTTCTCATCCTACCTGCTCCATGCTGGTACAGGGTGAAGCGCTGGGTGCACCGGCCACCCTCCCTGTCAGCACAGAAATGGGGGAAAAGAGAAGGAAAAAGCAAAGAGAGCTGGAAATGGACCAACTGTGGGAACAGAGACGTTCCCAACCCGCATCCCCGGGCATCGCCGAGCCCCAGGCACAGGGAATGGGAGCCACAAGAAGACAAAAAGGAACACCCTGGGCTTTACTGCTCCACCAAAATGGGGTTGCTGCTCATGCCAACAGGACACAGGGCTCCCTGTCCCCTAAGGCCATCTCATCACCCTGGAGGCACAGAGCAAAGGGATTTAGGCACCTCACGTGCCCTTAGGGCCACAGCCAGGCTCCTCTCCAGCACAACCTCCCGCCCAGCGCGATGGCAAACCCAAGACTGGGAAACACCCCGAACGCTGCCGCAGACACCGGGAGCATTTTAACAGCCTGGGCTCTCCCCCTCCATCCCTGTCACCGCTGTCACCGCGTCCCCTTCCTCCCACCCCTTTCGAATTAGCTGCCATCGACCCCGTCCCCCTGCGGAGCTGACATTAATCCGGCGATGTTTGTTTAACAACAGCTCCCATTGATCTGCAGCCTGATCCCCCAAGTCAATAGGGGCTTTCGCCAGGGTCTGCGGCGCAGGATCCGGCCCCGCAGTGGCCCGTCGAGTTAAAACGGCTGCGCCGGCTGATAGGATCAGACGCTGTCAGTGCTGCTCTGGGACCCATTAGCTTTAATTAGCTGATGATGCTGTAGAGGCCACATAAAACAATGAAGGGGATTGATCCCTCGTGTAACACTATTGACAGCGGAGCTGCATCTGGGATCGGTTTGGTGCCGGATGCATCTGTAGGGTCTATAAAACCAAAGTCCCGCTTGCTTTTTCTTCTCTCTTTTTTTTTTTTTTCCCTCTTCCTTTTTCCTCTTTAGTTTTAAAATCCCATCATGGCAGGGCTGCCAGTTGAAAAGCAACAGCAGAAAGGAGGAGAAAACAACAAGAAGAAGAAAACTGCAGGGAGCTGATTCCCACTGATGACAACTTCGGGCACATTTAACCGCTTCCACCACCCGTCCCCGCTAAAGACCCTCGTGGGGGTCACCTCGTGGCCGGCACACGCTGATCATCAGGGCTGTGTCCAGGTCACTGGTGTTACCCCTGTTTCAAAAACAAGAGCTCAGCTCTGTCTGTCTCCTTTACTCTGAAGGGCACAGGGCACCACCCTGCTCTCTCTGCATGGTCACCCATCAGATCTGCAACAAGGGATTGGGATGCACCAGGGAGGAACCCCAAAACACCAGGGAATCCTTGGTTTCATCTCCCCTGCTGCAAACATCCCCCCCCCATGTGAGTACCCCCATGTGCCCCACAGAGACAGCAGGGATTTCCCCCAGGGACTGCTGGCAGACAAAGGTCTTTAGGCACCAGTGACCCCATTGTGAATGAAGAGAATCCGATGAATCCCAGACTGGCTCAGGCTGGAAGAGCTCAGAGCTCATCTACTCCAACCCCCTGCCATGGGCAGTAGCCTCTCACCCAGACTTGGTTGCTCAAGGGCTTCATCCAGCCTGGCCTCAAACACCTCCAGGTTGGAGGCAGCCACAGCCTCTCCAGGCAATTAATTCTGGAGCCTCTCCACCCTTGCACTAAAGACCTTCTTCCTCAGATCTAGTCTGCACCTCCTCTCCTTCAGTTCCAAACCATTTCCCCTTGTCTTGTCGCTGGATCCCCTTGGGAAAAGTCCCTCTGCAGCCTTCCTGGAGGTTCCCTTCAGGGACTGGAAGGGAGCTCTAAGGTCCCCACTGGAGCCTTCTCTCCCCTTGGCTGAAGAAGCCCAGCTCCCTCAGCCTTTCCCCATAGCTCCAGCCCTTGGACCATCTCAGTGGCCTCCTCTGGACTTGCTCCAACAGCTCCCTGCCCTTCTTGTGCTGGGAGCCCTAGAACTGGGTGCAGGATTTGAGATGAGACAAACCCACTGCCGTTACGAACAAGCACCCCCAGGGCTCCTGGCACAGCAGCACTGGGGAAATCACACTGGTTTCACCCCCTGCCCCAGGACCCTTCTTTAACCCCCAGCAATTTGCAGAAGCAGCACCACATCCCTCCTACCCCGCAGCCCAGCGATGCAGGTTTTGCCAGCCCCCAAAAAACAGGGCCAGGAGCCAAACTCTCCCTTGAGCTGGCAGGGAGCCCCCACGAAACATGCAAAGAGGAGGATTCACATCCCAGCCCTCCCTGCTGCCTCCTGCCAAGGGGAACTACAGCCCAGCAGAGAGCGACCCTTGGGGGTCCCTCAAGCCATCTTCTCCCAGCAGCTATAAAAACTCCCTCAAACACCCTTGAACAGGGGAAGGGGATCGAGATGAGCCCCCAGCACCCCCCGCCCCAGAGAAGGCAGCATCAGACAGGGCAGCAGGAGCAAGCCAGGGATGGGGGGACCCATGCCAAGCGCCCGGCGTTGCCGCCTGACACCCTGCCCTAACACTTTCCAGATGTGGCCGCAGGAAGACAGAAGCAGAGCTGTTCCCTGCTGAGGAAGCTGGAAACGCTCGGAGATAATGTGGAATTCCTGAACGGGAGCCAGCGGCGGCCGGGGCCGGGGTGCAGGGACAGCCAGGGAAAGGCAACGCAGCGGGGCCGAGACAAAACTCCTCTCTCTTTTGTGTGTGTGTGTGTGTTTTATTTCAGGAACCCTGCATGTAAAAGCCCTTAATTTATACGCTGTGTGGGTTGATGGCTGTACCCAACAAATGGAACATTTTCTCCAGACCCTTGTGTGTGTGCGATAAACAGCCGCTGCGGAGAAGGCAGCGAACAGAGACTTCTTCTTTACCCTGATCCACGAGCTCCCAGCAGCTCCCAGTTTCTTGGCGTGGGGATTATTATTTTTTCCGCCCTCTCCAAGCTGGAGGCATCGGTCTCCCTTTGCCAGGTAGCCAGTACAGCACCCAGGGCAGGGTGGGCACTGCTGCAGGTCCCTGCCTCATCCTCCAACCTCCTCCTCCTGCTGGTGCTGACATGGTCCTGCTTGTGAACCCCAGTGTTGGTGGAGAATGGAGGAGATGAGGCCAACATCACTAACACAGAATCACAGAACATTGAGGGATTGGAAGGGACCTCGAAAGATCATCATCCAGTCCAATCTCCCTGTCAGAGCAGGACCACCTAGACCAAGCTACACAGTAGGGGAAACTCCCTGTCCCATGCTGAGCTTGGGTGAGCACCCACCTGCTCCCTTCTCTCTGCAGATCCCTCTCTAGGATGGTTCATACAATCACAGAACTTCAGGGATTGGAAAGGACCTTGAAAGATCATCCAGTCCAATCCTCCCTCCAGAGCAGGATCCCCTAGATCAAGTCAGACAGGAACATATCCAGGCAGGTCATAAACATCTCCAGAGAAGGAGACTCCACAACCCTCCTGGGCAGCCCTGATTGACAGGAGGTACCCCAGTGCCAGGGTGCTATAGGAGTACCCTGTGTAGGGTACCATAGGATACACCCCCTTGCATCCATCTCTCAGCCCCTGGGCTGCTCAGATACCACTGTAATGAGGAACCCCTCATGGGAAGGCTGTTGCTACCACAAGGGAAGGAGGGAGAAACAGGGGGGTTGTTGCAGAAATCCCTATTCACCATTACCATCCCTATTCACCATTACCATCCCTATTCACCATTACCATCCCTATTCACCATTACCATCCCTATTCATCATCAGAGTGGGAACGTGGACAGGATGGGTGGGGAGCAGAGGTCCATGGGGTCCTCAGCTCCAGCAAAACCTCCAACCTCTGGACAGACAGCTGGTATCCATGGTCCTCCACCACCCTGAGGTGGAGTATGGACCATACAGCGACCCCTCTGACCCCACAAACTGCACTGCTGTGGCTATAAACCCATACTGCACCTACGCACAGATGCTGCACACCGGGATGCTTCAGCAGAACACAGGATGGAGCCATTTGGGGTGGCCTGGGCAGAAGCACAAAGCACCCCCAGAGCCGCTGCTCCCAGTGGGAACTGCAGCACAGAGCTGAGCTATTTGTACAGCCAGTCCCAGTGGGAGCCCGGTTAAACTGGTGATAATGGACTTGCAATGGGACGAAACGGATGTTTGCTGAGAGTGAAAAAAAAAGAACCCAAAGGCAGAGACATGGCCAGAGTCAGGAAACTCCCTTCTAAGCTGCCCTGGTCAGCAGGATTGTTACCCTGCACATCCCCCCTGCTGTGCACCAGGGTGTGCTGGGTCCCCAGTAGCCAAAATCTGGCTCTTTGTGCCTTCCAGGGACTTGCCAAGGCACCCAAGTCAAAGGTTCAGCTGCCAGAACTCAGCCTGTCCTCTTCCTGCACCCAGTGCCAGGTGGCACCCACCAAGCAGCTCCCTCAGGGCCAGCAGCACCCACTTTGCACCCAAATTCCAGCTGAAACAAACTTCAGAGAGCTGAGTGCAGCAGCCCTGGAGGAGAAAACCTGCTCCTTCCTCCAAATCCGGGGCTTTTTTTCCCACTCCTGGCCGAGGCAGCTATCTCGGAAAAACAGCGTTTCCTGCAGGATTTCAACACTTTTCTCAGGCGGAGCCATCTGAGAGCTGCTTCCAGGGCTGTCAACGGGATCTGGAGCAGACCCAGGAGGAGAACAACCACAGGGAATCAGGAGGCTGTCTTGGAGCATCGCTCCGGGGCTGGCACAAGGCAGAGAGCGCAGCGAAGCATCGGTGGGTTCAGCCAGGAGCCCTACAAACACCTCTGTGTCAGCAGCCCGAGGAAATGGGGTGTCCTGAGGGCTGTTCCCATTTGTAATCCAGTTTGCATCCATCGGCGAGGCGGCTGGGTACGATATAGCTCCAAATCAAGGGGCTGTTGCTCCAGGCAGCGGGTAGGAAGGATGAGGGTGCAGCACTGGGGAGACCTCGGCGTTGCTGTTTTGCCACGTCTTTCCTCACAGTGTCACGGGAATAGGATGGCTCAAGGGACCACAGAAAGGCTGGAGCACACTGCAGCTCAAGGGATGCTCCAGGATTCTTCCAGATGAGCAGTTCTGGTCCAAACCCCCTCTGGTGACACCTGGGTGATGGCTGAAGGGGTCTCCTGGTGCTCCGAGAGGATGAGCGCTCCCACAGCGCATCCCCCAGGCGATGCCCTGCCCGATCCCCATAAGGGCAGAAAGTCAAGATGGAAAAGGCTAAAGAAGGAAAAACCCCTGTTGTCTCTCCAAAATAGCCCCTGGGTGACCACACAGGGGTCACAGCTTTCACAGCAGTCAGTAACAGCAAAACATCTCCCAGGAGCTCTTAGGGGAGCTGGAGCTGAGCCACCAGGGAGATCTGGGCAACAGGGAACAGCTCCTGCTGGCCAGTCCTGTCCTTCCCATCCCCTGCACAAAGGGTCCTTCACACTGACCCTACAACCTGCTCCACACACAGACCCAGCAACCCGCTACCCATCACCAAAGGGTACCCCATCCCTGAGCCCTTCCCAGCTGCTCTGCAGACACCCAACACGTAAGTACCTTCCACACCAGTCACACCTTTGTTTCCTTCATGAAGATGGAGTGAGCAGCGCCAGCACAGCTACAGCCTGGCTACCCCCTTCCACCCTCCCCTTCTCCCCTCCAGGGTGATTTTCACCCTCTACTCGGGTTAGCAGGTGGGTTTATGGGGTGAGGGGGAGGTGAATGAGCAGAGCCACCAGCAGAGGTTACCAGTAATGGTTTTCTCTACAGATCACACCACTCCCCTTCTCCACCTCTGTCAGTGACCCCAAATCCTTCAATTATTCAGCCGAGTGCCCCCCCACCCCACCTCCCTGCGGCTCTGCCTATAAACCCCCTCATGCTGTGGCTGATCCCCCTGTACCCTGGCTGCCTCCCCCCTGAGCTCAGCCTCACACCCCAACCACTGCCACCATCGGCATCCCGAGATGCAGAAAGGCAGCAAAGATGATGCTGATGGGCATGAAGGTCAGTGAAGAGGGAAGGTCGTCTCTGGCACTGGAACCAGCTGCCCCGCAGGCATCAGCGACCGTCGCGTGCCAGGGCATCCCCTTCCCAAAGTCTACCCTGGGGGAAATCTCCTGAGCGAAGCTCTCACCAATTAAACCTTGGAAATGCATCAGTGGGAGAACACGAGAGAAAAGCCAACCCACGCCTGTGTTTACCCTCATCGTGGCACCTCCAGGTCCCACTGCTCCCTGTCTCTGCTGCCACCTCCACTGCGAAAGCCAAGGAGGTTGGTCGGCTTCTGCTCTCCCACCCCTGTCTCCAAGGAAAATGAGGGGGTCTGGCAAGCTCCCAGTGCAAACTGGGATGCTGCTTGCCACAGCAGGGTGTGACTGGGAATGATGTGGTGCACCCAGCATGGCAACCACAGCCATCCCACATCCCATAGGGAAACTGAGGCACAGAGGAACCCCACCAGGGCTAACCCACCGGCAAAGACAGACCCACGTTACAGCTCTGCCCTTTCCCCCCCACTGCAAAACCAACCCTCAGCCGCTTCTCCTCTGCCTTCCCACTCATTTCTGCCTGCACTCTGCAAAGGGTCAGGGGGATGCTCACACAGCCCCATGGCTCCACAGCCCCGGTGGTGTGCATGCACGTGTGAAACAGCCATAACCCCCTGCACATCTGCTGCTCACAGCTCATCCTCACGTGAGCAACCTCGTCACCCACCGAGAGTCAACAGCAGCGGCACAAGCCTCAGCTCCTCAGCGCTGTCCCCACACAGTGAAGCTCGGGGGGCACACACATTCCCAGGGGACACAACACCCCCAGCGCAAGGCTCCTGTGTGAGCTGCTGAGTTGGCAGGGAATGAAGACACCAAGGCCAAGCAGGACCAAGCAGGAAAACCAACCATCCAGGGACACAATGGAGAGGCCCAAGGAGGATGGGAAGGACTTGAGTCCCCCATGGGCTGGGTACCACGATGCTCTGTCTGCCTACTTCCTCATCTTGAAATGGGGGGGTTCAACCTCTCCCCACAGAAGAGAAGCACAAACCCAGAGTGTGTCCCATCCCATCCCTCCTCCGACAGGAGTGATGGGGGCTCCAGCTGAGCAGCTGTCGCTTGTGATTTGTGGTGTTAATATTTCAGGGGAGGGGAGGGAAGGGGTGACAACGGCCGGGGGAGAGAGACGGCTCCTGGAAGTCAACTAGCAGGGTTATAGCTGAAGGCAAAGCAATAACACTGATGGATCTGAGGACCTGGGGTGGCAGAGGCTGGAGGAGGAGAAAAGGAGAGAAGAAAGCAGAGGAGGAAGGGTGACAAACAGCGTAAACACATCCTGCCTTTCCACGAGGCTGCCGTGAGCTCGCCACAGCCATTTCATTAATTAGCCCTATCCTTCACCAGCGATGGAGCATCTCACCATCCCAGCAGGGGACCACGACTGGCAGGAGAGCCAGGCATGAGGTGATGGACACTGCTGCTCCCGAGGGGCTGTGCCGTGCTGGATCCCCAGCACTGGGAGCATCTCTCTGCGGCCAGAAGGTGCCAACAGCAGCCAAAGCTGCACCCAACCACCCCACACACCCACGGGCATCTTTTCCTGAGCCTCTTTTTGCTGCCAGGGGATGCTGAGGTGCAGCCAGCCCCACTACCCCCAGCCCAAATAACACCCCGACAGCCCCAGCCCCCTCCAACGCGCCGGCAGACAGACCCGACAGCCGGAGCCCTTTTTAAGACCTGCAACTCTTGAGAGGCTTAACGACAAGAATATCTCGATTATCCGCACCCAGAGCCCTTGAGCAGCCCCTGCTGCTCCCGAGCAGCTTAAAGGGTTGAGAATTACCGGTGGGTTGCACCCCGCATCCTTCCACAGCATCACCCCCGCCTGCACCTCTCTTTCCAAAGGACTGCAAATACCCCTATAAACCGCCCTAATCAGCACCTCGGTCTCCTCCCCGGCGCTTTTCACACCTTCCCTCAGCAGCGAGCCATGTGCGACTGGCAACGGGCCACGGCCAGCCCTGCTGCCACAACATTTTGCTGGGAAAAGGGCAATTTAATTATCCCGAGTCTTCTGTTTCGTGACAACACAGGATCGTGATGCTCAGCCACAGAAAGCACCATGTGGGCAAATGGTGGTCCTGCCCGGAGCACCCCGAAGAGGGGCTGGGAAAGGCGAGGACATGGGAATGATGAGGCTAAAGCAAAGCCCTAAACCTTCAGGATTTTTTTCTGAGTCCAAAAGAAAGAAGCAGGAGAAATGATTTTGTTGTCCGGCTGCTCAAAGCAAAGCGCCGTGTCCCATCCCCGGGGAGCTGCTTGGCCGGTGAGGGGCTGTTTGAACGAGGAAACGGGTTATTTTGCAGGGGAAAGTCGATCAGAAAAAGAGAGAAATATTAAAAACACTAAAAATCCTTTTTTTGGGAGATCAAACTACTCACTGAAGCCAGGCAGCCTTCACAAACCACGTCTGAACTCCCACAGCAGCAGTCACCAGAAAATTTAGTGTTAGAATCTATCAAATCATATAAAACAGATTAAAACCCTCCCCTTAACTCACGGACAAGGAGGGGAAGGCAGGGGTGTGGGGTGTGTCTGGGGAGCTGGGATCAAGCAGAGCCACCTCCGCTGGTCCCTGGGAGCAGAGGATGCTCCTGGGAGCAGGTCTGGGGCCATGGAATGGGCAGGGGCTGCAGGGGATGCGGGTCCTGCCCAGCCCTGGGCCATGCAGGGTGTTTGTTGTGACAGGGCTCCGTTAGCACAGACACCCTAATTAGTGCGTTAATTAAACTCATTGAGCGAGCAGGTGTGAGGGGATGGAGCTGGAGTGTGGGGTCAGGACGATGGCAGCCGGAGCACCGAGGGGCAGCATGACCGATGGGCTCAGGAGCAGGGTGGGAGGATGGAGACTTGCAGGGGAGGCTGGATCTAAGACCTATGAGAGGGAAGAAAGGGACTTTCCAGGTGGGAATGTCACAGAAGAGGAGAGCAGAGGGAACCAGGAGGGTATGGGGCATGCCAGTGGGGCAGGGACAGCCAGGGAGCGGCGCCTCAGCGCTGGGGTCACCCCAAATCCCCAGCACTAGGAAGTTCCCACATCCCGGTGCCAACCCAGTGACAAACCCAGTGATGAGCTGGCACGTCGTGTGACAGCCTAAGTGACCTGGCACTGAGCTGTCAGCCCACCCGGGGTGGCCGGTGCTGGCACCCTGCAGAAACCAGTCCCGCTGCCCTGTGCCCCACAGAGTCCCAGTAATGCCAGGCAGCCCCATGAGCTTCCTCTAGGGTTCCTCTAAGAAGCAACCTGCACTCTGATGGACTCCCCAGATTTAATACTCACTCCCTTCCCCAGACCCAGGAGCAGCTGGCTCAGAGGCTCCCAGCCCCTCAGTGCCAGTCAGGAATGACAACAGACCATGGAGCTGCCTCTCGAGTGCCCGACGTGACAGAAGACACCCTACAGCCAGCGCCTGACACCAAGGCTGGGTGACAAAAGGCATTTCTCTCCCGGAGAAATCTGTTCCCCTGTGCCTGTTGGGGAGCAGCCAGGGCTCTGCTTTTTGCAGCCCAGCCAGCCTTCAGCCAGATCACAGCTACCCCCAGCTCCTCCTGCTGCGTCTGCATCCAAGCCCTGAGGCACGAAGCCATGGCAGGGCTGCATGCCCTCATGCCCTCAGCATCGCTGCCCGGCAGAGGATGGGTTAAGCCCATGGTGTCCCATCTCCAGGCAGGTCGGTCCCCAGCACCCCCAGTACTGGGCTGGACTGTGCACAGATCACATTAACCAGCTCTGATGGCTGCGTCGCAACAGTGGCCGCAGGCAAAGCCCTGCCTGGGCACACCTGCCCCTCGCTGTGGTGCTGGCAGCAGGGGGTCACAGGGGTACGGGGCTAGCGAGGCTGCGGCTCCAGCGACCGCTGCCTGACCTCCCTGTGCTGGCTTGGGGTCAAGCGGACCAAGCACCTGAGCTGGGCTGATGGTGGCCAGAGGGGCTGATGATGCAGCTCCACCTGCTCCCTTCACTGAACCCAGGTCAGCACCGACCTGAGCCACCCCTAGACTCCCAACAGCATCATCGGGGCTACCCTACTCCCCAGCTGAAGCCCAGAGTCTCTCAAGTCCAGAGGCCCATAAAGACTGCACCACCCCACTGCCTCATCTCCCCCCCCTCGGCAATTTGCACGTCGGGTTTTATCCTCCCACAGTCCAGGGACTGGCTCCAACTGCTCCTCCGCATCCTCCACCATGCTGCTGCATCCCACGAGAGGTGCAGGGTGCTGTGTGGGGACCAAATGTCCTGATGCTCTGCCCAAGGGGACAGGTCAACCCACCCCTGGGCTTGAGGCATACGTGGCCCCAGTTCCCCCCATGATGCCCAGCAGCACGAGCCAGGGGAGCTGGAGCAGGAGGGGATCCTACAAAAGAGAGGACCCTGAACCCGCAGCTCTGCACAACCCATGGGCAAATCTCCACTCTGGACCCTTTTAGCGCCGCTGCCCCATCTGGGCACAGAGCTCATGGAGTGTCTGCACACAGGGGAGCGAGAGACAACATTCTTACCCTCCCCATCTCTCCATCTGTCTGCTCAAACCGCCCCTGCCACGCACACCCCTAAGAAGTGTCTGAACTCCAGATGAGCAACAAGAGTCCAGACTGGAAGGACGTCGGCACTGGATGTCACTGGGGATGTTTTTCTTCATCAGCCGGGTCCGCTGGCAGCGCTCAGCCGTGTGCCTGCGATAGCCCGGGGGATGCTGATTCCTGACGCTGGCTCAGGAGCAGCAAAAATGCAGATGATTCAGCTCCAAAATTATCGGCCGTGGGATGTGAAGCCTCCCAGCAGATCTCCTGGCTATTCCTGGGCAAAAGCTCAAAGCTGCCTTTGCTTCTCTCTCGTCGTCTTGAAATCATCACAGAATACACTTCCCCCCACTCTTTTTTTCCACCCCCCCCTTGTTTTATGGCTTTTTATCCCCCGCTATGAATAAATTCTTCTCCCTCCTAGCACTGCAAGAAAGAAGAGGACAAGGCAGGAGCTCTCGGGCTGCTCCCTGGGGCTGTGCCAGCGATGCCTGGGCACAGGTACGGCAGCAGGGACCAGCACAACCCCACAAACAGCCTTTCCCATCCACCAGCAGGATTTGCACCGACTCGTGCCGGGGCAAGGACGACAACACGCTGCTGCCGCTGCTATTTTCTCTCTGTTTTCCTAGACATTTCCACTTCCTCCCTTCACCCACAAGATGGTTTCCAGGCTTCGATCATCTTCCTTATGGCAACACAAACCCAGCCAGGAAACCTCAACCCACTTGCCCGACTCTCCTGCAGGCAAAGGGAGGTGGGGGGACCTCTCAGATCACTTCACCTCGACACAAACCTATCTTGAAGTAGAAACAGGGTCCAGAGAACTTTGGACCCTATTGCAAAGCAACACGAGTGGTTCGTTGGGGTCCACGGCTCTGCAGACCCCGGGAGCATCACCAGACCCTGGGTAAGCAGTGGGATGCAGGGAGAAGAGAGGGACCTTCAAAAATCCCCGCTGCACCTGCACCTCTGCCCAGCCAGGGCTGAGTCCACTCAACTGCCAGGCTGGAGCACAGGACAGATGCTGGTCCAGCAGTGGAGACACTGGGGATGCTCTGGATTTGGTTAATCGGGGAAAGAGCAGAGCAAAGAGCGAGGAAGAGAAAAGGGGGAGGAGGAAGGGGAGGAGAGCAAATGAGTCCTATCAACCCAAACCCAACCAGGCCATGGGAATGATCCCGCTTCAAGCCTTCCGTGCCCGGCTCATCATTTTTGTTAACTATTGGAAGAAATTCCTGGGTTTGGCCTCCTGGAAGGAAGAAGCAGAGGGGAGAGAAGTCCTCCAGCAATCTCCATCATAACCATCACAGAAGGAAGGTTTCCTGCTCAGATGGTGCTAACAACCAGCACGAGCCAGGGTGCAGGAGCTTCTCCTAACCTGCCCTGCCTTCACAGAATCATAGAATCCTTAGGGACTGGAAGTGACCTCGAAAGAAGAGGGCTGCAGTGAGGTGTTCACTTGGGGTCAGAAAGCCTCACGCCCTGGCACTGTGGGATCTCTGGGGAAACTGGGCCAGGAGATGCCTGGTGAGCCCCAACAGGGAGGACACCTTGCAGCAGGCAAGATGCAACCCTTGAGGTGGCTGCTGGGCTCACAACCACGTTGCCATCCCTCGTTTCAATCTGCTCAGGGTTGCCCTGCAAACTGTGGTGAAGCTCAGGCTTCTGCAAGACTCTGCCAAATCTTTGCTGCATCACTTCTGACACCAGTCACACAAAGTCACCCATCGCCCTCAGAAGGACCTTCTACCTTTAGGATGGTCTTCTGATGACAAGGGAGGGCTGAAGCCCTTCAATCAAGAATCACAGAATCATGAAGGTTGGAAAGGATCTCCAAGACCATCAAGTCCAACCTTCAACCCATCCATAGCCACCACATCATGTCCCAGGGCACCACATCTACTGACCTTCTGAACCCCTCCAGGATGGGGACTCCACCCTCTCCCTGGGCAGCCTGTTCCAGTGTTTAACTGCTCTTTCACTAAAGAACTTCTTCCTAATTTCCAGTCTGAACTTCCCCTGAGGCAACTGGTGGCCACTTCCTCTGCTCCTGTCAGCAGTTCTTTGGAAGAAGAGGCCAACACCGGGCTCCCCACAACCTCCTTTCGGGTAGTTGTGAAGGGTAGTAAGTCCTCTCAGCTCCCTCTTCTTCAGCCTAAACAATCCAAACTCCCTCAGCCTCTCTCCATCAGACCTGCTCTCTAATCCCTTCACCAGCCTTGTTGCCCCTTGGTTGCTCCAACTTAGACTTTCAATACCCACCACAGAGCACCTGAGCTGCTTCTCCGCTCGCTCAGCCAAAGGAATCATGGAATCATCAAGGCTGGAAAAGACCTTTACAACCATCAAGTCCAACCTCTACAGCCCCAAACCTCTAACTCTTCTCCTGAGGATGAGCAGCCTTCCTCCCGCTCCAGCCGCTGCTCCTTTAACTCCACCACCAGCGGCTCCGAGAGCAAACACCAGCGCTGCAAACCCAACTGTGCGTCATCCCGCTCTCATTTTGACTGTTAAAAATTCATTAATGGGAGCAGATTGGTATTATATCGCTGCCTTAATTAAAGAGGGCTACGGAACAGCATTTTAAATAGCAATGTCATTTTCTAATTGACACAGCTACATTATAAAGAAAAATACTTAAACAGAACTTGAAACCCGGCCGCTTTCCGCTCATGGCTGGGCTCATTTGGGCTTCAATATTTAATCCCGTCGTCAAATATTTATGGGTGAGGAAGGGGGATAATGTTTCTCCAGGTGTACGGTTCCTCTTCCCCTGGTCCGGTCCCCCGTGAGGGTGCTGCAGAAGGAAGGATGCAGCACCACGAGAAGATGCTCCTCCACCCTCCCGGATGGAGGATGTGGTGGGTGCGACCATTTCCTAAGACCCGAGAGACTCAGAAGCCCCGAACTCTGCTCAAGTCACTGCTTGTCCTGCATCCTTTGGGCTAAACCCCACTGCACACCCTTGGTCAAGTTTAAAACATCAGGAAGAAAATTTTCAGAGAGGGGTCAGGCCCTGGGATGGGCTGCCCAGGGTGGTGCTTGAGTCTCCATCCCTGGATGAGTTTAAAAGTCGCTTAGACGTGGTGTTGAGGGACCTGGTTTAGGGGTGACCTTATAGACTAGGGTTGATGGTTGGACTCGATGATCCCAGGGGTCTTTTCCAACCGGGATGATTCTGTGACTCTGTAAAAGTTGCACAGATCTGGAGCTTAGGGCCAGGGTTTAGTGATGGCCTTGGGACAGTTGGACTTGATGAGCTTCAAGGGCTTTTCCAGCTTAAACAATTCCATGATTTGAGGGGAAAATGTGCTTTTTTGATGCTTTTCTTGGGTCAGTCAAGCATTTCTTCCCCCCTGAGGGATGCCTGGGGCTGAGCCTGCAGTGGGTGACAGCTGGTTTGGTCCCTATAGACTCAACAGGGATGCAAAGCACTAGGATGCAGCACAACCAGGAACCAAGCAAAGCATCCCGCATCAGGAGGATAGAGCCAGGCTCTGCTCAGTATCATCTAACGACAGGACAAGGGGCAATGGGTGTGAGCTTGAACAGGGGAGGTTCCACATCAATGTGAGAAGGAACTTCTTCCCAGTGAGGGTGACAGAGCCCTGGAAGGGGCTGCCCAGGGGGGTTGTGGAGTCTCCTTCTCTGGAGATGTTTAAAATCCACCTGGCCATGTTCCTGCACTACTGGATCTAGGGGATCCTGCTCTGGCAGGGGGATTGGCCTGGATGAATTTTCGAGGTCCCTTCCAATCCCTAATGTTCTGTGATTCTGTGTCCAGCCCTGTTCAGCCTCCAGATCTCCCTCTCACAGCTCTCTCCCGCTACTTCAGGTGTTTCATACACAAACGTCCCACAGCTAATTCCCCGCATTTAAGAGCAGAGATTCCTCCTGCTATCCATTTAGGAAATACCTGCTCACTGCTTCAAACACCAGGAAGAAAACACCTTCCTGTGCCTGGATGCACATTCCTCGGCACGGCAGCGTGTTCCCCTCTCTCCGACCCCACAAAGCCACTCACACCACCACCAGCCCCGCCACACCACCATGCAGCAGCCTGGGAAACCAGTCCCCACTGATGCTCAATGCCAGCAAGAGATTTTTCCACCAGCATTAGTGGAAATTAGTGGCGTTAGTCCACGCCTGCGTTCCACCAGCCAGACAGAGTGAACTCATCGAGCAGCCATCCGTACGCCAAGTCCATTGAAGCCGGTAGCACCGAGCTTTGGCCACTGTGCTCGGTACAGCACGAGGGCAGGGTGAGCCAGAGGACAGGTTGTTCAGAGGCTTGAACTCCGGATCTCAGAAGCTTTTCAGATGGCTTCTTGGATCTCAGACACAGCCCAACACCCTGCCTCAGTTTCCCTTCTTGCCCGACTCCTTTTTGCAGGTGCTTTTACCGCATCCCTGGGTGGGATGGGGAGGGGGTTGAGGTGAGGTGGATGCTACACCCACTTGTGAGTGTCCACAGTGCCCTTCACACCACCTTTTCACAACAACTTCCACATGCAACACGTCCCCAACCCGCAGGCATCGTCGCATTAGGTTTTGAAAGGGGAAAAGATCTGCAAAACCAACAAGGGGGGGAAATATCAGCTCCTCTGCTCCTCCTTCTCCATCGCTCAGCTCCATGGACACCCATGGGAAAGCAAAGAGCAGGAGCTGGCATCACATGGGATGTGCTCAGGGAGGTGACAGCACGCCCAAGGGACGCAAACCCCACTCGATCCAAACATCCCTCTGCCACCCTCCACGCTGTATCCCCATCTCCCATCGCTTCCCTTCTTGTCGGGAGAGGCTGAGGCAGCCCAGCTGGCTCACAGAGGATCTGGCCAGGCTGTTTAATCAGGGAGAGCGATTCGGCTGTAATTTCTTCTGATAAAGTATTACAGATGCTGCATTTCGAGCCATCTGGCAGCAGGCTGCATTTCCTGCCTCTGCTTCTTGCGCTCTCAGGAGAAGAAGGGAGAAAGGGATCAAAAATTAAAGGCAGGATGGTGGAGAGGGCTGTGCTGGCATGGGGAACAGGGCAGAAAACCCTGTCTCCCAGCTCCCCCGATGCCACAGAGCCCATCAGCATCCCCAGGAAAAACTGAGCTAGTAGGGCTGGAGCTGCTAAAAACCCAAGCAAGGCTTGGACAGAGTCTCCAGAACATCCTCCTTGGCTAGAAAATCCTCCCAGAAGGGTGAAGCCCCTAGTCCCAGCGCCTCAGCCCTAGCGCAGGCACCGATCTGGATCCCCAGACCCTCAATCCCAACCACAGCGGTGGGCAAAGCACCAAACCCCTATTCCTCAGACCAGGATGACCCTCAACCCAACACACGCAAGTCCATCCAGCCTGAACCTCCCAAGTGCTTTAACCCGAGCTGAGCGTGGGGGGAGGCTCTGCAGACAACAGGCAGCCCACTCGGATGCACCGGAGCCTGAGCAGAACCGTCGCAGGGTTCAGCGCATTAAAAATAACTGAAGGGAAGGGCTCACACTTCATTACTTTCGACAGAACTGGGTCTTGGTCACGCCAAGGATCTGCTGGGGAGCCACCACGGCACCGCACACCGCAGCCCTCCCTTGCGCCGCTCAGGTGTGAAGCCAAAGCTAAACAGGGCCAGGCATGAAATGGGGCTGTTGGGGCTTTGTTTTCCCCCTACTTTTTCCTGACCTGCTGCTGCAAAACGATCTCTTACGCCTGCAAAGCAGCCTCTGCATCCCTGCTTCTGCAATCAGCTCTGCATCTCTCGCACAGCCACAGAACATGAGGGGTTGGAAGGGAGCTCTAGAGATCATCTAATCCAACCCCCCTGCCAGAGCAGGATCCCCTAGATGAGGTCACACAGGAGCAGTCCAGGCGGCTTTTGAACATCTCCAGAGCAGGAGACTCCATAACCTCTCTGGGCAGCCCCTGCCAGGGCTCTGTCGCTCTCACAGTGAAAAAAGCTTTTCCTTATCGCAGAATCACAGAACATTAGATATTGGAAGAGACCTCCAAAGATCAGCCAGTCCAACCCCCCTGCCACAGCAGGATCCCCTAGATCCAGTCATTAGGGATGGGAAGGGACCTCCAAAGATCACCCAGTCCAACCCCCCTGCCACAGCAGGATCCCCTAGATCCAAATGCACAGGAACACATGCAGGTGGGTTTTAAACCTCTCCAGAGAAGGAGACCCCACAACCCCCCTGGGCAGCCCGTTGTGCAGTAAAAACCTATGGAGGCGACGCAATGGACACAGCCGGGTTCTTCCCAGTTGCTCCAGTTCAGACACGTGGTTGATGCTGGCTGACAACACCCCAACCCACAGCACACATGTGTGACCCCACAAGCTGCATCCAAATCCATCATCTTGGGGTGCAGGGACACGAGAGAAGCATCTCGATGCTTCATTGATCCAAGGGGGTAGCGACGGCGAAGTAATTAGCGGAAGCAAAGAGCCGGACGGATGCAGCTCCGGGTTCCTGCGGAGCTCGGGAAGAGCTGGGGAAGGACCTCGCGGGATCACGCAACACCCAAGTCCTGCTCGATGCAACACAGCGTCCCACCCACGGGCCTCCACAAATAAACCCACGTAGGAGACGCAGGGCTAAAGACACAAGTACGTTTGGCTTCCATTTCTGTCTCCTCTTAAAATAAAAGTGGAACAACAACAACAACGACGAGAGACCAAGTCAAAGTAAATCCAGAGGGAAAACACAACGAGCTGGCAGCAGTGGCTCCATCCCAGCTACTGCCTTGAAGTCAAGAACCACGTTCAGGCTGATTGTTTGCTCTGAAGACGATCCTGCTCTGGCAGGGGGATAGGACTGGAGGATCTCTGGAGATCCCTTCCAATCCCTAATGACTGTATCTAGGGCATCCTGCTCTGGAAGGGGAATTGGACTGGATGATCTTTTGAGGTCCCTTCCAATCCCTAATGGTCTGGGATTCTGTGAGCTGGTACATGCCAGTGACTTTATGGTTGATACTGGGCTTGGAGTTAACTCTGGAGCTCTAACAGAGCTGCCTGGGCTGCAGCTGTCCCTTGGGATAGCTGAGACCTTGCACCAAAGAGCTCAACCAAAGTCGACCATAACCGTGTTGAAAAGTCACTTAGATGCACTCTTGGGGGATCTGGTTTAGGGGTGACCTTGTAGAGTAGGATTGGTAACCACCAACTGGTGATCCCAGGGGTCTTTTCCAACCTGAGTGATTCTGTGATCAAACCTGTAGCTGGTCCCAGCACAGAATCACAGAACATTAGGGATGGGAAGGGACCTCGAGAGATTACCCAGTCCAGTCCCCCCAGCACAGCAGGATCCCCTAGATCCAGTCATTAGGGATTGGAAGGGACCTCAAAAGGTCATTCCCACCCCCTGACACAGCAGCATCCCCGAGATCCGGTCACACAGGAACATGGCCAGGAAGGTTTGAACTTCTCCAGAGAAGGAGACTCCACAACCCCCTGGGCAGCCCCTGACAGGGCTCTGGCACCCTCACTGGCAAGAAGGTCC
>JAOXOE010000784.1:8289085-8308134 GCA_028565055.1 Phoeniculus purpureus | reverse complement strand
CACAGGGATACTCAGAACTCAGGGATGCCCAGGGCACAGAGATACTCAGAACTCAGGGATGCCCAGGGCACAGGGATACTCAGAACTCAGGGATGCCCAGGACACAGAGATACTCAGAACTCACAGATGCCCAGGACACAGGGATACTCAGAACTCAGGGATGCCCAGGGCACAGAGATACTCAGAACTCAGGGATGCCCAGGGCACAGGGATGCTCAGAATAAGCAGAGCCTTTTGGAAAGAGCGCTACCGCTGAGCCCCAGCTTTGCAAACAGCCAGCACATCCCTTTCCGCCTCTCTGCGCTCTCCCCTCAATCACCTCCACACAGATCTGCTGGCTCAGCACGGACGAAGCCACCAACAGCGACAAAGGAGGGAATCCCCTCACAAACGAGGAGGTGCAGAGCCCCGCAAGCCCCTCCACGTCCCCTCCTCCCTGGGAAGGGGGAGGTGGGGGCAGCCACGACGCAACTTCGGATTTCCCAGGCTGCCTGAAAAGGGCCTTTCGCGAATTCCTGCGACGCCTGCAGCGCTTCTCAAGTCCTGTTTTTCCACTCCCGCAGCCCCCCTTCCTTGTTTTCCTTCCCCGGCTGCTGACCCAGATTTCGTAATGAATGAATCCATGCGGCGCTCCTCAGACTTGTAATTATTTTTTCACTTTTTCTCATCATACATTATGCATCGGTATGAGGGGGGAAGAAAAAGAGACAAACCTCTAAAAACAACCAAAAAACCCCCAACCCCACATGTCCCTCACACCCAGCCACCCCCCCCGCAACCAACGCGCCACAGCACAATTAACTGAAGCTCGAATGGCTAACTCCTGCCTCTCGCTAACAGCAAAAGGGCTTCTGGAGAATCGCAGCTCTGATTTCAGACCCTGCATTAGCGCCAGGGAGGAAAACAAACAGGTTTCAGGAGGGCTGCGGGAGCTGGGCTGAGGCAGCAGATGACAAGCGACGTATTTCCTCTTAAAAGCTGCTTTTTCCAGGCTGTTTACAGCGAGAGCGAGCCATGCACCTGCTCCTTCATCCCCCAGCTCTCACCCACAAGCGAGCTCTGCGTGGGAACGGGATGCCCCACAGGGCTCATCCCTGCTCCCGTCCCTACGACTCATCCCGAGCAGCTCCAGGAGATCCAGCCCTGCATCCGCGACCCGAAGGCACTCGGCTAACATTCATGAATGAACAGTCCCAGCAGCCCAGGGGAAGGTTATTATTAGCCCTCCCGGAGGTCTGAGCAGCGGAGAGATGTTTTCCTTGCAGCAGGCTGCAGCGCTGGGCGCCCCTTGGCACACCCCGAGCATCCCGCACGGATGGCGGCTGCAGGGATGTTCCCATCCCGTGGTGATGGACCGGAGCGGATTAACACCCCGCTATCATGACAGCTGATTTTCTGGCTCAAATACCGTGATCTCCTCTCAGCAAAGAGGTCCCAGCGGATGAGGCACTTAACCACAAACCTAATTACTGTCCTCCTCGCCGCTCCTTCAGCTCCGCTGCTAGCGGAAGGCCGGATTTCCCCGGATCTCCTCTCCGCTCGTGGCTGCTTCTCGACCCAGAGCGCAGCCAGCACGACGCTGCCTCGAGCAGCTGCAGAGGGGACCAGAAGCCCACGTTGGATGGAGCTTAAGCTAATGGCTGGTAAAAGCGAAGGGCTCTCACGAGAGGAAGACGCGGTGTTTTCAAACCACACATCCATCCCTTCCCTCTGCATCCCGGCTGCCTGCTCTCCTGCTCCTTTGGGCTGGAACACCCACCCTGCCAAGGGCTCAGCACCCTCCGGTGCCTCACCAAGGCCACCCTGACCCAAAGGGCAGCCACAGCACCAGTGGGACTTGAGGATGCTCCCACTTGGAGTGTGGGTGATGTTGGGTGGGTGAACCCCCCCCCCCCAGCAGCAGCAGAAGCACAGAAGCAGAAACAATCTCCTCCCCAGGACCACAGGGATGTGGGAGGTGGAAACCTCCCAGCTCCCAGCCAGCTGGACGGTGTCTATGTTCCCAAGGGATGAGACTTTAACCCCTCCAACCCCCAGGGCCAGGAGTGGACTCGTGGAGGATGCCGCAGGCTTGGGGGCTTTGCCAGCTGCATCCACACCTCTCCCTTCTAGGCAGAACCAGAAACACCTCCCTGGCTGAAGACCAGCTCTGGACCAACTCTGACCTTTCCAGCTGAAATTCCAGGGCTGCCGTGGGCAAAGGCAGCGCTGTCTTGATCTTGGGGTAGTCAGGACCTGCCCCACTATCTCCCAAGCTCTTCTTGCAGCCCTGCCTACGCAAGTCTCTTAAAAAAAAGTCACCAACCAACCAAACAACCACAAGCAAACACAAAAAAAGCCCTAATTTGATCATATTTCTCTGAACTGAGAGTACCTTTGACCTAAATTCCCACCACGGGTTGGAATCCACCCTCTGCAGGCAAAGGATTACAGGGGAAAAGAGCTGTCTGCGATGCACAGAGATGCAGACTCTGACTCCCACCCGGACCTTGGGTCTCTGCATCCCACCCTGGGTAAAGGGGAAAGCGAATAGGGACCCCCAGCACGCCCCAAGCAGCCTGACAAGTGCTGAGGGTGTCTCCATTTCTGCAAAGTGGAGCTAATTCCACATTATCACATGATATTAAAGCAGCCTCCCTCTCGCTCCCATCCCATCCCCAAACCCTGTGAGTGCAGCTATAGGAAACATATGGAAACCCATCGCCGAGCACAAACACCCACCGGCTGCCTGAGCTGTCGGATCGCTGCAGAACAGTCCAAAGGAGGGGGAATCACAAGGAAGGTTCTAACCAAAAGGAAAACAGCCCTGTGTATGTTTTTTCTGTCCTTTTCTCCTCTTATAAGCACCCTGAACCCAATGCTCTGCCTGCACACATGCCTGGCATTTCTGCTCCAAAGGCAGCTCGCAGCCTTCAGCGGGTTTGGTATTAAGGCAACAGCCAGAATCATCCCCACTCTGTCATTAGGAGCAAGTTTCCATCCCCTCTGAGCCGGTCAGGCTCCCATGGGTGGGTTTGGTGAGTGCTCAGGGGACACTGAGCTGACCACACGCTGCTCCTGTGCTCTGGATCATCCTAAGCCCTGGAAGGGGCTGCCTAGGGGGGTTGTGGAGTCTCCTTCTCTGAAGATGTTTAAAACCCACCTGGATACGTTGCTGTGTGACTGGATCTAGGTGATCCTGCTGTGGTGGAGGGACTGGACTAGATGATCTTTTGAGGTCCCTTCCAATCCCTAATGTTCACACAGATTGTGTGAACCCCATTCACCAGCCCGGCTGCAGCATCCTGTGAGTTTGTCAGCACCTTTGCAAGTGATCTCCTCAGGAGAAGGGAAACACAAAGTGCTGGCAAGCTCACAAGATGCCTCTGAGATGCTTCACAAGTTTGTTGGTCTCTGCTGAGATTCCTCAGGGGGCTGCCCAGCAAGCAGAGACCCCATAGCAGCGCTCCCACCCAGCAGCGGGATCGGGAGACCAGTTTGCCCTGGGATGCGACCGTCAGGTCACGCCGGGCTGAGTCACCTGGATCTACCAGTTCTCATCAATCCTTTTTGGCAAGAGGAACAAATAATCCTCGGGGAAAGCTGTTTTTGGAGGCTGCTGGATTGTTCTTGGCACTGCTCGGGAGCGCATCGATTCGCTAGAAAACCCCAAGCATTTTAATATAGCCGGAGTGTTTGCTCACAGGATGGCGAGTTCTGCCACGACACGGGAGCCAGCCCCCGCAGCACCAGCCCATTGCTGGAGAGGGGGGGACACACTCCTCCACTGCCTTTTTTAATGGTGAGGTGAAAGGATGCTGAGATGGACCTCCTGCAAGAAGTGTCATGGCCATGGGGGTCTATGGACGCGAGACCCACCTGGTCAGGAACCATTCCTGTGGAGAAGGACCTTGGGGTCCTAGTGGACAGTCAGTTCTCCACGGGGCAGCGACGTGCCCTCATGGCCAAGAGGGCCAAGGGTATCCTGGGCTGCATCAGGAATAGGGTGTCCAGCAGGGCTAGGGAGGTTCTCCTGTCTCTCTGCTCTGCCCTGGTGAGACCTCACCTGGAGTTCTGTGTCCAGGTCTGGGCTCCCCAGTTCAGGAGGGCTATGACCCAACAGAGGGCTATGATGACGATGAAGGGACTTGAACGTCTCTGCTATGTGGAAAGGTTGAGAGAACTGGGGCTGTTTGGTCTGGAGAGGAGAAGGCTGAGAGGGATCTGATTAGTGTCTGTAAATATCTGAGGGGTGGGTGTCAAGAGGAAGGTGCCAGGCTCCTGTCGGCGGTGCCCAGTAACAGGACAAGGAATAATGGGGATAAACTGGAACATGGAAAGTTCCACCTCAACATGAGGAGAAACTTCTTTCCTGTGAGGGTGAGAGAGCCCTGGCACAGGCTGCCCAGAGAGGTTGTGGGGTCTCCTGCTCTGGAGATGCTCAAACCCCACCATGATGCAGCCCTACGTGAACGTTCTATAATTCTATGATAACCTTCACACTATGCCCATGGCTGCCACTAAACCAGAGGGTTAATCCTCATCTCATTCCCACCCCACTCTCCTCTCCTCCAAGCCCTTTCCCAGCAGAGCTGCTGGCAGCCCCAGCCACCTCCTCTGTTGACTTTGGCTGCTGCCAGCCCCATCACTTCCTTGGGGCCACCTCGCAGGTGGTCAACCGACGCCGTCTGCTTGTGTTCCCTTGGCCCAGAGGGAAAACTCCTAATTATTTCATTATTTTCTTCTTTCTATTTTCAGATCCAAGGTCTAAAATTAGCTCTGCTCGCACAATGGGCCTCTGAGATTTAATCCCTCCTGCCCTCCCTCAAGAGCCAACAAAATAAGTCGCTGCTTGCAGCTTTCAACACACGTCCCAGGCCATCAAAACAAGTAAATAAACCCAACCGTTGGGTCCTCCCAACAGTCCTGTCCAGAGGGATTAGAAAAATAGCTGCACAAACTGCTGCACAGTGAGAAGCCCCAGTCCCTCTCCCTCTGCAAAACCAGTGGCCAGAGTTGCTCCCCACCCCAAAGTCACAGCCGCTGCCCATCCTGCCAGATGATGCAGCACAGCCAGGGCTCAGCCCCTGTGTGGGGATGATGCTGCTGGACCACGGTGCAGCCGCTCGGGGACGGATGCTGCAGGGATTGACCAGCAACTGATGCTGACTCCTGCTGGAAAATCAGCTGCGGGAAGCCCCAGCGCTTCATCGCACCCCGAGCAGACCCCTGCCACGTCAGGGGCAAGTCTCAGAAGCAGCAGCATCTCTCCACTTTGCTGGGAGCTCTGGGCTCCTCAGCACAGCAGAGACCTGGACTTTTTAGAGTGGGAACAGAGGAGGCCCCAGACACGATGTGAGGTTGGAAACCTCTGCTACGGGACAGGCTGAGAGAGGTGGGAGTTTCAGCTGGAGAAGAGGAGCTCCAGGGAGACCCCAGTGCAGACTTTCAGTGCTTAAACAGGTCGATTAGAAAGGTGAGTTGGGACTTCTTATGTTGTGACAGGACAAGGAGTGATGGTTAAACCAGAAGAGGGAGGTTCATACCGGATATAAGGAACAAATGTTGGATGCTGAGGGTGGTGAGACCCTCACCCAGGTTGCCCAAAGAAGTGGGAGGCACCGTGCCTGGAACCATCCCAGGTCAGGTTGGACCTTGGGACTCTGGCTGCAGATGTCCCAACTCACTGCAAGGGGGCTGGACCAGATGAGCTCTGAAGATCCCTTCAAGCCAACCCATGACTCTATCCAAAGCTCCCACTCTCCAAGCCCTGCACAACCACCATCAACCAGCTCTCCAGGAACAAACCCACCAGCACCACGAAGCAAAACCCGCACCAGCGCAGCGGGCAGAGCCCATCCCAGTCCACCCTGCGGTGGTTCCCCGGGCAGCCCGGCGGCAGCCCGGCACGCGAGACCGCGGCCGCGGGAGCAGCCAACAACAACAAACTCGTGTGTGAGCCACAAAGGGAAAAACTCGGCGAGGAAACAATATCGAGCCGGACTCTTCCCGAGCGCGTACTGTAAATAACGGGGTTTGTTTTATTTGTTTTAATTATGAAAGCACAGCCCGGATTGTCCTGCTGCCTTGGGCAAGCGCCGGCCTCGAGCTGGGGCAAGCGACCAGCAACCCCACAGAGCCACATCGCAACCAGCCGACCGCGAGCAATGGACCCGCCGCATCTCAACAGCTGCATCCCTGCCCCACCAAGCCAAGAGCAGCAACTCGGTGGCCACAGGACTGCTGGGCCAGGTGCCGGAGCAGCTCGGGCCAAGCCAGCGGTGCCTCAGCTCTGCAGCTGGGAGGGAACACGGAGCCGGGGACAGAGATATCACACACTCCAGTGGCTGTTTCCAAGGCAATCGCGTATCTGGGTCCGTCAGCCCTGCGTGGCAGCGGCTGTGAGCTTCCCGAGCTGCTCAAGCCCTTTTCTCTTCGACCCCGAACTACACTAACACCAGGTTTTCTCACCTGTATCTCCATCACTACTGCTGCCGTCCCGACAAACCTGAGTCACTGCTCCACCACTCTCACTGTGCATCAGGAGGAGGCACCTTCTGGCTTGTATCAGCAATAGTGTGGCCAGCAAGACTAGAGAGCAGATCCTGCTCCTGTCCTGGGCACTGCTGAGGTCTCATCTCCAGTACTGGGGTCAGCTCTGGGCACCTCAATACCAGAAGGACACTGAGGTGCTAGAGCGGGTCCAGAGGAGGGCAACAGAGCTGATGAAGGGTCTGGAGGACAGGTCTGATGAGGAGAGGCTGACAGAACTGGGGTTTGTTTAGTCTGGAGGAGACTGAGGGGAGACCTCACAGCTCTCCTACAACTACCTGACGGGAGGGTGGAGAGAGGTGGAGGTCAGTCTCTCCTCCCAAGTCACCAGCAACAGAACAAGAAGAAACGGCCTCAAGTTGTGCCAGGGGAGGGTTAGGTTGGACATCAAGACAAAGAGTGGTCAGGGGTTGGAGCAGGCTGCCCAAGGAAGGGGGAGTCACCACCCCTCGAGGGGTTCAGCAAGCCAGTAGCTGTGGCTCTGGGGGACAGGGTTGAGTGGACAGGCTGGGGTTGGGTTGATGGTTGGACCGGATGACCCTGCAGGTTCCCTTCCATGAGTCCCTGAACCTTGATGATTCCCTGATCATTACTGGTTTTGCGTCAGAACGAACCTTTCCTCCTCTCGCTTCCTCCTCCTGGTCTGGGAATCCAGGAGATGGAGGGTCTGGTCCTCACCTCCCAGCCCTGGAGGACATCACCCCACCTTGGACCAGGAGGAAAGCAAACAGCTCGAAGCTGAGACAAACATCAGACGCAACCGAGTTAAAAATACATCTATTTTTCGGACAAAAGTTCAGTCCCCAAATGGAGAGAGAATCCAGGAAAAATGCAGCGGGCCCGGCTGGTGGCCGCCTTCCAGCTCCAGCACCTCCCTTCGGAGGAATCCGGCGAGGAGTCTCGACTAATCCACCCCGGACACACCAGCATTTCTTCCTCGTGTTATTGGGCTGGGTTTTGTGTTGGGTTGGGTGGTTTTCTCCCCCCTCCTGTTCATTGTTTTTCCGTCTGCTCAGCAGATTTCACATTTGCTGGGAAGATGCTCACGGCCAACTGGGGGGAACTGAACTGGGGGGGTGCACTGGAGATGGCCAAGAGGAGACCCCACTCCATGCTCCTGGCATCACCCCAGGGACTGCAGGTAGGAGCAGCTGGAAAAGGGGCCAGTGTGAGAGCCTGGGGCCACCCCACGTGTGCTCAGCTCTCATGCAAAAATCAAACACAACACCAGCCCCGTGCCTCGGTTTCCCTTCCCCTCCTGGTGGACTGGGGAGGCACCATGAGCACTTCAGGGGAACGAGGCCATACAGGGCTCAAGACACCCCACACAACCCCAGGAAGGTCCCAGGTCTCCTGCTAAGGCTGCTCTACCACCACCATGGATGGTGCCTCCACGTTTGCCCTCACCTGCAATTCCCAAAGGACCATCTGTGATTCTGTAAACACCCCAATCCCCCCCTCACCTCACTTGCTGTCCCTCCCCAGCCCTGTGCCCAAGGACCCCTCACACCCTCAACAAGCCCCACGAGCTCCTCAGAACAGATCCACCATCCCCACTGGGCACCAAACACATTCCCACAACTGACTGGAGCACTGGGATGGGGACAGGACTGGGACAAGACACAGACGACCCTGCCATCCACACTGATTCATCGCTGGCAGGGGGACAGGGACAAGGGCTCATCAGTGGCCCCTCCACAGCCCTTCTTTGTGGAGGTGCTGCCACTCCGGGATCAGCGGGCAGGCGCTGCTCTCCCTCCCGGTGAGATGCCCATGGAGGAATCTGCTCTTCATTCCCTGACACCCGCTTTAATTATAGGTGGCAGGTCAGCTTCTCTCTTTCACAAGAGCCCTGAGCTAATTTCCTGCTCCCCTTTCCCCACAAGGAGTTCTCGACTCACTCCCTCCCATCAAGCACAGACAGAGGGTCAGGGGCTCTGCCAAAACCTCCCCCTCCAAGGGCATCAACTCCCAGCACTGAAGCTGCCGCCTGCTGCGACACCCCAGGATGATCTTCACCAATCCAGCCCTGGTTTCCCAATGCACAGACAGCAGGAGACATCACAGAATCATCAAGGTTGGAAAAGACACTCAAGATCAAGTCCAACCATCTGCCCTACAACCCCCAACCACTAGCCCATCTCCTCAAACACCCTGGCTGCTCGCTTGTTGCACCCCTCCAGGGACGGTGCCTCCACCCCCTCCCTGGGCAGCCTGTTCCGAGGGCTCCCCGCTCCCTGGGAAGAAGTTTTTCAAGGTGTGACACCCACTGCCCAGTTCCCCAGACGCTTCCCACACACCAGGATGCTCCATGTCCACCCAGCCACCAGCCAGCACAGCACTGCACAATCCTCCCACAGCAAAACACCGACCGTCTCTCCAAAACCCTTGCCCAGAAGCCCAGCGAGCACAGCCGGAGGGGAAGCTGCTGGGATGTATCCCCAAGATGCAAACCCTGCTGCTGCGAGCAGGTACTTTGTTTTCCTCCCCAGCCACCCAAGCAGGGGGTGAAGCCTCACTTCTAAGTTCTGAGCTTTTGTAAGTTCTTCAACTTTAAAGGTTAAGGTTCATTTTAGGTGCCCAGGGAGTCATTTTCAAAGCCCTGGGGCTGCAGCGAGAGCACCATCACACTGCTGCCCCATCAACCCGTTCGTTGCTGAAGGACTTCTGCTTGTCCATGGGTTTTGGGTCTGGCTGTTGTTGTTTTAAACATCAACTCATTAATTTCAGCCTAATGAGGACCTCACTGGCTGTGGGTTGCCACTAACCAGCCCAAGGAGACATAGAGAAGCGCTCAGGAGCTCTACAGTGTATGGAAGGATCCTCAGCCCTTTATTTTTTAATCAAGTCACGAGATGGGGCGGATGCTGCTCAAAATAAATCATCAACCACAACAGCAATAAAGACACCCCAGCAGCCTCAGCCTGGACTTTGTGAGCTGCTGCCCCATCGCTGACGGGGTGACGGAGCAGCTTCTGGGCTCTGCAGGATGTCACTGAGGAGACAGGGATGTGGTTGTACCAGGGAAGGAGAGATGGCTGCAGGCACAGGCTGTGAGGTCCCATATCACCGGGAAAAAGCAACCCAGGGGCTGTGGCAGCCCCTCAGATACCCACCCCAGGGATGAGCATCCCCCCTCACTCACGGCTGCATCTCCCCTTTCCAGCCAAGAGTGAAAGTTAAAAGACAGCCTGTGTAAGTCTCTCCCTCATCATGTGCCAGCGCTGCTCTTCCGCAAGGACTCAGCAACGTGGAGATGGCAACGGGGCCAGCAGCATCTCCTCAGTGTTCCCACAACTCAGAGAATCCCAGAACATTAGGGATTGGAAGGGACCCCGAAAGATCATCTAGTCCAGTCTCCGTGCCACAGCAGGAATCCCACAGCACTGCCAGCATCCTGCGTGCCAGCACAGCCAGGGACCCACAGGCTGCCTCCCAAAGCTCCTCCAAGCCCACCCACCTGGATCCCACACAATCAAAACCACTTCGAAGCTCCTGCACCGAGGACCTAACCCTTCCCTGCATCAGCCAGCGCCGGGCAGGAGCAGCGGGTCGCTGCATCCGCAGTCCCTCTGGTCCCCACACAGCTCACAGCAGAGGGATGTTCTCCCTTTCTTCTCTGGGAGGATTAGACACACTTCTTTTCTCTCATTGCTTTTCAAAAGACAGGCTTTTTATCACTGCTGATCCCTAGAGGAAATCTTTTCTTTTCCCTCTCTCACGCTTTTACAGCTTGGACAGGGGGGAAAGGAAGTTTTTCCTTCATCTCAATCTCCCCGCTGACAGGCAGAGCCAAGACAGAGGGACACAGCACCTGGGCATCACCCCAACCCCACCAGCGCATCCCACCAGCTCCCAGTGCCGAACCCCAGAGAACGCCCAGGCAAAGCCCTGCTCTCCCTGCGATTTCGAAAGCCACGTCGTCGCCCCGTTGCGAAATCCCAGCTCGTCACAAAACTCCCCCAGCGGAACAAGAGCAGCAACCCCAGAGCTCAGGGCAGCTACAGGTGCTGTGCCCTTCCCTGCCTGCTCCTCATTCTCCACATGCTGCAATTACATTTTCCAGGGTTACTCACGTGGAGATGCTGCTGCTTTTTTTTTCCTCCTTTAAATATATTTTTTCATTGCTGGTTTTTTTTTTAGCTTTTCCTCCAGAGAGGAAACCCAAAGCTGGGAGCTGGAGAAGCTGTAGACACGCACTGACGTTTTAATGGGCTGCTCGCACGCGGAGAGCTCTGAACATGCCCAAGTGAGCAGCAAGACCACGGCACGATCCCTCTCCAGCCAAACAAGTGAAGCCAGGGATCCCTGAAGTGCTGTGTCAGAACCTCCCGGAACCCAAAACATTCCACCCCAACCCCCAGAACCCAACACATTCCACCCCACCCCAGCACTGAGGGCTTTCTCCACACCCCCACATTGAGCTCTCTCCGCTCCCAAAACCAGCACTGAGGTTTCTCACAGCCCCAGACCACACGGTTGGGGTTTTGTTGGGTTTTTTTTTTCCCTTTTTAATCATTAACCGCACGCTGCGATGTTTTCTCTTTATTTTTAGGTGTCCCTTTCAAACTATAGAGGAAATCATCCACGAGAAGTGTGTTCAAACTGCCTGTGGGGTTGAGGAAGTGAAAATTAAACCAGAAAAAAAAAACACTCAATGAAAAAAAACAACCCCAAACACCCAGACCCCAAGTCCTAATAAATCCCACATCCACACGCACAGCGAACTGGAGAAATCTGGGCACGTCTCCAAAGCCAAGTAAATGGATGATAAACAAAACAAACCTACTCTGCCCGGTAATAAAGGGAGAATTCCTCACCCAGGCAATCACTTCCAGGCAGGACACAGCTCGTGGCAGCTTCCCCCCAACTCTACAACGGCAGCAGTGTCACCCCACAGTACAAACCCAGCAATCCCATCCCGGCAGAGCCCTTGTTGGGGAGCACACTCTGTCCCTGCCAGGGCTGCCAATCGATCACCCCATGACGCAGAGAGGGCGGCTGTTTGGTTTGTGCCAGAGCCCTGGGACCCACTGGGAGCCCACGGACCCACCCAGAGCAAACAAGAGTCAGGGTTTGCAGGGGATGAAAAAAAAAAAGAGGCAAAAGGAAAACAAGTGAAAGGGCCAAAGGCTTAAGGATGAAGATGCTGAATTCAGCCTCCCCAGGGCTGCCAGGTGCCCGAAGCAGGAGGTGGAACCAGCATGTGGGGCAGCCAAGTCTCCTTTAAACCCTCTCCATTGATACGGAAGCTGCAGAGTGATGCCCACCCCCTCCCCAGAGCACTGGGATCACCTTTTTCAGGCCACACAGTGGGAGGGCAAGTAAAGGCAAGAGGGCAGGGACACAAGATGTGACCCCGCTGCAGCCTCAACACACCCAGAGCTGATGTTCGAGGCTCTCAGATGGGTCGAGAGCAAAGCCAGAGGGATGCAGACATGCAGTGGTGACCCCCGCACCAACCACCCCCATGGCAGAGACCCCAGGGTGGGCAGCCAACCCTCCCCACTGTTGTCTCACTTATTCCCAGCGGAAATCACCACGAAACAGTTAAAGGTTTCTCAGCCAGGCTCTCAGGAGGACTCCAGTTAAAAGTCCACCAGGCATTTTCCCATGGTGGACTTTAGCCCCACAGCGTGGCTGCGGTAACGCCCGCGGAGGTGCCAGCCTGGCCACGGGACCCACCACCAGCCACACGATGGGGGCAACCCCTGCAAAACACGTGGGGTCCCTTGTAGGACTGAAAACCACAGAGCAGCGCCCGGAGCAGCATTTTGGGGTTTGCCAGCAGGAGGTTCTACGGTGCCTTAGCAGAGCGGAGAGCAGGGCTGCACTGCAGGGCTCCACGTAGCAGCTCACCCATCACCCGTGACAGCACTTCCAGCTGCCCTTGAGGAGCCCACTTCACCCTTTTTCAGGGGTGAAAACCCCACCAGGGGCAGAACTCAAAGAGTTTCTCTCCCCTTTGGTCCCAATGGAAGTGTGCGGGCAGCCACAGCTGGGACCAGGCACCCACCTCTCCTCCCCAAGGCTGTCTGCAAATCCTCTTTGACCAGGGTTATACATCCCATTTTTTAGAGGCTGGGTGATGTAACCCACTGGTACTTATAATGCTGAAAACATCCCAAAGCTCCAGGTCTTCCAGCTCGCAAGCACACGCTGTACTCTTAATAAAGTCATTGCCATGATGGATAGCTCCTTAGAACATCCTTCTGCGGCTACTGACGGGGCCAAGAGCCCTGATGGAAAGTCCTTCTCCTAAACCCTCCTTCAAAGGACATCCAGGATTCCAAGGTACATTCAGGATTAGGAAAAGGCATCAGCCCTGCCCCAAACCACCCCAGCAGGCAGAGATGGGAACAACGAGCTCTCTCTCCCCCAGCCCAGCCACATCATCGCTTTAATAATCAAGTCAGCAAATCACTGCAGGTCAATCCCAGGCCTTAGTCAAGCTGACGTGATCTTGAACCCGCTCGATGCAATCGATGCCGAGCTGCGAGGTCCACGCTGGCCAAAGCGCCCCGGCCGTGGCTCCTCTGCTCAAGGGTCACCGTGACCCCCAGCCCCGAGGGGCTCATTTCCTCTGCTTTTGAAATACAGCTGCAGGTTTCTGCACTCCCCAGGATTTTCCCTACTGCCAGAGGCTGGCCAGTGCAGGGGTTTTGCATCTGTAGAGGAGTGTTGGGTGAGGGAGCGTCAGCTCTGCCTTCCCTCCCCAGGTAAAGCAACCCCTCACTCCCAGCCAGAGCCAGAACCAGGCTCTGGGGGTGCCTTCCCACAGTCTGAGCCCCCACAGTCAAGGAAGGGCCCAGGGAACTGATGCCAGGAAGGAAACAAGGATCAGCCTTAATGCTGGCCCCAACCGTGGCTCAGGGGACTTCCCAGCACCCAGCCCTGTGCGCGGGAGAACTGGCAGGACCGGCTGCTCCCACCCTGCAGCCATCTCCTGGCATGCACAGCCAGCCCAACGCTTGCCCCTTCCCACCCTGCACCCCAACCCACACCCCAATCCAGCACAGGCGCTTTCCCACCCCAACAGGGACTTTCCTCCCTACAAAGGCCTGGTTTGGCGGCCCAATATTTCAGGCAGGACTGGGAGCATCCTTCAGCTCTGGGGGACGAGCTTTGCCCTCCACGCTGGCCAGGGCCAGACTGTATCCTGGGGGTCACCAGCTCATGACTCTTCAAGAAGAGCTTTGGGGCTCCCCATATGGCGGATGGGGCAGCATCCAGGGCAAAGCCACTGCTCCAAGAAAGAGACCTGTGGGGACACTGAGAACAGCCCCACATCCCCGTCTGCTGCAGGGCTTTGGGCAGGCACCAAGAGGTGGAACCTCCCCACTGGTGTAGATGGGCACCCAGGGCTTGCTGCAAGAAATCCCTGCCCTGCAACATTTCCTACACACAGCTAGAGGCTGAGAAACCTCTCTGGAGAAGCCAGATGTGGTGGTTTTCCTCCCATGGGATAACAGCCTTGGTGCCCGCGGGGAGCAGCACAGGCAGAAAAACCAACTGAGACAAGAAGAGCAACAGCTCTGCTGCACAAAGTGACCTCCGGTTTCCACAGCCCAAACCTGCCCCACAGGCCAGGGGCCACCAAGAGGGAGGCACTGGCTGGGAGGGAGCTGCTTGCTTCTTCCCCCACCTAGAAAAGGGTGAAACCCTAAGGCAAAGCCCCAGAGCTGCAGGGTGCAGCAGCACCGCTACCAAAACACCCACAAAAACCCTAGTGAACTAAATCCGTGTCTCCCAACCCGATAAACAGCAGAGGAACCAGCTGGCAGGGTGCGACCTGGGCTGCTGCCTGGCTGAGCATCTCAGGAGCCAGTCCTACGGGGCACCAGCCCCCCCAGTGCATTCAGGATTCCTGCTCTCAGGATGCCCCAGCTCTGAACCCCTGTTTAGATAGTCTGGGATACTTGCAAACAATAGGTATCGGCTGGCCCGGGGCCAGGCTATCTCTGGCAGGGATCACCAAGCCTTCCTAAGTGTTTCAATGGGGGGCTGCAGGTCATTGTCCCAGGAGGCTTAACTCTGCCCCTTGAAGTCCTGGCCCCAAGGAGAGCAGCCGGCCAGCACCAACCCACAGAGGGTGGCAGCGGGATTTAGGGCTGCACGGCTTCCAGCACAGGTCATCCCACCTGCCCTCGTCAAGCTCTGCCCCGGTTACCCACTGCGGGGTCACAGAATCACAGAACATTAGGGATTGGAAGGGACCTCCAAAGATCATCCAGTCCAATCCTCCTGTCCCAGCAGGATCGCCTAGATGCCACAGCCGTGGGATCCCCCAGATCTGCCGGGCACCCTGCCAACAGCAGCAGAGAGGTTTAGGGAGAGCAAGAGCCACACGGTAACTGGCACAGCTTGCTCACACCGTGCCCACCCAGCAGACCACAATTTGCTTAGGGGTGCAGAAAGCTTCGGCGCGAGCGGGTTTCCCGTGACAGGAAGGGAGCCTGGGTGGCCCCGTGTAGGTACAGGAAACCCCTTTACTATCACGCACATCACCCCGTTTCCTCTGGATTTCTTTAACCTTTCACTCTCAGCCTGATTTATGCTGTCACACTGATTTTTGCATGCCTGCACTTCCCTGCTCCCTGGCTCCGTGCTGTAGCTCCGCACCAGCAGAACCACTTTTAACCCATCAATCCAGAGATGGGGCAACCTCTGCACGGAAACCTCCTGCCCTGCCCCTCTCCAGAGGAGCCAGGGGTCTGCAGGCAGCAAGAAGGGGAACACAGACACGTCTCACCCCGCTGGGCTCAGGGCTGCGTGGTGCTTTGCGGCAGCTCGCGGTCACCCCTGGGACCTGCACTGGTCTGCGTGCGATGGGGAGGCAGCGGGTAACGCATCGAGGCGAGTAATCCAGGACCCCTAGGGACACCTCCGAGATGGAGGGTTTGCTGCAAAGGCAGTGGGCAGCCAGCCCCAAGCTCCAGCGCAGTGAGCTCAGCAGTGCAAAGATGGACTTGGTTTTCCTGCAGGGAGGGAAAGGATTCACCAGCAGCTCTGTTCTGAGCCCTCAGAACAGGGCAGAGGTGGGATGAGGAGTCTGGGGGTGGCCCAAATGCTGGCACCCACTCCCCACCCCTGGGATGACCCACTTGAACTGGGAGGCAGCAGGCAGCACCCCATGGAGAAAGGGCATCCCCAGCACCATGAGCACATGGAGGGGTGCCAATGATGCTGCTGGGAGGCAGGAGGACCTGAGGACAGCGGGGACATAACCCTGATGTCACCTAAAGGGCCTCCTGGGTGTGAGGACGTGTTCCCAGCCTCACGGGGCATCTGGTGCCAGAGAAGCAAAACATCAGACCGTGTCAGGAGATGTTTTGGCTTCCCAGGCGCAGACCGGGAAGACGGGTCTCTGCTGAGGCTGAAAGCTCCAGGGCAGCAGCACAGGGCCCAGGGGAAGCATCAGGGAGGGGGTCCAGGCAGGGGTGGCAGTTAAGGTCAGTTCTGCAGGCACCCAGTTTGGGGCATTTTTAACCTCTGCCACTGGATAAACACAGCGGGTGGGAGCGGGTAGCCCTGGTGCCACCAGCTATCACCGTGGAGGAGGGATGCAGGGCACAGCCAGCACCAGCCTGAGCTTTCCATCCCTGCTCTCACATCCTGAGGTCCCCTCCTTACACCCAGCGAAGTAGAGAGAAAACTCCAAAGCAGGAATAAGCCAGGAAAGCATCTCTGCATGGGACATGGCCAGGTCACCCCCACGAGCCACCCAGTCCAGCCACCACAGCCGAGGGGAGACGAAGTCTCAAAGGTTATCGTTTGGGTGTTTTGAGCATGAAAATCCTGCGCCGAAAACAACAGCAAGGAAAGGAAAAAGCGGGGGGACAGGGAGAGGTGAGGGGTGGCGACGCACAGCACGACGACCTCAGAAACACAGGGGAGAGGGAGCGCAGGGGTTCGCCCCCTCCTAACGCACCGACATCTCCACCCCAGAGGAGTTTCCCTGGTGGAAAATAAACGCGAAGCCTGTTACTAAAAGTTTTATCTGCGCGCGTGAGGAAGGAGCGAGCGCGCCCGGCACCGCGCCGCCGGTACTGCCACGCATCTGCCTTCCCCAATTTTATTTAGTTGCTTTCTGCACCATTTCATGCTCATTCTGCTGCTGAGCTAGACAATTGCTTTATAACTCTAGGGTGCAATTTCACTGTCTGTGAGCCACACGCACACGGGGGCTGCGCTGGGATGGAGCCGGGGAGATGCACCTCCCTCCCCTCCTTCCCTCCTCCTCACCTCGGTGTTTGGGAGCTTCCACTGAAATGGTTTTTCCTCAAGAAATAAATACAATAAAATAAAGAAAATTAAATTAAACTGCTAAACCACCATCTCTAATGGATTCGAGGAGCTCACTGGTGGTGGGGGAAGCAGACCCAGTAAGCGACGGCTCCCCATTAGGGATGAGGAGGATGAACTGGAGGGCAATTTGCTCTCTCACGCTAAGTGAATGCGGAGAGACGGAGCCCCGGCAGGCTGCAGGGCAGCGGCGCTGTGAAGCACGCTGGGTTTTTATGAGCAATTGAAAATCACACTCCAACAAGCGCAGGTCAGACGGGAGGGTTGGCCGGGCAGGTGCACGGCTCCGAGGCAGCGCTGTGCCACCCGCTCCAGTCACCTGGGTCCTTGTAGGGACCCAGCCCTGGTCCACCCAACCCTAGGTCAGGGTAGCGGGAGGGTGTGAGAGGGTCTCTAGAAGCAGCCCCAATACTCATCAAAGCAACATGGGGACACATATCCCCCCGTCAGGGCATGGGGAGGGCATCTCCAGCAGCACCAGCCGCTGATACGCCGTTATCTGCCGCCGGCCGGGTCCTGCTCGCTGGTGTCAGGGGCCACAGCTCCTCCACACACGGCAGAGCCCACAGCTTCCCAGGCCTGATAAAGTCACTCATCTTACAAAAATAAGGGGTGGGGACACCAAGAGAGTCCAGCAAGGGGAAAGAGGGTCTCTCTCTCTGTTGTCCTCATGCTAGCGAGAGTCCCCACCTGTATATAGGTTCTTGGGAAGGGGCTGATGCTCCACAGAATCCACAACCCCTGTGTCCAGCCAAAACAGCTTCTCCACCTGGATGCGACGCCCCTAGACCTACTCCTGCCCCATTTGGACTCTGCTCCTCTCTACACCCCTCAGCGTCCCTGCCATCGCTCCCCACCTCCGCTCAGAACGAGCCAGCCCGTGTCATCACTCAGCATCTCCCAGCGGATCTGGGCTGGAAGCTCAACCCCCCTGTGCCCTGCCAAGCTTCTCCTTCCGCTCTTGCCTCACACCCCTGCCATTGCCTCACCGCGGCTGAGGAATGGGCACGTAGGAGCCTCGTTGCCCACAACAAAATTGTCTCGCAGCAGCCCACAGAGTTCACAGCTCACAAAAAAATAACCCCAACAACTTTTTTCCAGCCCTTCCCTGCTGGCCAAAAATGGGGACAAAAAAACCCAATAATCAAATGTTGGAGACTTCACACCCAGCCAGCTGAAACTAGACAGGGCATCCCTCACCCTTCATCCCTCACCCTTCATCCCTCCCTAATCCGCTCCTGGCAGCCCCAGCACAAAGGACTTGCTCTGGGAGCTGTGGGGCTGTAAACCTCGCGGGGTTCCAGGGCTGCCCCCAACTCTCCCTTCCCTTATTTCCTTGGAGTTTTTCTCCCCTTTTAAAAGTCTGTAAAAGCCGAAGCAAGCTAAAGGTTCACAAAGGAGGAGACCGTGAGGAGCAGCAACCAGCTGCGAACCCCATTACCATTTTATTGGCCCCAAATAGCAGGGCTGCACCTTTTATCTCTGCAGCGATGCGATGTGGAGAAAGGGCTTGGACAAAACCCAACCCCAAGTACATCATCAGCCTCTGCTCCACCAAAACCAAGAGACTAAACCCCTCCAAAACACGAAAATCCCACGGGGTTGGAAAGAAAGAGGCAAAACCCAAGTTGGGCTCTGTGATCTTGAAGGTCCTTTCCAACCCGAGTGATTCTGGGGCACAAAGGGGACAGGAGCAGAGCTCCTGGTGCTTCATAAAGCAAATATTCAGGGTGTTTCATCCTCACCCTCTGGCTTGGGAACACCAGGCTCACAGACAAACCCCTTCGACAAGCTCTTCTCTGCTCCCAGGCCAACAACCAACTCTGAGCTGGGGGTTCATTTGACTACCAGGAGCCGGAGACTCTCTCAAGGAGCCCACGAGAGCCCCATGGAGCTCCAATCCCAGGCGGATCTGCTCCACAAGGCTGGAAGCCACCATCCCCGCCGAGGTTTCCCAACCGACCCACACCCTCGCTCCGGGCCCCGTTCCCAGCTCCGCCGGCACTGTGACGCACCCACGTGCCTCAGTTTCCCACCCGGTATCTGCCTCACCGGGGCAGGCGGTGAGTTTCCAAGGCAGGAGCCATCCCCCTTCCTGCTGCGCTGAGCCAGGAGCTGGCACCAAACTGGGCTGCCACCAGAATCCCAGCCCTGAGGTGCAACCTTGGAACTTCTACTGTCGGTCACAACGCAAGAAAATCAAAAGCAACCCC
>JAOXOE010000784.1:8272576-8283721 GCA_028565055.1 Phoeniculus purpureus | reverse complement strand
CCAGCTGTACCATTCCATGTCATTCCAAGCTGTGCCACCTACACCATTCCAAGCTATACCAGCTGTACCATTCCATGTCATTCCAAGCTGTGCCACCTACACCATTCCAAGCTATACCAGCTGTACCATTCCATGTCATTCCAAGCTGTGCCACCTACACCATTCCAAGCTATACCAGCTGTACCATTCCATGCCAGTCCAAGGTATGCCATGCCACCTGGCAACACACTTGTGAATCCCAGGCCAGCACCACAGCTCAGCGTGGGCTCACGACGCAGTGGGTGCATCCACATGGTGCTCAGGGCATGGTCGAAGCAGCCTGGCATCGTCGGGAGGAAGCGAGCCGGTTGCGCCTGCAAGCTGAGCAGAGGATCACACACGCCAGCCTGCTCTGCACACCCTGGGGATCATGGGGTAACACCAGGGCTCGCAGGTATCGGTTTGCTGGGCTTCCCAGCCTTTATTACAAACCCTGTAAATAGGTTTGTGGTTCTTCTTTGAGCTGAAGAACAAAAGGCTGTTTCATTATCATTAAACTTGGGTTGGAGCTGCTCTGTGACTGGGTGTCTGGCTTTTTATTGCGAGCCAGGGCTTTCAAAAGCTCCTTAAATGTTAATGTCACCTTTAAAACAACAGTGGTGAGAGGCCTTTGATCAGCAGAGCTGGTCACCTCATGCAGCTGAAGAACCAGCGACTGATCTTGGGATTTTAATATTTCCCCCTCTTCTCCCCATCAACTCCCAGCTGGGCTACAGTCAGACCTGATTTTCAGCAGCCTCAAGGACCTGCTGCTTCCAGGAGATGTTTGATGCTGGGGTTTCATGGATTGATGTGATGGGAGAGAGCAGGGCCAGAAGGTGTGGATGATCCTGCAGGATCCACCACACTGCCCCTGCCAGGCTCCACGGAACAGGAGAGAGGACCTTCTCCACTCCTTCTGCCATGGATCTGTGAATTCCCCAGGAGATGGTGTTTGGGGCCACCAGCAGCACCCACCACACACACATCCCCACAATTTAGAGGCTAAGCGGGGGGAAATAGAATCATAGAACATGTTGGGTTGGAAGAGACCTCCAAAGGGCATCTAGACCAACTTTCGTAAGACAAGCAGGACCATCACTCACCAGACTGGGCTGCCCAGACCCCCATCCAACCTGACCAGGAACCAGCCTCCACCACCTCTCTGGGCAGCCTGTTCCAGCGATCCCTTACCCTGAGATTCAAGAACTCTTGTCTCATGTCCACAGAACCACAGAAGATTAGGGTTTGGAAGGGACCTCAAAAGATCATCCAGCCCAATCCCCCTGCCAGAGCAGGATCCCCTAGATCAAGTCGCAGCCTCAATCTGCCCTTTTCCATCTTCAAACCACGAGCCCTCATCCTATCATTACCTGCCCCATGGAACAGTCCTCCCCAGCTTTCTGACAGCCCCTGTCAGGGGTTGGAAGGTTGCTATGAGGTCCATCCAGAGCCTTCAACTCTTCTTCTCAAAGTCTTTCCCTTCTCATGGCACCAGCGTTGCCCTTCACCAAACCCACACACCCCTCGCTCTCCATCCCACATCCACACACATCCCCACCACGCTGGCTGCCGCCGAGCTGGTCGGGTTGGGGACAGGGTCACACCCGTCTCTCCACGAGCAGGAGGGAGCCGGAGGAAAGCTCATTTCAGGTTCAATTAATGCCATGGGCGGCAGAGGCGGCTGCGCCGGGGCTGGTCTGGGTACAAGGATGTGTTTGCAGAGATAAGTGTGAGTGTAACCTGATGACACAAGTTGCCTGATTCCAAATGTCAGGCAAAGTTCACGCGACCCACGTGAAGCGAGTTAAAATTTAAGAGGGATCCGCGCAGCGCCGCGTCGTCACCGGAGAGCCGCGGTGCGGATGGAGAACGTGCTGGGGCACATCCCAAACGCACCTCGACCGTAGTAATTCCAGAGAGGAAAAAGAAAAGTCAATTGAAAGGAGGCTGCTGCTGCTGCTGCTGCTGCTGCTGCTGCTGCTGCTGCTGCTGCTGCTGCTGCTGCTGCTAAATATGCGCCCGCCCCCTCCTTCCCCTGCTGCAAGGAGAAAGCTCCCTCGGAAAACTTCTGAGTCATTCTGCATCGGTTTTGATGTGTCAAAACTGGTTTAAAAAATCGCAGCTGAAGCAGCGGCGGCGGCGGCAACGGCAGGAGGGAGCTCAGCCCAGCCGGGCTCACGCACATGAATGCAAAGTGCTGCAGAGCCGAACCGCATCGGGCTCCGCAGCGAGAGGCGTTCCGCATGGGAGAAATGGAGAAGGATTGGGGGAAAAAAAGACTCACGAAGGCTTTTTGGCTTCTTGACGCTGGGTTGTGGCTTCGTGTTGTTTTTACTCTTTGCTGGCTGCTAATTCTCCCTTTGTGCCGGCGTGGTGGGGTGCAAACCCCTTCAAGCTTTAGAAATGGAAAGTTGTTTTGTTGCGTTTGTGCTCCATTTCTATAGCTCCGGCCCTTAAACCTTCCCTTGCGTGGCCTTTTGGGCTCAGCAGGCAGCGGTGGCCAGATGTGAGCGGGGACGAGCCATCTCAGCCTCACACCGGGTGGGACGACCTCTACTCGCCCTCTCCACCTCGATTGCAAAGCAGCCACCTCAGTGCCCTTTTTGAACCCTTCCCACATCCCTGGGCAAATCCTGCTCAGCTCCTGCATCCCAAACCTGAGCATCAGAACAGCCACAGCACACTGAGGAGGAGGCAGGAGAAACAAGCTCTGAGCATCAGTCTAGGTGATCCTGCTGTGGCAGAGGGACTGGACTAGATGATCTTTTGAGGTCCCTTCCAATCTCTAATGTTCTGTGGTCCTTCCCATTTAGGGGGTTAGTACCCTGGATGTGCTGGACTTAGCCTTGACTAACTGGAGAAAGCCCCCTGCCTGGGCTGGCAGCATCTCCGTGGGTGGATGTGGGGCTTGGTTCCGCTCCTTGCAGCAGATCAAACCTCACTGGGGTAATGCTGGGTGCTGTGTCTGCCCCGTGGGGCAGCTGCCCAGCCAGGCTGGATGCAGCAGCCCTGCAGGAGAGCTGTGAGGGATGACTGAGACCCTTGTGAGCTTTTCCTCTGGTGAAGGCTTTTCATAAGGGAGCTAAAAACAAATTTAGCACTTAATGCTCTGAAGAGTAAACACTTAAATGCCCTATCATCTGCCCAAGTGCTTTGTTTATTATGCAGAGAAGCCAAAGTGAAGCAGTTTTCCATGGAGATGTAGTACCTCCTTCACATTAACCCACTTAATTAGCCCCTGGGTGCACCAATGCTCTGCTCTGGAAGAGGTGCTGATGAGGGAGAGTCCAACAACTGCTTCCAGAGGCCAAGCCTTGGCTCTTGCTGCCTCCCGGCACCCCAAGGAAGACAGACCCTGAGATCAAGCTCAAGCTGATTCATGGCTGCTGATCAGCCTGTTGCAAAGCCCAGACCCCATCTGGAAACCTAGAATCATGGAGTACTTGGAGTACTCAGTCCCAACATAAGAAGGATGGGGACCTGTTTCAACGAGTCCAGAGGGGACCACAAGGTTGATCAGAGAGCTGGAGCACCTCTGCTGTGGGGACAGGCTGAGGGATTTGGGGCTGTTCAGCCTGTAGAAGAGAAAGCTCCTAGGAAACCTTACAGCAACCTTCCAGTCCCTGAAAGGGCTACAGGAAAGCTGGAGAGGGACTTAACATGAGAGACTCTAGTGATAGGACAAGGCAGATGGTTTTTAAGATAAAACAGGGTAGATTTACACCTGAGGAAGAAATTCCTCCCTGTGAGGGTGCTGAGGCAGCTGGAACAGGTTGTCTAGGGAGGTTTTGGCTGCTTCGTGCCTAGAAGTGTTTCATGGGGCTCTGGGCAACCTGGTCTGGTGAGAGGTGTTGCTGCTTATGGCAGCGGGTTGGCACTGCATGAGATCTGAGGGTCCCTTCCAACCATTTCAGGGTCCTAGAACATGGGCACTGGGAGTGGAGAGGAGCCACCATTCACACCAATCTCTGTCCCAGATACCAGCCCACTCACACCAGCTCCAAATCCCAACAGGTACAAGCCTGGCACCCGGTAAGCACCAACAGTTTCATGCAAGCTGTTTGGCCCTTTCTGGGTGACAGATGCTGGTTTCACAGAATCACTGAACGTCAGGGGTTGGAAGGGACCTCTAGAGAACATCTAGTCCAACCCCCCTGCCAGAGCAGGATCCCCTAGATCAGGTCACACAGCAATATCCAGGTGGGTTTGAGCATCTCCAGAGCAGGAGACTCCATGACCTCTCTGGGCTCTGTCACCCTCACATGACATGGAACCTCCTCTGCTCCAGCTTGACCCGTTACCCCTTGTCCTATCACTGAACACCGCAGCTTCAGGTACTAGACACTGTCACACACCCCTCTTGAAAAGTGGCAGCCCCAGGCAGCTCTCCCCGACACATAAAAAGCTCCAGCCTCCCATTTATAAGCTACTAAAGCTGTTACATCCCATAATGGACATCCTCAGGTGAAGAAGACAAACAACAGAAAACGCTGGAGCACCGCTGCCGCGCTAGACACAATAACAGGCGCAGCGCGAGGAGGATGTGACACGGGCAGACAAACAGGAGTGAAATTTATGTCGCCGGAGATTACAAGGGCATCATATATCAGCGACGGAGACGGGCTCTGAGCACCGGCCGGAGCTTCCAGGGGAAGAATCTCAGAGCAACTGCAACGGCCGAGAAAACAAGGTAAAAAGAAGCAGGGCTGTGTCCGTTGGCAGCAGCCTGTGCCCAGGGAGAGGTTGGTATAGAGAGAGAGAGTGATGCCAAAGCTCACACAGTGGCCACGTGCCTGGTGCCTACTGCAGCATCAAAACGAGTTGCTCAGTGGCTGTTGATGGGCTGGGTGCAGGATATGGCTGATACCAGACTGGAAGGTATGTGGAGAGCTGGCAGAGCCCCGTGCCATGAGGGGAAGGCTGTTTGGGTTTGAACGTCCTTGTCCAAATGGCATCACTTTGGGCATGAATGGCTAATCCTGCTGTTTGAGCTGATCAGGCTGGTCTTTCCTTCTTTGCAGACCCTGCTCATCACTCACTGCCACCCCATTGCCCCCTCAAGCAACTCCAGAGCTCTGGCTGAAGATTTTTGGGAAGGGAAACCAAAGGTCCTACCCGATGATCTTTTGAGGTCCCTTCGAATCCTTAAGGTTCTGTGGTTCTGATCACGAGCAGCCAAGAACAGGCCCATCATAGAATCATTAAGGCTGGAAGAGATCTCCAAGATCATCAAGTCCAAACACCAACCCCACCATGGCCACTCAGCCGCGTTTCCAAGTGCCACATTTACGTGGTTTTGAACCCCTCCAGGGATGCCGACTCCACCACCTCCCCTGGACAGCCTGCAAGAGCCCTGTTGGGAATCGCTTTAATAACATCATGTGCCCCAGCTGAACTAGTCTGCAGAGGAAGGTTTTACCAACAGCTTAAGGGATTTGGCCATTCCTATATCAACTTCCCCGTGTTTATCCAAAAACCCCTGTAAATACTCATGAAAACTCGGGAGCGGAGGAAGGGTGTTGCCCTTCAGCTGCATTTTGTGTAACGTGAGCGCTTTGGACTTTGCTTAACACCGAGGTGAACTTCGAGCTGCTCGGCACCCAGTGCAGAGCCCTGTTCTCACGTTTTAAATGACTATTTGCCAACACGCGCGATCTGCCGTGGTCTTCTCATGTCGCTGGTAACTGCTCATCATCCGGAGAGGCTGGGCATGGCCATCACTGCCTCTGATGGTGGAGAAATCACGAGCAATCTCTGCCTGTGATCTTAAACCTATGGTCTCACTGGGAGCTGAGCTCAGGAAGATCCAGCCAGTTTCCAGCTATGTAGATCTGGAGCTCAGGGACACGGTTTAGCAGTGGCCTTGGGTCAATGATTGGACTTGATGATCTTAAAGTTTGTGTGCAGTTTGGTCTAGGGGATCCTGCTGTGGCAGGGTGATTGGACTAGATGATCTTTTGAAGTCCCTTCTGATCCCTAATGTTCTGTGAAAGGTCTTTTCCAGCCTAAGCAATTCTTTGATCCTATGATTTCTGGTGTGAGAAGGCCAAGTGCCATCCTGCCCCGCGTGCCAGGGGTGAATGGCTGCCTCTTGCTGCTCAATCCACTAGCTCAAGATGGAAAAGGATTTACACAACCACAGAGTGATTGAGGCTGGAAAAGCCCTCTGAGCTCAGCCAGCCCAGCTCATCACCCCATCAGCCAGACCAGGGCACTGAGGGCCACAGCCAGGCTGGCCTTCAACACCTCCAGTAATGGAGACTCCACCACTGCCCTGGGCAGTCCAGTCCAGGCTCTGATCACCCTTTCCATGAGGAAGGGCTTCCTCACATCCAACCTAACCCTCTCCTGGCAGCTTTGGGCTGTTGCTAGTTCCCTGGGAGAAGAGCCAAATCCCTACCTGACTCCAACCTTCCTTCAGGGAGCTGGAGAGAGGAAGAAGGTCCCCCCTGAGTCTCCTCTTCTCCACGCTAAACACTCCCAGCTCCCAAAGCCTCTCCTCTTCAGCCTTTCCTTCAGCAGTCTAATTTAAACACCACCCCACAGAAGGGCGACTGCTGCAGAAGCAGAGGGGTGCTGCAGGCACCTGGGCTGCTCAGCTCCAAGCCGCTTGCAGCTCCCAGCTCTCATTATTTCACTCTGAATCAGAACCTCCAGCAGCCTCACTTCAGAGGCAAAACTGTCCTACTTTCACCTGATAGATTCCCGTTGTCGCGTGAGCACGACTCCCGTCTGGATGGGTCCCTTCCACCAGCTGCAGTCGGTGTCGGTCTGTCTAGCCCCAGCGCAGTAAATCGCCCGGCCGCCTCGGCTGGGGCCAGATGACTTCATTGCTGGATGAACCCATCAGAGGAGCCTCTCAGCCTCTCGCTAAGCACTCCCCTTCGCTGAGTGTATCTGTCACAGGCTCCGCAGGGATCGGACACCCTCGCACATAAAAAATGCCTTTTCTTCGCCAGGCAGCTCTGCCTTCCAGCCCGGAGGCCGCCGGCAGTGGCGAAACCCCCTTCCCTTCCTTCCTTCCTTCCCCCTCGTACACAGAGATATTGCGTTCATTCATCTCGGGGGCCGCAGCGTGCTCGCGGGCTGACAATACGTTATGGTGATGTAGGTCTTCATTTCGCGCTGTCAGGGACTATAACAACTGTATCTGTTACCCAGGAGGCCAAACAGGGCAGCTACCCCCCAGCATCATCTATCTGCACCCAGCTTGGGTGGGTGGGGTCTCTGCTCTGCCTCCTGCCCGTGAGGTGCTGGGAGAAGAGCTGCTGGGATGGAGCGATGGGGGAACTGGGAGATGGACGGCCCCAAGCACCACAAACACAATGAGGTAATTCCACCCGGCAGAGGACCATCAATCCCCTGGCTCCAGCGCGGAGTCCCCGCAGCTCGGCCGTGGCTACGGTTTGCCGGGGCGATAGCCCAGGTGTGTGGCTGTCATGGAGATAAAAGAGGCTTAATTAAGACCCAATAAGCTAAGTGATTTGTTATCTCGATGCAATATATTACTCCAGCCTATCGATCCCAGAAATGCACACACGCCCGAGAGCCGCCAACGAGGCTCAAACCTCCACTGCTGCATTCCCACCGACACACCGGCCCCCAGTGCCTGCTGCTGGGAGCAGGCTGGGGACAGGGGTCAGCCCCTAATATCTCCTCACAGCACAAAAATATTGGGATTTGCTTCTCCCAAGGGAGACATCTAGGGATGCTCTGCTCTGTCTGTGGTGGCCTCACTCTGCCTAGACATCTCCTGCAGCCATGGAAGGCTGTAGGGTCTGCCAGAGCCCGCGGGGTTATCATTAGGACCATGGCATCCACGAGCCACAGTTCCCAAACGGGATCATCCGCCTGTTACACTGACAGGTGCTCACGAGGGTCCCCAACCCAGGCAGGTAGGACAGAGCTGGCAGCAGGAGGTGAAGGCAAGGGAAAAACCAGTTTTCCATAATGGGAAAGGGAAGCCCTAAGGCCACAGCACATCCCTGTCCACCCAGCAAGCGGCCAGGTCCTACACACGCGCCCGTGACCTTCACGCTCCAGACTGGCCAGCACCAGGCTTCCCCGGAGCTGCTGTAACACTCCCTCGCGAGCTCAAATCAGACCATTTATTCCTCCGAACTTGAAGGGAGGAGAGGGAGGGGAACCCGATTCATTTACCATTCGAAATGTTAAACCGCTCAAGAAGTTCTTTGATCTTTTGAGGTTTTGCTGCAAAGGGAACACCCTTTCCCCATTGGTTTACTGAGTCACGCTTATTACTTCAATGCAGAAATATCCTTTATGTCAAGTGTATAAATATCCAGCTCTAAGCTTCAGAAGCCTTTGCCTTTTTTCTTCTGCCTTCTTTTTTTCTCCCCCCTGTCTGCCTCTTTTTCTTTCCCCCCCTTTTCTCTGTGTTTCACACTCTCGCAGAGCTGCCTGCTCTCTCTCTCTCTCTCTCAATGCAGCTCCCTAGCAGCAGCAGCAGCAGCACTGGGTGCTGGGATGGGGGTCTCCCAAGGGGCTGCATCCTGCCCAGGGTCATCCTCATCTCCATCCCCCTCAAATTTCTTGCAGCCCATCAGCCTGGGAGACCATGGGCTGCACTCATGTCCTCCAAGAAACACAGGAAAATGCTCACAGAACATTAGGGATTGGAAGGGACCTTGAAAGATCATCCAGTCCAATCCCCCTGCCGGAGCAGGATCACCTAGACCAAGTCGCACAGGAACATGCCCAGGTGGGTTTTAAACTGCTCACGGCCATCGATCCCACCTGAGCCATGTAATATGGTCCCATAGCTCTGCGTGAGCTGCAGGGCTCCTGGCCAGGCAATGGGCATCGCAAGCACATCCTAGTCAGGAGGAGGAGTCCTTGCCCCTTTGCTGCAGGGCTGTGAAGGACCCCCTAAATTCACAGATCATTAGAGATTAGAAGGGACCTTGAAAGATCATCTAGTCCAATCCCCCTGCCAGAGCAGGACCTAAATAACTGGGAGCTCCCTTGATGCCGCTCCAGCATGGCAGGGTGTCCCTTTGTAGAGCACCAGGAGAGAGGCTGAATGGAGCAATGTGAGTCCCAGCAGGTCTTTGCTTCTGTCTCTGGGACTGTGGGGCAGGGAGAGAGAGCAGAAAAGAGGGAGGTGGTAGAAGAGGCCAACTGGCAGTGCAGCTGCTTTGCTTGAAGGACCTAAGAACATCTCTACTGACATGAGCAACCTGTCCCAAAAGCTGTGGCTGAGCAATAGTCACACAAAGCTTCGGTGCTCCTACATCTCCTTCTGCCCACCCACTGGCATCCTCTGGCTGTGGCTTGGGTTCAAAGTGGCCACAGGTGCAGAGGGAAGCCCTCGGGCAGCGCTGCTGCGGTGGCTGGCACGCGATGCCCTTGGCACCCACGCGCCCGCCACCCAGACCTCCCGCAGAAGGGTCTGGAGCCAGGCTGCAGCAGATCCTTCCCAGCTGCCCCACAACTTGGCCTAGAGCTACGTCTGCGAATGTGCTTGTTTAAACAGCATTGATGGCAGGCAAGCCAGAGCTTGAGGAGCAGCAGCGCTGGGGCTGTGAGGAGGCTGCCTGCACCCAGAGAGCCAGGGCACTTGTTTTGATGGGGAAAGGGTTGATGGTCCCTGTACACACCAGCTCAGCTGCAGGGAGCAGGGTTCAGCACTCACCTGCCTTGTTTTACCTTCCAAGCTAGACATCATGCTCAACAGGGAGGGTGTCAGGCTGTGGGTCATGCCAGCTGCTGCAGAGCAGGTTTATGACCGTGGAACAGCTAGAGAGTCTCGATTTGCCTTCGTCTGCAAGGACAGAATCCATAATTCAGCAAACCAGGAACCTTGCTGAGACCTGATCACCCTGGGCCAGGTGAAATTGAGGCATTCCCACAGCCCGAGCTGAGAGTGGCCACAGCTTTTAGGACAACTGCTCCTCTGTAGAGACTGGATGCTTCCTCTCATCAGCCCAGGAGCTCAGGACTGCCTCAGCCACCACCTCGGAGATCACAGAACCACAGAACATAAGGGATTGGAAGGGACCTCAAAAGACCATCCAGTTCAATCCCCCCACCACAGCAGAAAATGGTCACCAAGCAGACCCTTGGACAGCTCGAGATCCGGCCTCCCCAAATCAGGAATCACATAGAATCATTAGGGATTGGAAGGGACCTCAAAAGACCATCCAGTCCAATAACCCCACCACAGCAGGAAATGGTCACCAAGCAGACCATTGGACAGCTCGAGATCCTGCCTCCCCAAATCAGGAATCACATAGAATCATTAGGGATTGGAAGGGACCTCAAAAGATCATCTAGTCCAATCCTCCCACCACAGCATCAGGAATGATGGTCTGGCAAGCTGGAACAACAGCAAGAGATCTTTTCTGGCAGATGTCTGAGGGCTGTGCTGTGTCACAGCTTGCTCAGGGACATGTCTGCTCTTTCCTCTGTGCCACCCCTCTCCTCTGCAGCTCCTACCCAGCACATCAGTCCCTTGTGCTGCTTGGGGTCTCAGTTGTTTTTGCGGGCAGAGGCTTCAACAGTGACCCTTCCCTGGTACTCCCTGCCCTGGGTAGACCCGACCCATCCCCATCCATGCTGCAAGGCCCATCCTGAAGGGGCTGAGCAGAAAGAGCTGCCCTGGACTCCCCCAGCTCAGCCCAGGGGGGTGCTCTGGGATAAGCCTCATCCCTGTGCTCCTGCTTCCTCACATCCCGGGGTGGAAGCGGGTGCGTGCTTCCCTTTTTCTCCCCCCTTGAAGGAGGTCACACCCTCCGCTTACATAACCAGCAGCCAGCTCTCGGCAAAGCAAACAAACTTGACATTCACATAACCTGCCGCGCTCTCTCCAGCAGGGATTATTAAGTCATTAGAGTCTGTTAACAAATTTTCCCAAATACTTTTTTGCTTCTTCCCAGGGGCACCTTGATGGTTAATGATCCCAAACTACCAACCAGCCTTAAATTCACCCACTCCCATCCAGCAACCCGCTCCAGTGACCCCCTCCCGGGTGCGAGAGCCCCGCTGGGATTGGGATCGACCCTTAAGGACCCCACTTGCACCGCAAGGATGCTCGTCTGGGATTCACCACAGCTAGGGGAGAGTGGGTGGGTGCAGCCCAGGGTGGGGAAGGGGAGAGGTGCC
>JAOXOE010000784.1:8243413-8272569 GCA_028565055.1 Phoeniculus purpureus | reverse complement strand
GGGCGGGAGGCGATGCCCCATCCTCCCTCGGTCACACACACCCGCTTTTCTCCTTGGCTGAGCTGGCAGCCCAGGGCGATATTTCTAACAGGCAAGTGTATTGCCTAACTGGAGACAGAATAAAACATAATCATAAAAAAACCAGTCAGGCAGGCCAGTTGAGTAGCGAGGAGATAGGTTTCACCCACCTGCAGCTGACTTGCCCTCTCGTTCTCAGGCTGAGCAGCGCGTACGTCAACAGCCCGGTGATGTGCGAGTTGCTAACAGAGGACAGCAGCCTGCCCGTGCCCTGCCCTGGCCCCAGAGCCCAGTGCATGAGCAGAATCCACTCCAAATCCACCGGCAGCTCTTTATCGGGGTCCCTCTCACGGCTTTATGGTTCTTGTAAGGGGTGAGGAAAGGGCTACAGCTACCACTCAGGGTACAGGCACGGGGGGAACCCCATACAGACGCCTCGTATTTGAGTTTAAAGGGATCTCGTATAAAATCATAGAATATCTGGAGTTAGATGGGTTTAGGGAGCTGTTGGGATGAGGGCTGGGCTTGATGATCCTGGAGATCCTTTCCAGCCAGGATGGTCCTATGGTATAAGGTTCATTACGTGTGACTCTCTTTAAAAGGGTTTAGGATCAATTCAATAATTAATAAAAGACCTAATCACTTCTATGAATACCACTAAAACCAGCAATAATAATGATAATAATAAATAATAAATAGTGAATAAAACCCCACAAGTGCTACCAGGCAGCAGCTCTGGACAAGAAACACATTTTCCAGTACAACACTGCGGTCTCCACAACCCCACAGCCTCAAAACCCTTTTAACAGACACAGGCAGACCGTGTTCTACCCCAGGGGGGTTGTGGAGTCTCCTTCTCCAGAGACATTTCAAATCAGCCTGGAGATGCTCCTGTGCAACTGAATCTAGGCGATCCTGCCCTGATGGGGGGATTGGACTAGATGATCTTTCAAGATCCCTTCCAGTCCCTAATGTTCTGTGATTCTGTGCCCCTACCCCGAGCCTTCTTTCTTTTTGCTGCCCTGAAGAACAACCTGATTTCCCAGGCAGGTGATGCTGGCAGTCGCCAGACCTGCCTTTCCTTAAAGCCATCTCCCTTGATGGGCTGCCCCGCAGGTCTGGAGCCCAGGCAGGCTCCTGTGGCCATGGGGGCGGGTGGGAACACCTTTGCTCTGGGAGCTGCACTGGTTCCCCTGGGATGGGCTGCGAGATAGGGAAAGTGAACCCGATATAGGCTCTGATCTTCCCACCTCAGCCCGCAGCTACTCAGATCCACTGCTGGGGTATCACAGCAGGGAGATGGATTTGCATGTGGGACCAAAACCTGCCTGGGCTGGGTCCATCCCACAGCTCCTAGCACATGCATGGAAGCCCTGCAACCATCCCAAACCTCGGCAGGGTCATCCCTGCCGAGGGGAAGAGAGGAGGAAGAACAGAGGAACCAGCGAGCCGCAAACCCTCCCTGTCGAAGTCACTGGTGGAAGGAGATTTGTCACATAAGCCTGTTTACTTCAGCAATAAATCTCCCTTTAAAGCAGGTAAATCTCAGGCAGAATCTGTAAGATACCCTAATGTGGCATTAAGCTGAAGTTAAGGTTATATTCCTCCAGGGATGCCAGATGGGATTTGCTTCCCTTGAAGACAGGACACGTATTTCAACTTTAATGGGTTGATGGAGCCCCTTTTATCTTGTAAATATGAATGAGGAAGGGGGGAGCTGTTAAGTAAATGGAGGGGTTTTACCTGAACCTTTTTCCCTGTCACTGGCTTGGGCCGCGTTGAAGACCTTTGTTTTTCTCAGCGGAAAAACTCGTTCAATCATTCAGAAAGGGAACTAAATGCCTTTTGAGAACATAACCTTTATTTTCCAGATAAATGGTTCACTCAGAGCAATTTGCATGTGGGAAGCCTGTACAGAGCTCAGCGGAAAAAACCAACCCCCTATTTAATACCCAATAGCGATGTAGGTCATGATACAAACATCTCCCACCGAGATGACTTCTCTGGGGTTGGGAAGTTAGGGAGCTCAAGGCAATTTGAAAGGATGGGGAGGTTTTGTGCAGCAGCTCTGCTGAGGGCTGGACTAACCCATGCCAGTCCAGACGAAGACACAGCCAACCAGATGAGAAACTCTGCAGATGGTTCCCACCAGCCAAAGCCCTCTCTGCAGCCATCTTCCCAAAGGCTGGGCTTGAAAACCCACCTGGCCACTCTCTCTCTCTCTCTTTCTCCCAATCTCTTCCCAGCATTGACACCACCAGAAGAGCCCTGATCCCTGGCAGCTGTTGCAGAAGAATCACAGAACATTGGGGATTGGAAGGGACCTTGAAAGATCATCTAGCCCAATCCCCCTGCCACAGCAGGATGCCCTAGATCAAGCCACAGAACATTGGGGATTGGAAGGGACCTTGAAAGAGCATCCAGTCCAATGCCCCTGCCACAGCAGGATCCCCTAGATCAAGTCCTACAGGAACATGTCCAAGTGGGTTTTAAATGTCTCCAGAGAAGAATCATCTCTCCAGGGAATGGACCCTGCTCATGTGCCATTCCCACAGCAAAGCCAGCCAAGGGACCTGCTGCAGCCACATCACCAGGAAGGAACAAACCAACCCTCAAACCACTGAGTTCCAGTGACTCGTTTTCCTCCAGCAGAGGATTTTCTTACACTTCTCCATATCAGTGCACCCCAAAACTTCTCAAAATGGCTCCACATCCCCCCTATACAAGTGTTTGTCTCCTGATAATGGACCCACTCACCCACAACATCTGAGATCACAACCACCAGGCTTCGAGGGGGCTGGAAACCACTCTAAAGTGAGCAAGGACCCCAACAAGGCATCACCCCTCCGCCCCTACTCCAGCTTCTCCCCACTGGTATCATGTGGAGGAGGCAGAGCCACAGCCCTGGGAAAGGCACTGGAAGCTGCCGGGAGCAGCTGCAGCAGAGAGCGGTGCCAACTCCAGCTGCTTGTTAATTACGGTAACATGTTGTCTCATGTAGGCACCTCCGCGAAGACGCTGGATTAGCCTGATAAGTATTTAACACTTGGCACGGGGGGAAATTTCCACTTAGCATCCAGCAGAGTGGAGCAGCAGGGGGGAGAGGTGGCACCGGCAGGGCACTGGGAGAGGGCACTGGCAGGGCAGGAGGTGGCTCAGCCCCACGGATGGCAGCAGGTTCAGCATCGCGTGACCTCGGTTGGTGCTGCCAGGCCAGCAAGAGGTGAGGCTTTTGTAGTCTCTGCCATCGTGCAGCCCAGGGGTGGTCTCGATATGGAGCCCAGCTGCTGCTCTGGGGTTCCTGTTGCTGCAGGGGCTTCAGGCTGAATTTCTTGTTCGCTCTGTGTGACCAGCACCCATCGTGATGAGGTGAAGGTGCCATGCAAACACACCTTCAGGTCCAGTGTGCTGCTCACATAGAATCAGAGGGTTGGCAGGGACCTCCAAAGGGCAGCCAGTCCAACCGTCCCCTCACCAAACAGGGCCAGCACTCCCCAGAGCCCCAGCCAGACTGCCCTTGAATGGCTCCAGGGATGGGGCCTCCAGCACCTCTCTGGGCAGCCTGTTCCAGGGATCCCCCACCCTCAGATTCAACAACTTTTTCCTCATGTCTGACCTAAATCTACCCTTTTCCAGCTTAAAACCATGACCTCTCACCCTATCATTCCCCATCCTATTGAACAGTCTTTCCCAGCCTTCTGACCGTCCCTGTCAGGGGCTGAAAGGTCACAATAAGGTCTCCCTGGATTCTTCTCCTCTTCAGACTGACCCAAACTCTCTCAGCCTGTCCTTCGGGCTGACATCTTCATCCCCAGACCTGCCTTTCTGAACAGGGACTGTGGGAGACAGAGCCGGACACATCCCTGGGGACACTGGGATGTCCCCAGAGCTGAGGAAAAAAGGAGCTGGGACGTGGCCAGCAATGCAGAAAATTGGCTGTTGCAAAAGCCACCCTTTACAAGCAGATTTCCCTCCAGCACGACCACTTCTGTGCAAGGATGAGGATGACCAGACCCTCCCTGGTCTCGTGGTCTTATCCCAGCTACACATCCAACACACAAACTGGGGTGAGGAAGCTGGTTCCAGTCCATAGAGCACTCCCCAAGCCTTACACAGGGCCACGGGTGATGGCAGCACCCCCTCCTCTTTCCACTCCCAGGTCACTTTAGCATTTTCCATCGGTTCAAACGCAGACAGACCTTTAGTCTGAATCAGAACAAGGAGCCAGTGTGAAGGTAGAGAGCGTGAGTCAGGCGGAAAAGCATTTTTGCCTCGTACCCTCAAGGTCTGAGACGCATCACTCACCTGAGCCTCCCCTGTGTGTGGTCTTCACGCAGGGTGTTCACAAACATCATTAGCAACCCCCCAGTGAGCTCGGCAGCACCCCACAGCCAAGCTGCCACCTCCTCTTCAGTTGCCTGAGGTGGGAAAACACCCTCAGCACCTGGAGAGAGCAGAGGTGGCCTCCACAATGGGGATGCACTGGTTGGAGTTGCTGAGGAGGGGTTTGTCCCTCACCCAGCAGGTTGGCTGAGCACAGGCTGTCCCCTCAGATGGTTCTACACCCAGGCCCATTGCCTTCCCAGTGGCTTTCTGGAAGGCTGTGGGAGAAGGGGTGGCTGTGCTGTGGTGCCAAGGAATGGGCATCTCCCCTCTTCAGCTCGAACTGGAAGCTCCCAGCACAAGGGCCTGGCTTCAGACCCTGCTGCTGGCACCTCCTCAGGCAGGGGTGGAGCTGGTTAGGCTGCCTGCACCTCAGAGCTATGTGAGGGCTCCTCATGGTCCAAGGCTGCAGAGCAGAGCCCAGCTTGCCCAGGGGCTGGCCAAGCATCACACACCAGCAGCTCAGACTCCCCCCAGGTGGGGAGTAGCCCAACCCCTTTTATAGATTGTCTGCCCCACAGAGGAGCCCTGGGCTTGCATTCACATGCCTCTCAGCCTTGGTGGGATGCAAGTTGTTAGAGGGGATGTTTTATTGGCAGGTGGGGCTGGTTACAGCTGGAGGTTTGTCTACTCATTCCCTTTGATCCCCCAACTCATCTGCTTACCCCATCTCCTCTTCTTTACACCCCCATGGAATTCAACTCCATCCTTCTGTCCAACATGGTATTTCATCCTCCTCTAGAGTGGGTTTGTGCTAGGGAAAAGGTTTAAATGCTCAGAGGTGGTGTGGGTTGGAGGTTAATTTATTCACCCAGCTGCAAGGAACGAGCTACAACCCAGCAGCAACCCCAGGGAGCCAATCCCAGTATGGAACCCTCTGCAGAGCCAGGTTCCAAAGATATATGGGCAATCCAGCACATGGGCAGCAGAGGCAGGAGGGATCCCTGTGCACCTCATGCCCAGATCCTGCGTCTCTGTGAGGGCCCCACTGCCCCAGTGTGACACTCACCATGTTCCTTCCACTCTTGACTGCCTATGGCCATGGAAAATCAGAGAATCATGGGGTATATTGCGCTGGAAGGGACCTTTAAAGGTCATCTAGTCCAATCCCCTGCAGTGAGCAGGGACATCTCTAACTAGATCAGGTTGATCAGAGCCCCATCAAGCCTGACCTTGAATGTCTCCAGGGATGGAGCTTCTACCACCTCTCTGGGTAGCCTGTTCCAATGTGTCACCACACTCACTTTTTTCTGACATCCAACCTAAATCTCCCCTGCTCTAGTTTAAAACCGTTGCCCCTTGACCTGTCACTGCACACCTTTGGGAACAGTCCCTCTCCAGCTTTCCTGTAGCCCCTTTGGGTACTGGACTTTCACTATCAGGTCCCCCCAGAGCCTTTTCTCCTCCAGGTTGAAGAACCCCAACACTCTCAGCCTGTCCCCTTAGGAGAGCTGCTCCAGCCCTCTGAGCTGGATCCTCCTCTAGATGCACTCCAACAAGTCATAGAATCATCAAGGTTGGAAAAGATCCCTCAGGATCATCAAGTCCAACTGTCCACCCTACAACCCCCAACCACTAACTCATCTCATGAAATACCCTGGCTGCTCGGTTGTTGAACCCCTCTAGGGACGGTTCTTCCACTCCCCTCCCTGGGCAGCCTTTTCCAAGACCTCTCCACTCTTTCTTCCGGGAAGAAGTTTTACCTAAGATCCAAACCGAGTCCACATCCTTGGGGGCTCCACAGGTCGACACCAGACTCCAGATGCCAGAGCGTCAGTTCTTTAAGGCCTTTATCCTCATGAGGCTGGAGCTGGCCCATGGCTCCAGAAGTTATTAGCAGAGAGAACACGGTGTGAGGCACCCACGCACCCAGCGTGACCACCCAAACATCATTTAACTCAGGGGTGCCACGACAGAGCCACAACACCCTGACAAGCGCCATGAGCCACGACAGCACGTGCGTGGGGGAGCATCACCGCGCTCGTTGTTTGAGCCACATCAGAGATAAAAATCCCGTGGCATGACCTAAGACAGAGCTGTCAGCCTCCAGCTCCGCGCTGAGGAGATTAGCCCGGGCAGCGTGTGTTTGCTTTCTTTCCTCTAAAGCACGCAAAAGCCCAACGACCAGACTTTGTTTACTGCTCGTCCTGTAAACCGCTTAGGCAGAGGGAGATGAGCCGAAAGCTTAGACAAGCTGCCGTGTTACGGCCAGATGTGGTTTCCAGTGGCCGAGTTAGGCACCTCTGAAACCTGAGGTTTATTAATGAAGGTACCCGCTGAACCATAACGGGCTGTTGTAATTAACTCCGCCGCAGCATCCCCTGCTCGGGGCAGAGGGTGGCCGGGAGCTGCTGTGAGCGCCCAGCCGAGCGGACACGGGGACTTGCGGAGGTGAGGAAGTGGGTTAAGGTCATTCCCCACGATGACAGGTCGACGGCTCCGCTGGGTGGCTGGGGAGAGATACCAAGCCAACAGGGGTCACCGCCGATAGGAGAGGAAAAGGCTCCAGAGGTGAGGAACGATGACGTGTGAAGGGCGATCTTTGCCTCCCAAAGACAAGCTCCTCACTGAGGATGCTCTGCCAAAGGACTGGCCACAGCTGGGCAGCACCGAGCTGTGGGGGGAGCACTGAATGCGAGGCTCCTTACTCATGGTCCAGATAGTCCCTTCCCAGTTCAAATCAGTGTGAGGAGCAAAGGAATTGGTGTTCTTCCCGGAGCATCCCCACTGCATCTCCATGGGCTGATCCCAACACCCACCCCACTGATCACCCTGCCATGAGCTCCAGGATGCTCAGGAACCATCCAGATCTAGGTGATCCTGCCGCTTGATCTAGGTGATCCTGCTGTGGCGAGGGGATTGGACTAGATGATCTTTCAAGGTCCCTTCCAATCCCTAATGATCTGTGATTCTGAGATGTTTAAAACTTGCCTGGATATGTACCTGTGCAACTTGATCGAGAGGATCCTGCTGTGGCAGGGGGATTGGACTGGATGATCTTTCGAGGTCCCTTGCAATCCTTAATGTTCTGTGGTTCTGTGATTCTGTGATTCTGTGAAGCGATGCAGGGTGCCTGCACACAACCAAGAGCCCACAGTGGAGGCAGAGGCAATGCCACCACAACTGAGCATGGGAGAAGAGTCTTCCCCAGGCCACTGGGCTGATGGCTACAAGAAGACCAAGGAGGATGAAGCACCTGTAGGAGGTCACAGAGCAGGAGGGACAAAGTGACCCTCCCCAGGAGGAGCAGGGACACGTCCTCTTCGCCATTGCTGACGGCTGCAAGTCAGCACCTCGCAGCTGAAACACTCGCTGTGAGCTTTTCACACCTGGTTTTGTCTCTCAAAGCTTCACACTAGACACGAGCTGTGACCCCCGGAGGGGAGCGTCTCAGCTATCTTTCCCAAATACCAGTGAATTGTGTGAGAGAAAGAGATAGGCTAAGGGGCCAGCCTGCTCAAACCATTACCATCCTTCTTAGTACCACTTAGCTGAACTGTTAAAAAGATCCAGGGCTCCCAAAGACAATTAACCTCAAGGGAAGCCATAAATCTCAATAAACATCAGGCCAAGTTTTCTTCACTGCTTGAAACAACAGATATAATTTCATTGGTTACTGAGCTCATGCTCCCAAAGGGATTCCAGATAAAAAGCCACTTATTCAAAACACCAAACCCAGGCTTCTCCTGTCTCTCAGGCTACCAAGGGGTCAGATTTCCCAGTATGGGAACATGTGCCCTGCGGTCTGCGGAGGTGGAGCCAGCTGGAGAGGACCTTTGCAGATTTATGGGGTCTGCAGCGTGGTGACCTGCTGCCGAGGTCTGGTGGACAGCACCTGTGTGTGAAGAGGTGGCCCTTCCTGAGGGTAGACAGCCATCCCTTGGGAGGGGACCCGGCTGCTGGAGACAACACTTCGTCCTCGGATGTTGTGGTGGGTGAGTGGGGAGGTTTGGCAGGGTAACCACATCCTGGGCTGCATCAGAATAACTGTGGCCAGCAAGTGGAGAGAGGGGATTTTGCCCCTGTGCCCTGGTGACACCTCATCTGGAGTTCTGCGTCCAGCTCTTGAGACCCCAACGCAAAGATGAGAAGCTGTTGGAGTGGGTCCAGAGAAGGCCATGGAAATGGTCAGAGGGCTCCAGCCCCTCTGCTATGAGGACAAGCTGAGAGAGTTGATGTTTTTCAGCCTGGAGAGGAGAAAGCTCTGAGGAGACAGTGGGCTTCCAACCCTGAAAGGGGCTGTCAGAGGGCTGAGGAAGACTGTTCAATAGGGCAGGGAATGATAGGATGAGGGGTCATGATTTGAAGCTCGAAAAGGGCAGAGTGAGGCTGAACAGGAGGAAGAAGTTTAATCTGACTGTGGGGGACCCCTGGAAGAGACTGCTCAGAGAGGTGGTGGAGGACACATTCCTGAATCCATTCAAGGTCAGGCTGGCTGGGGCTCTGGGCAACGTGGCTGGATGAGCGATGGCCCTGCCTGTTGTAGGGGGGTTGGACTAGATGCCCTTTGGAGGTCCCTTCCAACCCTATGAATCTATGATTCAATGACACAGACCTCTGCTCTGGGTCTGAGGCTCATTCCCAGGGGCCAAGGTTCTGCCCAGCCAAGGTTGGAGGGAGTGTGTGTTGTATCTCAGAGCTCAATGACACGCTTGCCCGGTTATCTCCGATGCACTTGAGGAGCCCAAACAGGCAACGCAGAGTACGTCAGCTCTCTGTGCTCTCCCAGCAGCAACCTAGCAGCTGGCCCTTGTGCCGTTCCCCCAGCCCATGAGCAGCCTACCCTGCCCACGTGCTTTTCGCTGTGGAGAGCGGAGCGTTTCCTGGCACAAAGCCCGTGCCAAGGAAGAGCACACCAGCCTGAATCCCACACCAACCCACACGCCGACCTTGCAGAGCAGTTGGGGCTTTTCTCCTGGCAGGTTTTGCAGGGCTGGGGGCCCGTTTTCTGACAGCTCTCGGCAAGGTCGCTCTGTTCGCCAAGCACTGCTTCCGCGTGCTTTGATTTAAGTTCTCGCAAGCTTCTCGTATTGATTTCTCTCAGATGTGTTTTATGGGGAATAAGCACTCAAACCAGAAGGCCAAGACCTCCTGCCTTTGTGCACAGCATAGTAATGGATGAGCTCCTCCTCACGTTCACTCCGTCGCTCTCCATCCCCTTCTCCCCAGTTCTCTCACCTTTTATTTAATCTGCTTCTGAATGCACCGGGGTGATGGATGGCAAGTGCACAGACACAGGAGGTTGCTCTGCTCTGGATGCTCCACTCGGGGAGCTGAGTAGGGGATGACTATAGGGGGGCTGTGTTTAAAGAAAGGTTTCACCCAGCTTCAGCTGCAGAAGGATTTCCCACCTTGTAGAGGTGATAGCACTGGCCTTGGGCACCCCGAACCCCTGGAGCACTGCTCAGCCTGAAGTCACACACAGTGTTCATTCTCTGAAACCGTGAGTATCAAAGAATCACAGAACCATGGGGTTGGAAGGGACCTCCAGAGGGCATCTAGTTCAACCCACCTACACCAAGCAGGGCCATCACTCACCAGACCAGGTTGCCCACAGCCCCAGCCAGCCTGACCTTGAATGGCTCCAGGGAGCCTCCACCACCTCTCTAGGCAACCTAGAGTTATTCCATCATGTGTCTCTGGGGTCTCATGGACCACTGGGTAGTGCCTGGAGCACCTTGAGCTGCATTAGGAAGCACATTCAGTTTTTACTCATGAAATATCTTGCCATAGCATCACAGAATCATTTGGGTTGGAAAAAGCCCTTGAGATCACCAAGTCCAACCATTAACCCTACTCTACCCAGTTCACCACATCGCCAAGCACCACAAATATGACAATTAACTAGACCTGAAGAAATCAGAATCAAATTATTCTCCTCAAGCTCTACCCTTCTTTAGGATCCAGAACCACATCAGTAAAACAGCAGGGATTTTGTCCTCGCACTGGTTTTTTCCTGTCTCTGCAGTCTGCCTGCAGCCAAACACATCCCCATAGCCCAGGAAAGGCCCTTCTGCGGGCTACGAACCTTCTGACCTCAGAAGTGGAGACGTGTGGGGTCTTGAGAGACCACCTGCTCTACCAAGGTTTCCAGCCCAGCGGTTTATCAGCATCCAAGACTCTGCATACGCTCTGGGTTTGCTGCATCCAGCACAGCTAGAGGTGACCTTGGCCCTGCACTACTGGTGTCCTGGTCAAACCCCACACTCAGAGGAGACCTACAGGGAAGCCTCTAGGAGATGCTCTTCCCTCTATTAGCAAGGAAATGACCAGTGAACCCTATTACCAGCATCCAGGTTTCCCAAAGCCCTGCATCCAGGCTGGAGAAATGATGACGTGGCCATGAAAAAAAAAAAGGAAGGAATCCTAACAGCCCCCCTGTGCAATCTACTTCCACCAGAGGATATGAGACCAGCTAAGGAGCCAGGATTTGGCCAGCAGCCCTCTCCCTGCACACAGGAGGGATGAAAACACTGTTTTTGTTTGTCTCGGTGAACTGCGGAGCCTGTTTTTTAAGTGAAACCTGAGCGCCGCGTCCCGTCACGTGCCGCCAGGAGCCAGAGCTTTTCGGAAGACCAAATACTTTGCAGCTCTGGGCAAGACCATTAGAGTTGCTTAATTTCCTTTACATCCATCTGTTTCAGTTCAGCTCAGTTGCTTCTTGTCCCAGACAAGACATTTGGCTCTTCTAAATAAATCTTATAGCCCATTTGGATTAAAGACTCTCTGATGCAGCCGCTGAACATAATCCCTCTGATTTGCATCTCAAAGAAATCGAGTTAAAACCGAGTAAGAACCGTGCGTGGAGCGCCTGGAATTGCTGGGGTATGTGAACCACTCACAGGGTCCCAGATGGATAATGGCGCTTTTGTTTTGAATTTATCGTGATCTCCCGCCTTCCCATGGCTGTGCTGGCACCAGGCACACTCTGGGGCTTTCCAGGCAGACAGGGGGGAAACAGGAGTTGGTTTTGCTGATGGCTGAGCTTCGAGCCTCACGGCTGAGAAGATGGGCAGGGAAAGAGCAACATGTGCTTGGAAAGTCTGGGGCAACAGTAGACAGGCTGGAAAGAGTCCAGAGAGGGGCTGGAAACCCTGCCATGTGGAGAAAGGCTGAGAGAGCTGGGTGTGTTCAGCCTTGAGAAGAGAAGGCTCAGAGGGGACCTTATCCTCATGTCCCAGGACCTAAAGGGTGGCTGCCAAGAAGATGGTGACTCCCTTTTTACAGGAGTCCCATGGAAAGAACAGGGGTGGATGGGGACAAGTGACACAGAACTGCTGGAGAGAGTCCAGTGCAGAGGCATGTAGATGATGGAGTGGAGCATCTATCTGATGAGAAAAGGCTGAGGGAGCTGGGTCTCTTGAGCTTGGAGAAAAGGAGACTGAGGGGTGACCCCATGAATGTTGATAGATATTGAAAGGGTGTCAGGAGGATGGAGCCAGGCTCTGCTCAGGGGCACCCAATGATAGGGCAAGGGGCAATGGGTGTGAGCTGGAACAGAGGAGGTTCCACATCAATCTGAGAAGGACCTTTTTCCCAGTGAGAGTGACAGTGCCCTGGAAGGAGCTGTCCAGTGGGGTTGTGCAGTCTCCTTTGTAGGAAATACTGAAAGTACAGAATTCACACCCTGGAGAAGGGTTGAGAGTGACAGTGCCCTGGAAGGAGCTGTCCAGTGGGGTCGTGCAGTCTCCTTCTCTGGAGATATTTAAAACCCACCTGACCATGTTCCTATGTGACTGGATCTAGGAGATTCTGCTGTGTCAGGGGGATTGGACTAGATGATCTTTGGAGGTCCCTTCCAATCCCTAATGTTCTGTGATTCTGAGACTCCTGGGGAGATTCCCATCGGAGTCCAGAAGACAACCCTTCCTCATTAGAACAATTAACCACTGGTATCATCACCCAAAGGCATGGCAGGGGGTCGATTGCCTCACATGGGGCAGTTTTAAGCCCCAGCTGGACAGGCTGCTGGGACATAGAATTTAAACTCTATTTTTAGCTGGATAGGTTGGACTGACGATCCTTTAGGTCCCTCCCAACCTGGGAATCTATGGAAAAAACAGATGCTGCTGCGGCGATACCAGCGTCTGACTGACAAATAACATCCGAGCTCCACCAGGCTCAGTGCTGCTCTGCTCATTAGCTCCTAATAGGTATTTTTTCACATCACAGGAGAGCTGAGAGCCTCCACGCTCCCTTAAAAGAGGGGCTTGGTGGTACTTTCCCGAAGCTGCTCCGTGCCTGTCGCTGGGAACGTTATCTCCTGGTGTTCAGGAGAGCCTGGGTCACGGGATGCCGGGGAGCTGCTATTCCTGGCAGTGACGCAGCCGCCTGCCTTCCCAGGGAAACGCTTTTAGCCTTTTCCGTGTCCCAGGGAACCTGTCTGTGAGAGGCGCCTTGCGAAACGGGCGCTGAGATCCCCCCCAGATAAGAGGCTCCCTTCTGTCATGACGTTGGCAGCAGCCCCAGTGCTCCCTAAACACAATCCGCGATGGGGCTGCCCCACCAGTTCTTCTGAGGAGTGTTTTGTAGGAAGGTGGAGGTGCTTGTGCTGCCGGTAAAAGTGTGGGAACAGCTTCTTCCCGTTTTCTCACCTCTGAGCAGTAACATCCTGCAAAAGGAGAAAAAAAAAAATAAGAATTTTAAAAATTAAGAAACTCAGAAAAAATTGGAAGATTAGGAAAAACCTCGCTCGGCCGCCAGTGCTGCTCGTCGTGTAGCTGCGCTCCAGCACATGGGATTCAAGGTGAGGTTTGCAGCAGAACCCCCTCGCTGCAGCTTCCTTTGGTAACACAACCACGAGAGGAATGGGCACAACCCCCAGACACCCTCCCAAAGGCCCTGGGGTTGTTACCTGTGTGCGATGGGAAACTGAGTCACAGAGCAGGTGGGTGGTTTGGGTGTCGTTCCTACAGCTCACGGGGTTACATCAGAGGGTTAGACCCACAGCAAGCAGCGGGGTACAGGCAGGAGTCCCAGCTACCAGGGCAAGCAGACACCCACGCTCCCAATAATGATCATGATTAGTAAAGGGGGAGGAAGGGACAGAACAGAACTGCCCCAGCCTGAACCCTTACCCGGAACAACCTCATTGTCTCTGCGTGAGAAGCACCGCCGTTGTTTACCGTTGAAGAAGAGCGAGAGGTGAAGACAAGCTGGACCCAGCACGGGCCATCGCTCCCTTCCTCCCTTGATGCCCAGCTCCAGATGAAGCAGCTCCAGGGACATTACAGAGCCGTTAAAAGCCAAATTCATTTCCAGGGCTGAAACCAAGTGCCCGTAATCCAGTATCTCCCGCAGCTGTGGTTCAGTGTGGCACGGGAGAGCTGCGAGGTTAATGACACAGGGCTGTCAGCAGCCTTAATTATATTCCCATTTTTCCATCCCCTGATTAGCTTTAGTGCTCATCTGGTGTCAGAAATTTGGTGCCTAAGCTTTGACAAAAGTGTTTCATTACTACTTAATAAACGGGCAAAGAGGGAGGGCATGGCTTTAAGCTCTGGCTTGTAAAAGCTTCCCTTCCTTTTTTCTTTTACAGCTATTTTTTTTATTTAACCTCACAAAATTGCTCCTACTTCAGCCACGATGGGCTGACCCTATTCACAGAACCCAGCCAGGATCCCCCCCACCCCACTGCTGGAAGCCCCCAGCGCCTCCAAACCTGACTCCCCTATAAACACGCTCCATTCAGTGGGAGCCTGCTGCTCCCTATCTGCTGATGGCCAATTAATAAGGATCATTTATTCCTGTTGTATCAGCCCTAGATGGTCAATTAATAAGGATCATTTACTCCTGCTCTATCAGCCCTAAAGTGGGCCAGGTGTTCACAGGGATGAAGGAGAAGAAAGAGCTTTAAACATAATAATAATAAAAGCACAAGCTTTGAATCAAAAGCTCCGAGAGGCTTAAAATCTAAAGCAGAGCTTAGGTTCTTCTTGAGATTCAATTTCCTCCCGCCCTCAGTGAAGGTAATTAGCTTGAATATTAATAACAATGGTGAAAAGGAGCCTGGTATCATGTAGCTCCTTCTCTGAAAGCACAACGAATCCCACGGTCCATCCTAAGCCTCGTCGTGAACCACCAGCAGCTCCTCTACCACTAAAGACAAGTCGGTACCCAATTCCTAGTGATTGAGTGTCAGGAAGATGGAGACAGACTCTTCTCAGTGTTATCTAGTGATAGGATGAGGGGCACTGGGTGTGAGCTGGAACAGAGGAGGTTCTCCTGTGATCTAAGAGGTTCTGCTCTGGCAGGAGGATTGGACTGGCTGAGAAAAAAAGTTTGAGGGGAAATCGTAGAATCATAGAATCATTAGGGATTGGAAGGGACCTCCAAAGATCATCCAGTTCAATCCCCCTGCCACAGCAGGATCCCCTAGATCCAGTTGCACAGGAACATGCCCAGGTGGGTTTTAAACATCTCCAGAGAAGGAGACTCCACAACCCCCCTTGGCAGCCCCTTCCAGTGCTCTGTCACCCTCCCCGTGAAGAAGTTCCTTCTCAGATTGATGTGGAACCTCCTCTGTTCCAGCTTAACCCCCACAAATCCCTCGTGTGTTTATGAGCATCAGTAGAATCATCTTCAATGACATCGGGATGGGGCTGGCCCAAGGGAGCAGTCGTGTGGTTGGGTTTATGATGAACATTCGTGGCCAGTCGCACCCCGGGCTTGGCGATTCTCCTGGTGATTGCTTGAGATGAAGGACACTCTCGATGATTTTATCCTTGACCTGTGATCAGTTGGAAACCACAGAAGTTTCCATCAACTTCCACCACTTAATGTTTAACTTCTGTGGTGGTTTCTGTGATATCATTTTGGCTTTGCAGAGACAACTTGGCTCTGAGGAGCCGACTGCAAATCATTAGCAGGACTGTTCTCACCCCGCTTCTTTGCTTTTTAATTGCCAAGCTGAGCGGCATGAAACACTCACAGCAAAGAGCTGCAACCGCACAAAATCTGTCTCATTTGAGGTTTCGTTCCAGCAGAGCAGCAGGTGATGAAAACTAGGCTGATATTAGTGGAGCAACTACTGTCCCCAGTAGTGACAGCACTGGAGTTGGGCTCAGGAGGCTCCCAGAGCCTGGAGATGGACAAGGAACAACAATCCCTTTAAATGAAGGGCCTTAGCTCAGCAGAAAACACCCGAGCAGGTGGGATGGGATATTTTTGGCACCATCTCCACTGCTGTATCCAGGGCTCTGCCTGTGTCTGTCACGTCTGGTCCCTGGCCCTGTTGGCTGGGCTCACTGAAACAGGCTTTACCAAATGGAGACCAAGGAGAAGGTCGGTGACTTCTGTGTGTTCAGCCTTTAAATGATTCCCGTGCCTAGGAACCCCTGAAACCATGAAAACAATCCATCTCCTTCCCCTTCTCCCCCACCTGAGGGAGAAAATTTATAAACAATTATATTGTTTATAAACATGTGAATGGCGAGTGTCAGGAGGATGGAGCCAGGCTCTGCTCAGAGGCACCCAATGATAGGACAAGGGACAGTGGGTGTCAGCTGGAACAGAGGAGGTTTCACATCAATCTGAGAAGGAACTTCTTCACAGTGAGGGTGACAGAGCACTGGAAGGGGCTGCCCAAGGGGAGTTGTGGAGTCTCCTTCTCTGGAGATGTATAAAATCCACCTGGCCATGTTCCTGTGTGACTGGATCTAGGGGATCCTGCTGTGGCAGGGGGATTGGACTGGATGATCTTTCAAGGTCCCTTCCAACCCCTAATGTTCTGTGTGCGATCTTGCCCATCTGCGGTGACTGTGCCCGGTGCGTGCCTGCACATGCCCGCACAGAACCTGTCCCACTTCTGTCCCCAGCAAAGCACAGGCAGGTCTGAGCAGGCAGCTGCTGTGGATGGGACAGCTCTGGGCAGCACCCTGAGCTCTGCTTGACGCTAATAGAGGTGCTAGGAGCACCCAGGGTGTCCCTGCCTGCCCACTATGGGTCCCCATCAGCCCGGGGACGCAACTCATAGCCAGAGAAGGCAAATGCCTGTAGGATGTTGGGGGGCAATTGGGGCAGCTGGCAGGGGGTGCCTGGTGCTGCCAGCTCCAAGCTGTTCTGCTGCACCATGCTGTCACCTGGCTGTGGCTCAGTACCACAGCCATGCTGGGCACCAGGGACAAGTTCTTCTTCATCATGCTCCTCTTCACTGGCTGGCAGCTTCACGGAGCTGAGTGCTACCCCGTGCCCTGCCACACCAAGGCTGTCCTGCAGGTCCCCCTGGCTGAAGCTCCTGCCGGAAGCAGGCAGAGAAAGGCAGCTGCCTGCTCGCTGGGCTGAGCACTGGCACTTGGTGTAAAGCTGGAGGTGGGGAGGGAACCACACTTTGGATATCTGGTACTCCCTGTCTCCTGAGTCGCTGTCTCTGGTCAGTCGCACCAGCATCGGCTGCTCCAGCACATCATCCCCATCACACACTTCCCCAACTTCCTCCAGCCTTGATGAGGTCCAGGAGTCCAACAGGCTGTGGGCGCAGGATGGGTCTCTGTCTTTGCAGCAGTCTTGCCCAAAGCCATTGGCACAGTAGCCACTTGTGTCCTGGGAAAGGCTTTTACTGAGGAGCAGTGGGACTGTGGATATTGTCTGCTCGGCCACGGGTGACCCACACGAGGGGATTATAGGTGGCAGGGGCAGGGTGAGCACATCCTCCTTGAGCTCAAGGGTGGGCGCCCTGGTGGGCACTGTCAGCTCCCTGCTCAGGACAGCCTGTGGGGAAACAACAGCAAAGCAGTCAGGGTTGGCTCACTGGAATCTCCTCCAGCCTGCAGGTGATGAGCCATGTGCCCCAGCGAGTGGAAATGGTGGTCCCAGGCAGCCTGGACTGGGCTCACACCCAGAACAAACATGGACAAGACTCTGTTCACTGCAGCACAGGGCCCAGGTACCATGGGACAGCCACAGGAGCTGTCATGCTGCTGCTTTTCAAGCGACACCCCAGCTGTCAGAGGTTGTGGCAGAGCTCTTACCGGCTCAGAGCAACCCCCGTGCAGAAGCCAAGGAGGGTGAAGAGCGCTGGAGCTGACTGGGATCAGGGCAAACAGAGCTGCCTGCCTCCTCCTCTCACACTGGTGAAGGGGACTTGTTTAGCTTAGCAAGTGGGATTTGCCCCCAGAGTGCTCAAAAGGCTGCTCAGCCCAGGCTGCTGTCACCCCCAGCACAATGAAACTGGGAAGAAATGCTCCGTCCTAGTGACTGTTTCCACAGGGCTCAGTCCTGCCGACCCACAACATGATTTGTCTCAACTCAGCAGGGCTGCAGCTCTGGGAGCCCCTGCAAACCTCAAGGCTGTGTTTATCCCAAGGGCAGAGCAGTGAGGGGCCAGGCTTGCCCAGGACAGCAGCCGCACTCTCTGCTTTCCTACCCCTCAAGCTGTTGTAGATGGATTTGCAGCCAAGCAAGAGGCTCTTAACACCCAGGCAGGTGTTAGGAGCACACTACACACTGCCTGGGACACCTGGGACACTGTCCTCCTGTGTGACCCACAGTGGGTTGGACTGTAGAGGAGGTACCTGGGCACTGAGACTGGTTTGGTGCTGCAAGAAATGGAAGGAAGGAGCAGTTGAGCCCCCTTGGCTACGGCACATGCAGAGCAGAGGCTGGAGAAAGATCGTTCACTCACAAGTGCTTTCGGGAGTTGCGTCTCCCTGGGGCTGGAGAAGAGGTACAGCCAGACAAAGCAGAGTCCGATGATGCTCAGCGACAGGAAGATGCCAATCGGCACAACAAGGAGGACCCCGGAAAAGCCTGCCAGGAGGTCACAATAGGCTGAGGGGTGGAAGGACCCTAGCTGGCACCCCTCAGTCCTTCCTGCCATATGCCAGCACTTCCCCAGAGCCCCAGCGGCAGGCTGGGATGCTCAAGGAGGAGATGTGGGGGAAGCCCAAGGCAGATGGCAAGAAAGCATCTCTCCAAGAAAGATCCCCACAGGGTGTTACTGGGCCACCAGTCCTGACCAGAATGGCTGAGGGGGGTCAGAGACCCACTCCTCCACACACGTCTGTGCTTCAGTGGCAACTGCTGAGCCAGCAAGAGATCTCCCACCTGGGGCTGCTGCTGGAGTCTCCATGCACTGCTCGGCCTCCCGGCTCTGCTCCCTGGCCATGCCCATGGCCACGGTCCGGATGCAGTACTGCATGCTGGGCTTCAGGTGCTTGAAGGTGCATGGTGCATCCTCACTGCTCTGCTTGCAGGGAATCTGGGGGCAGAGAGCACCGGAGGTGGGCTCTGCGCTGGGTGTGGGCAGAGCTGGCACAGCTCTACAAGCACAGGCACTACCTCCCCGCTGCATCTCGCCTGCACCAGGGTGGATGCAGATCCCGCACACCCAGAGCTCTGCCCACTCTGGCAAGTACCTGCTGGACCAGCACGTCCCCTTCGTATAGGCTCAGCAGGTACCACAGCTTCCGCAGCACCTGGTTTACTGGCTTGTAAGAGCCATTTTTCCTTCGGAAGGGAGTGAGTGGCATGATGACATGCACGCTGAGGATGTCATCCTGGAGAAGCCAGTGCAGCTTGGGGGGTCCCACGATGGCTGTAGGAGTGGGGAAAAGAAATACAGGAGGAAAATCAAACCCTTCAAAACAGAGGTCAGGCATCTAATTTTAACGCAAATCATGCTTTCCTTCAGACATGCCATTCCCAGAGCACAGAAACATCCTCACATCTAGCCTGATGGCACTTTGCGCTGAGAAACTGGCTCTAGAAACAGCAGCCACCACATCCCTTCTGGAACTGAGGGGCCCAGAACTGGACGCAGTATTCCAGTGTCTCCCAGTACCACGGCAAGGATGAACAGGGGATGCTTCTGAATGGAAACTCTGGAGGGTTGTCCTCTTTCCTGCCCCACCTCACTACATCCCCCAGACAACCATATCCTCACAGCAACTGGTGGCCCAGGGCCTCCCACCCATGGTCCTCACCTCACTGGGTCATGTCTGTCCCTTTGCTCCTCACCAGCCTTTCTCCAGCAGTGTTGCCCCCATCCCTTTCCTCTGGATAGGGCTCTCGGCGCTTATCCCACCAGCATCCTCACATGATTTCCCACTATATCCCAGCAGACCTCTTCAAGGATCCTTCTCCCCATAAGCCCCTCGGGAAGAGCAGGAATCCAGCTGCAGGAGCTGCCCGGTCCTTACTGTCTCTGTATGGCTGCAGTGGACTGGAATGAGTCCAGTTGGACACCTTGCCTCTGGCCACCACTCGCACTCTTGCCCAGTAGATATCGTGGATCTTGTCAAAATGCAGCTCACAGCCCCACGAGGAGTTGGTGCTGTCCTCCCAGCACCCTTCTGCCCTGGTCCAGCGAGGTGTTCTTCTCCTAGCCAAAAAGGAAGGCTGCCTAGCCACTGCCTCCTTGTCTGAGTGGACAGCAAGGAAGAGCAGATACAGGCAAACAGAAGTCAAGCTGCATTAGGGTGAGTATCACCAGTAAGGCCAGTGCTCTTTAACTGGCACTGGTGGGTTGGCAGTTGGGGTGCTGTCCCCTGACCTGTGCCTTCTGCCACAGAAAAGCCACATCCACACCAGAGAGCCCCGTGAAGGGCCCAAAGGATGACCAACAGGTGGAGGCACCTGTGGCACAAGGAAGGCTGTGGGAGTGGGGACTGCTCAACCTCAGAAGGTGTCGGAAGGGGATAAGCACCTCCACCCCATCTTCTCCACCTACCATCTCTTCCACTCCACCTCGTACGTGGCACCATCAGGCAAACTGAGGTCTGGATCCCAGTGCAGGAAGACGTGAAAGTTTTGTGCCTCCAGCCTCACGTTCCGTGGAGGCAACAGTGTCCCTGAGGAGGGTGGGAGCAGAGGGGTGTCAGGCAGCACCTCTGTGCTCCACAGGGCCCTGCTTCTTGGCCAGCAACCATTTGGCCATGCCGCATGGGTCTCCCTGTAGCCTACAACCTCCAGCTTCAGCCCCATGTAGGCAAACAGCAGCGGCTCCCAGCATGGTGCTCCACATCCCCAGAATCCCTTACACACCCTGGAGTAGCTGGCACCAACACCCCGCCATGGGAACCTGGGGTTTTCCTCGCCATCAGCTTTTCAAGACCACTCAGTCCCCTCCTCCATGTAGGTCTGAGAGCTGTCGCCAAGCTTCTCTCTCTGCTGCAGCCAGGACCACCCTCCAGCCCTCTGCAGCAGCTCAAGAGCTGGACTTACCCCAGAGCAGGGTGCAGCTAGCCAGGGCCAGGAGCAGGCTCAGGGCAAGTCTCATCCCGCAGTGCCCCGTCCATCTGCCTGCAGCGTTCTGCTACCAGGCTGGGTGCAGTGGCAGGCGCACAGCTGAGCCGTAGATGCCAGGCTGGGTGTGGTGGCGAGGGCACAGCCAAGCCAGAGCGGCTCTGCCTGCCACAAACACGACAGGCAGCCGGAACCTGCGATCAGAGAAAGCTTTTTGTTCCCAAAGCCACAGTCAGTGCCACCTGCCGCAGGCAGCCCTGGCACAGGAAGGCTGTGTGTGCCCACATGCCACACAGGAGCACCCTGCTGCCCCCCGGGGGGGCAGAAGGCAACAGCAGGGCAGGGTCCTTTGTGCTGCGGTGGGACGCAGGCCCTGGACACGGTGGCCACACTGCCTTGGCACCGTGCACATCTCCTTCTGCTGCACCCACCTGCCCCGTGACGTGAGACTGCTGGTGAGACCAGGACGTGGCTCTGAGAAAGCTCTGATCTAGCTGCTCACAGGCACTGGCAGTGACTCAGCCCTGCTCCCGCTGTGATTCACCCCAGTATCACCACCACCACCACCCCAGTCCTCCCACAGCCTCCATGCGAGGGGATGGAACTGCACACATTGTGGAACCTCCCTGTGAACCTTTGGGGAAGGGGTCTGAGCCCCAAAGCGAGAACCCCAAAATGCCAGAGCTGAACTGGACGGTACGTTTAGACTTCTCCTGTCCCAATGCCAGCATAAGCCCTCCTGGCTGCACAGCGGGCCCCCAGCCAAAGCAACAGGGAATCCCTTCCTTGGGGGAGCAGGGCCCCTAGGACTGATCCCGGGCCCTAGAGGTGCAGAGCAGGTAGTCAACTCCCCGGAGAAAGCCGGTGCTTTCACAGCAGCGATGGTGGCCGCAGGACCGTCCTTGCCAGAAGGAAACAACGAACACCTCTCCCCTCCTTGGGGTTTCTGCACAAGCAGGGTTTAGCTCCTGCCCTGTGGCTGAAAATGCAGAGATGAAGAAGCCTCTCTCCTCCCCACACCTCCCTCTGCCCACATCCCCCTGAACACGCTGGGTCTCCCCTACCTTGGGCTTCAGAGGGGTCACAGGAACCTGCCAGGGCAGATGGAGGAGCTGCCCATTCCCACCACACTGTGCAGGACACAACCAGCCACAGCTCAGCCGTCCTGTGTCAGCTCCATAAGGTTTGCGGGAAGCACTATCAGGGTCCTCCCAGTTCCCCTGGCTGGGAGGCTGTGGTGCTTTGTGCCCTTTTCTCTGTGTGAGGGTTATTTTTCTTTCTTCCTTGATGACGGTGTCTCATCTGGCTGCTGCTGCGGCACCCAGGCCTGGCAGCCCTCAGCTGGCTCAGCAGTGCCCTCTGTGAGCGAGGGGTGAGACACAGCCTGTGCCCTGGCTGCACTCAGTGCCCCATTCTAGGAACTGTTAGTGACCTGGGGACAGGGCCCAGCCCAGGACCAGGGCTGGCACACAGCAGGGCAGAGACAAGCCAGGACACCCCTGCAAAGCCAACACCAAGGTTTTACAAATGCCAACAGCAGTGCTGCAGTCTGAGCGCAGAACTGGGAGCCGTGCTCTGTCCCTGGAGCCCCCAAGGAACTCACACATTGGTTCAGCATCACCTCACAAGCCTTGAGCTTCTGGCAGCCCACGGGGGACAGAAGGCAGCAAAGTTCATGCTTTCTGAGATGGAGCCAGTACAGAGCCATCGATCTCAACACTGCCAGCCCCTTCACCTCTGCCAGGAGCCCAGCAGTGAGTGCAGGCTGTTGCAAGCAGGAGCACAGCAGTAGCCCAGTGCCACCTTCAAGGAACCTTTCCTGCTGTCCCTGCACGGTACCCTCAGTCAGCAGCCTCAGCACAGCCCATGGCACAAGTGGAGTCAGGGCTGGTGCCTGGGGGATGAACACACAGCCAGCAGCACACCGGACAGATTCTTTATTCCCAGCCTTGCTGAGAACACTTCATGCACCCAGAGCAGGCACTGCCCATCCCCGCCTGCATCCTGGGCTGATGGCAGGACAGGATATGTGGGACACTCAGGATGGCAGGACAGGATACCTGGGACAAGGACACTCAGGATATACTTTAGCTGCATCAGCAGCCTTTAAAGAGGTCTTTCAACACTGTCAGAAGCTCTTCTGGAGCAAAAGCTCCTTCCTCCTTCTCACCATCTCCATGCCAGGCTCGGGCCAGCAACATCCACCCCACAAAGCACCTCCACTGAGGTGTGACATTCCCTCCAGCACCCGCAGACCCTCTCTCTTTTTGCTTAGAGGGTGGGTGAAACCCTGTGGCAATCCTGGATCTGTGGGCAGGGTAAGGCCAAGCACGACGGGCAAATCCAGGGGTCCCTGAGCAGTCTGGTGGCATCTCATTCCCACCTTCACTCAGCATCTTCAAAGCAGCAAGCATTACAGAGACAGCCACCTCCACGCCCAGGAGATTGGTGCCCACCCTGGGCAGCCTGCAGCCAGCCAACAGCACCAGTGCACCCAAGGGACTATGAGCAGGGCAGTTCTCCCCTTGCAGAGGGTGCTGCAGGGAGGACAGGTCCAGTAGCTACAATCTGGATTCCCCAGGGCCAGAGGCATTGTCAGGTACCTCCACGAGGATGCAGGGGCAGGCAGAGGGAGCAGGCAGTGCCACGGTGGGATCAGTCTTCAGCACCTGGTGCCACCTTGCTGGACACCATAATCTCTGTCCCTGCGTGTCTCATGTGCTGGAGCTCAGGCTACACTTTCCCAGGTAAAACCCATCCTCCGAAGGCCTCCTCTAGATACCGGGCAACTGCCAGCGTCAGATGGTCATTGTAGGAGGCTGCCACAAGCTGGATGCCCAGTGGCAGCCCCTCACTGCTCAGGCCTAGCGGGCACTGTGTCACTGGCAAGCCCAGAACGTTGAAGATGGCTGGAAGAGAAAAATTTGTGTTAGAGCAAGTGCTGCCACTGGGATGCATCACTGCCTGGCTCTTCCACCCCAGAGAGTCAGCTGCTGCTGCAGTGCACCACAGTCCCTGCAGCTGCCCTCAAAAGGCAGGTAGTTCACAGGGGCCACTGCCAGCCAGAGGTTCCCACACTACATAAACTGCACCCAAGGGTCACAGTGGGAAAGGCCATGGCCACCAACCCCTACCTGCACCTGGAGGGAGCAGAGGCTCACCTGTGTAGGCAAAGTTGAAGGGCATGCATATGGGAGAGTGGTGCCTGGGAGCAGTGATGGGGTGTGAGGGGTAGAGCAGCACTCCATCCGGCCCCAGCAGGGCCTCCACCTCCTCCTGCAGGCTCTTCCCCATGCTCACCAGCTTGGCATTCCCACCAGGGTTCAGTTTCATCAGTTTCTCAGTCAGCCCCAGCGCTGTAAGGCACAAGAGGAACAGAGAGCAAGTGGGAGGAAGGGGTCAGAGAGGCTCAACTGCACTGCCCACACCAGCAGCTCCCAGTGTGGCACTCAATCCCCATCCCTTCTGGCATGCCTCAGACTGCCCCTCTGCATAGCTCTGCTCTTCCCACAGAGTATCCAACCCTATCTATCAAAGATCCAGACAATTCCCCCTTCAAGAAGGTGTTTGACTTGAAGATATCAGGCGTCACCACAGAAGCCCTGTGCGAGGCTGCCCAGTGCAAACTTCATAGTCTCTTCTGGGAACCTGGATGGGCTCTGCCTTCACTGAACAAATCACCTGCCCCACCACCGCATCTGCATGCCCCAGGGCTCCTCCTAGTCTTACCTATAGCTGGAAGCGTGTGGGAAGACATCCCCACCAGCCACTTCACCAGCTCCCACAGTGGCCACACGGGCTTGCCATGATCCCCCAGCAGGTCTGTGAACAGCTGTGCCTCCTGCAACACACGCACTGCCATCAGCACTGCCAGACAGCGCAATGGGGAACGGGCTAACAACAGCAGAACCTCCGGCTGTCCCATTAGCCCAACTTGGCTGTTCCCATTTCCAGGCCAGGTGCCCACCAGGGTGTTGCAGCCCCAGCACTAACCCCGAGCAGCAGCAATGTCTCTCCCTGCTGAAGCCAGCAAGCAGGGACATCACTCTGTGTGGGGGCAGCCCCCCGAAGCAGCACCTTTCGTACCCCTCCTACACAGGGTGCTCCAGGTGATGTCTCCTGGAGGCATTTAATGATATTATATGGGTGTGGAATGGAGATGAAGGCAGCAGGGCCAGCTGTGCCTCTCCTTAGCAAGATGGAGATGGTTTCTCTTCCACCATTGCCTGTGTAGCAGAAGGCACAAGATCTAATGCCCTTGAGAGTTTATTTTTGCTACAAAACACCTCTCTGCACACACTGAGCAGTGGCTGCAATTCAGCAGAAACCCAACACGTGCAGGACCATGCCCTGCTTCGGTCATGGAATCCTAACAGGAATGAATCCCAACCTGTCACATCAGGAGATACAGCACAGAGGAAGGAGAACACTGCCTGCTCAGGTGACGTATCAGAAGAAATGGTCCATGTGCTGAAAGGACCTCTTCCCTGCTTAAATCATGGTGCTTCTCTGCTGGAAGCCACACCATTGTCTCAAGGAACAGCATGGGAGAAGGGGCTGCACAACTTTGGAAAGAAGAAGAAAAACTAGGGGGACAAAAATTGCAAAGTAAGCTCCATGCCAGGTCTGGGAAGCCTCCACGGGTGGCACCAAACAACTGATTCTCCCCTGCTGCCACCCGATTTGTGCCTTTAGCAGCTCAGTCTCACGTACCTGCCCATCGCTGTCCTTGGATGACATCATGGCTGACCAGATCTGGAAAGAATACTTCATCTTGCGGATTGCCACACGTTGCACTTGGACCCCCAGCTCCCTCTCGAGGTGCTCCACCACCTAAGGGGATGAGTGTGAAGAGTGAGATGTGCTGTGGTCAGTCCATGGGAACCATGGCAAGGAGAGCCTAGGAGTAGCTTCTCACTGCTGCTGAACAGGGGAACCCACAGCTCGTACCCGCTGCCCTCCACCCCAAGCAGCAGGACCTCCTCCACCCAAAAACAAGCATGGAGCTCCCATAGCAGCCCCACACCACCCCCAGAAGGGTCCAGAGGAGCACCAAGAACAGCGCAGATCTAGCAGAAACACAAAAAGGTTCCCCTGCACAACTGAATACAAAGCAGCAGCCCAGGGAAGGCCCTGAGTACACAATGTGCCCTCAGGAGGACTCTAAAACATGGACAAGAGGCTTTACAGAAGTAAAATGCAGCTATGGCAACAGGAGCTGGGCTGGGACTTGGGACATCCTGGTGCACCCCAACACAGGGATGCTGCTGGCATCTGTAGCCACTCATAAGATTTTCCCTTTGTTTCTTCTTTAACAGAGGAGAAAACACCTCTCCACTTTGACCCTGCTGCAGTGCAGCACAGCACAGGGACTTGAGGCTGCCTCCACTCTGCAGCCCTTGAGGAACTTCATGCAGACCAGCCCACTTCACCTCCAAGAGACACCTAAGACCGTTCTCCCTAGGATTTATTTCCAGGCTCACACCAGAGAGAGCTAAGCTCCGTTCCTTCCTACCTTCTTCTGGGACTGCAAGATCTCCTTGTCCACAGGCGACACAAAAACGGAGCCGCCGTCATGATCCATGCAGTGAAATTTGATTTTCTCCAGCGACACCTTTTCATCCAGCTTCAGCCTGCAGAAGGAACAGGACCCTGCTCACAGCCCCTCCCCAGCTGCCAGAGCTTGGCACATGTTTGTTAATGTGTCCTCAGGATGGTAACAAGGCTCTGAAGAGGGAGACACCCTTCTACCCATCCCGTCCCTCTCAACTAGCTCTGAGTATCTGTTGCTGCTAGGAAAGGCCTCACGTCTCCAGATGCACCTTGTCATTACAGACCCTGGCCAGGGCTGAGGTTGCGATGGCACCACAAGAGTCATGTGGAACCCAAAGTGGTAACAGAAGGGCCATGTGCAGGCTGCAGCAAGAAGCAGGAACTGCCGGGTCTATCCCATCTCCACGCTGCCCCTTACTGGTAGCACATGCCCATAAAAGGCTGGTTGCATGAACCTATGAAGAAACCAAATGGGACCATGGTTCGGGGTAGAAAAGCACATCTAAAGCCCAAAGGAGAGAAAGGCTGTGCTGGGTGCAGCTCATGGGGGAAGGTTGGCTGTGAGGGGACCCAGGTGACCATAGTCTGCCCCTCAAAGCACACCAAGTGGTGGGAAGGACAAGCCTGGCTGCTATTGTCCTGCTGGAGCCAGGAGCGGAGTAAGCCAGTAGCAAACAGTGTGGGTGGTGCTGATGTGTCTCATACATAGGACTGATCCGCAGTGCTGGCCACCAAGTGGCTGAGACTGACTCGCAGCTGGAGGCAGCAAGAACTCACTTGTTGACTCCAGGACCGGCCATTACCCTCAGCATCAGCTCCAGGTCCTCTGCGTAGCGGCACATGGGCCCTGTGCACAGGAAGCTGGTCCGCACCCCTTGAGCGTTTGGGAACTGGCCATCGTTGGGGACCACTCCTGCACAGAGATGGAGATGCTGGAAACTACCTCATGAATACCAGTGAGCAGCTGGGGCGAGCTGTACAGGAGGGAGGGCATGGGGGAAGCTGGTGCCCAGGGATCACGCCCTTCAGCAGCACTTGTGAGGTGACACAGGGTCCATGATGTGAGGAGGAAAAGCAGCTGCCACACCAGCTGCCAGGGAAACGGACCAGCAGCATGCTCTGACTCTGGGGAAACATCCCACACTGAGACGCCATACCAGAGGTAGAACCTCCCACCTCCCACATGCTTGGTGTTCAGCCACCAAATAGCTTCCCACTGGAAGAGCGGGAGGTGCTTACACAGCGGGATTGTCCTGTGCAAGAAACCGCCTGTCCCCTGCAGCAATTAGCACAAGAACGTCCCAAACAGGTTCCTCCCACACCCCGCATTCCTCCTCCTGTACGTTTCTGCTGGGGAGCAGTGGAGATCCCCATGCCCACTCTACCTGTTGTGGGTTTATGGCCGAAGACCCCGTTGAAGAAGGCAGGCATCCGGATGCTGCCACCGATGTCTGAGCCCACACCCATGACGGAGCAGGCGGCACCCAGGACACTGCCCTCCCCGCCTGCATGGGACAAAAACCAGCAGAAGCAGATTTAGAGCACAGATCCTCCAGCAAAGCAGAAGCACCTCAGGTGACCACTTCCCTTTCCACGTAGACAAGGTGGGAGCCACCCCAGTTTTAGCCATGTCTGGGGACAGCTGGGGAGGGTAGGCAAAAGGGACTGTCTGTGCCAAAGTGCCGTGGCAGCACCGCTGTTCACATGTGTGGTAGGGCAGAGCAAGCTGAAGCAATGCTGGGTGTGATACCCCTCTACCATAGCACCTGGAGAAGAGGCTCTGCAGGAGCCCAGCAACATGTCAAAGCAGTGCACAGAGGGGCCAGGGCTCACCTGAGCTACCACCTGCAATCCTCTGCAGGTCATAGGGGTTGTTGGTGCGGCCGTAGATTCTGTTGCTGGACTCATACCACATGCACAGCTCACTGCAGTTGGTCACACCGAGTGGGATGGCACCCGCCTGCTTTAGCCGCGACACCACCGCGGCATCCGAGCCAGCAATGACGTTGCGACGGTTGACCAAGCCAGAGGTGTTGGGCATCCCTGTGGAGCCAGGATGGACAGATGCAGGGGGGTGTCATGACCAGCTCTCCTGAGATCACCCCAGGGCTGCGAGACTGGCCCTGGGGACCTTGTCTGTGAGATGTCGGTCCCCAGCGAGAGCACCAGAGCTCCTGAGGCATTTGGGTAATAAAAGCAAATGGTGACACACAGCACAGCACAGTAGGGTGCAGAGCAGTGAGAGGGACACTACTTCCCTCCAAGCACCCCCCCACCACCACCCGTGCCATAGGGAGCATGTGGCCAAGGGCAAGCAAATCATGAAGATGAGGAACAGTGAGGGGAAACGAACCATGCAGGGAAAAGGCCTCCTTGACCGTGATAGGAACCCCAAGCAGGGGGAACTTCTCCTCCAGGCTGTCATTGCCATTGCCCTCTGAGAGTAGCTGATCGACCTGCTGGGCTTCCTGAAGTGCCTCCTCGAACCTGCAAAGCAGCAGCAGGGTTGGGAGCTCCGGGACCACCAAGGGGGCTCTTGGCACCAGCTGGGTGCTGCTGGGGGAGCTGTGCCCCGCTGAGCCCCCCAGCGCGGTTACCTGTCCTTCACCAGGGCGTTGATGAGGGGGTTGACTTCCTTGATTCTCTCCACGTAGGTCTCCACCACTTCGGTGCAGGTCACCTGTGGCACACAGCGACCTCGCTGGGCTGCGGGCAGGGAACCCCAGCCGGCACAGCCCTCCCTGCCGCCTCCTTTCGGTGCCCCTGGGAGAGCGGGGAGGGCCGCGGAGCACCCCCAGGCCGGCCAGTCCACGCAGCGGCCCCCGCCTTCCCCAGCCCCGGGTCCCAGTGGCCCTTCGGCCCCTGCCCCTCTCTGGCCCCCTCCCAGTTCCAGTTCCAGTTCCGGTCCCGGTGCCCTCCTGCCTCTCTCCACCTCCTCCCCGGTTCGGGAGCCCCTCAGTTCCAGTCCCGGTGTCGGTGCCCCCCCTGCACTCTGCTTCCGGAGCCCCCCCCAGTTCCAG
>JAOXOE010000784.1:8221007-8234964 GCA_028565055.1 Phoeniculus purpureus | reverse complement strand
GTGATCCTGCTGTGGCAGGGGGGTTGGACTGGATGATCTTTCGAGGTCCCTTCCAATCCCTGATGTTCTGTGATTCTGTGAAAGCAAAGACCCTTGACAGCAGACAAATCTGGAGCATGGGCTGTACCAGAACAGAGGAGACAGATGATGGGGTTGGGCTGGCAGGTACCAGAAGCTTTGCAGCACCTCCTAATGCATCTTACAAGGGAATATGCCCTTCCCTGGCTTTGGGATGTCTTTGCTCCGAGCCTTGGGCTCAGGGAAACCACCAATAAAGACTCAAAATAGGAAATGCCTTCAAAAAAAAAAAGAATTTAGAGGGGAAAAACTGGTCCTTGCTGATCTTATCGGAGGGGAAACGGGAATTGGGCTTCTGGGAGGAGACATTTCCCACCCCTGCAGGCTGCCAAGCCCCCGTGCGGCTGCAGCAGAGCCCTGGTGTGCAGGACGCAGGAGAAGGGCCTCTGTGACATTTCTTTCAGAAATAGAGCAGGGGTTACCCTTTCTTTCAAAACTCCTCCCGGGAAGGAGCCGCCCTCTCCCCAGTGCCTCCCCGTCCAGTTGCTCTGTGCACATCAAACCAAAGCTCAGCCCCTCCGGAGGGTTCAGCCTGGCTTTTCTGTGTGTTCCTCAGGCACTTCCGGGGGAGCAGCTCTTGCTTGTCTTGCTCCCACAGAGCTTCTCACATGATCCCATAACATTCCAGGCAAGACCAGGGAAAAGAGGGAGCGAAACCAGCGCCCTGCAGCCCTCAGCGGGGCTCTAAGCCAGCGAAGCAGGAGACCATCCAGAGGTTATGGTGGAAGAGGAGCTGTAGCAGAAACGTGAGGAGAACTGCCAGACCCCTGCAAGTCATCAGCATGAGACAGCCCCGTGCTGCTCAGCATTCTCAAGACAGATATTTCCAGGTGTGGCCAGCCCAGAGCCAGCAGGAGCTGGACAACCCTACAGTCTAGACGATGAGATGGTCAGAGGTTTGGTGCCCAGAGGGTCACACACCAGTTCAGCAGTAAGGCAAAGGGTGGTGATTTGGCAGCTTACAAGTCCCATGAGTATCCTTTAAAAGGCTGAAGACTGTCTTGTGGATCCAGGCCACCTCTGCTCCTGGGTTTGTGCCTGCTCAAAGATCAATAAAACAATTCTGGGCTCTGGGAGGGTGTCATGACTCTGTGGATGTGGCTGGAGCGTGTTTGAGTTCCTCCTATGGAAAGAGCTCTGCAAGTGCAAACTCATGTTGCTGTTAACCTCTTCCTGGGCAGTTTCTCTCCAGCATCCTGGAGGTTCAAGCCCAGATCAAGGTCCTCTTCTGCAAGGACTTCTGCAGGTGGATTTGTCACCCAAAGGAAAAGGGGAAAAAAGAAATTGTGAGCATCCCTGTTGGCTCATAGAACCATAGGGTTGGAAGGGACCTCCAAAGGGCGTCTAGTCCAACCTCCCTACAAGCAAGGCCATCACTCACCAGAACAGGTTGCCCAGAGCCCCAGCCAACCTGACCTTGAATGGTTCCAGGGATGGGGGCCTCCACCACTTCTCTGGGAAGCCTGTTCCAGGGATCCCCCACCCTCAGATTCAACAACTTTTTCCTCCTGTCCAGCCTCACTCCCTATCATCCCTCGTCCTATCATTCCCTGCCCATTCAAACTCAGGGTTGAGTTTGATGCTCCTGCACGTCCACAGAGAGTGGGAGCTCTGGTTTGGTGTTAGGGTCAGAAGAGTGACGAATAGCACTAACAAGGGTTCTCAAGGCTTGTCCATGGCTCTGCCAAGACTTGTGCCCGAGCTCGTATGTTCCTCAAGCATCAAGCTGTGACCCTCCCATCACAGGATGAGGAGAAGGATGGATGGGGGAAGCAAATCTGCAGCCAGACAAGGATCTGAGGTTTTACCTCTGCTCTCCTGAGCTGCCATCCTGGTGCTGCTGCTGCTCTTCTCGCTGTGGGAGGGATCACAGCTCCTGCGGCTGCATTACCTGCAGGGCACGCAGCTAATTACCAGCCACAGACTGCAGCAAATGGCTCTGGAATAGAAAAGGGTTATTGACTGAACAAGAGAGCAGGAAAATGGCCCCATCTCTGATAAGGTAACCTCCTTTTTCTAAATGGTTAATCTCCAACGTTAGAGCGAGTGTGTTAAAGGAGGTTTAGGACAATTTAATAGCTCATAAAACTTTATGGTCCCAGTTGAAATCGGAGTGATAACTCTGGAGTGTAAAGCTACACTTTGCTAAATGTCTCCCTTAGATTTTTTTTTCCTTGGTATTTTTATTTTATTATTGGAAACTTAACATCTGCTACAGCGAAATAAAGCAGAACGATTTCCCCCGTTGAGAGACGTGAGCATTCTGCTTCCCTTCATTCTGTTTATATGTTTATTGCTTAAAACTTTGGCGCCGGTATCGCCCGCGATTATTAAGATTTCAATCACATCAAGGAAGGGGGAGAGAGAGAGAGAGAGAGAGAAAAGGAGCCCAAAACGATCCAAGATCGGTTCAACCTGTGAGCAGAATAGAAACCAAGGGGGTGCTGAAATGATAGTCACAGAATCACAGAACATTAGGGATTGGAAGGGACCTCCAAAGATCACCCAGTCCAATCTCCCTGCCACAGCAGGATCCCCTAGATCCAGTCACACAGGAACATGGCCAGGTGGGTTTGAAACTTTTCATAGAACATCAGGGATTGGAAGGGACCTTGAAAAATCATCTAGTCTAATCCTTCCAGAGAAGGAGACTCCACAACCCCCCTGGACAGCCCCTTCCTGGGCTCTGTCACCCTCACTGGGAAGAAGGTCCTTCTCACACTGATGTTGAACCTCCCCTGTTCCAGCTCACACCCACTGCCCCTTGTCCCATCATTAGGTGCCCCTGAGCAGAGCCTGGCTCCATCCTCCTGACACCCACCCTTCACATATTTATAAATCTTAAGCACCATTGCCGCACCAGGCAGTAAAACTGGACCAGTTAAACGGCCACATCTTGGGCAGAACCTGTTCTTCAGGAGTCCCGGCGCCGGGGGATTCTCTGGAATGCCCAAACTATGGGGTTTCTTTCTTCCAAGAAGTACATGTTTGCTATTCTTTCCCAATTCTTTTCAGCAGAAGTCTCAGTTCACACTTTCAGGCCACATATTTAAGGGGAAAAATATGTTTCTAAAAGAGCGGTGTGAGAAATGAACCGGTGACTTATGGAGCCGGAGCAGCCGGAGCGTGAGCAGCAATTCACACAGAAAATGAAATGAAAATGTTAGTGAACTCCAGCCAAGGGTGCTTTGGCGGGGAGAGGGTCCACACAGCCCAGCACAGGCTCCTGCGCCACCGATCTTTGGTCCCTGGGGCATCTTAAAGGCAGTTTGGGGTTTATTCAGTGGTGCTTGTGTAGAACCCAGCTCGACTCAGTCTAAGTACCAGAGCTGGGCTGCTGAGAGCCTGAAGGGTCGGTTTAAGCCTGGTTCTTCTTTAGGATACCTCATTCACCTCATCCTCTGGGAGTCGCTGGGTGCTCCTGGAGCACAGAGCATCAAGACTTCCCCCCAACAGTCCCTCAGCCATCCGCCAAAAAGCCCTCTGTTGTATTTAACCACCACTTGGAACATGAAGAACCCGTTTTGGCACGGACTTGACGAGAGCAGGACGTCATGTACGGGCTTGAAAGGGCTCGTTCCGTGCAGACAAGCCCCAGCTCTGGTATGTCCCCATGCAAGACGGGCAGTGTGTCCACGCCAGGCTGCATGGCTGGGCTCGCGGCAGGGCTAACCCCAAGACTGGGTTCCCCACCGTGTTCTGCTGAGGTGCTTTCCCAGCAGATGGTGGCACATGCAGATGTCCCCATTCCTTTTAAGTCCTCCCCATTTTCTCTTCTCCTAGAAGCAGCTTCCCCGCCTGCCAGCTGTGCGCAGGGCAGCTCCGCTGCGATCTTTCCCACACAGCCCGTGATTCAGCAGATACAGAGCGGTCGCTGAAGGGTTAAAGAGCCTCTCGTTAAGTTCCCCCCGGGGCTCCCATCACAAGCTTCAGTCTTGGCCTTTGCTGAAAGATTTCCTCCTTCCTGAGATGCCATTTAGGCCATTAGGGCATCTTTTTGCAGGGTTGGGGGGGGATAATGCCCTACTCCCCCCCCCAGCCTTACATGTGGTCCCCCTAATTAGTGATTAGGATAATGCAATATTGAGAAAGCAAGGCACAGATTTAATTAGCTGTGTTTTATTGGAGTAACTAAGGAGAAGGCCCCCCGGACTCTGCTGGAGGAAGGAGATCGATGCTCAACATCTATTTTCGCTAGAAAACAATCGCAGCTGACGGTTGTCCGCAGATAGCCCGACGTGCAGTGACGGAGCCGCAGCCGCCCACCGCGGTGGCCCCTGCCCACTGGAGGGGAAGGGGAGGCACAGGGCTGGGTAAATAAATGATCGATATCTCTAGAGGGTATCTGTGCATCCTCAGTTCACGTCTCGCAGCCGCTAATAGGAGCTGACACATAGCTATAGGGAGATGGCTCCCATTACTCAATTAACTAATTATCTTTTAAGCTGCTCTGACTCGAGCGGGATGTACAACGGGAAGGGGGGGGGGGCTTGGCTTTCGCATCTATTTCCTTTTTGGGTGTGTTGGTTGGGCTGTTTGGCAAGTGAGTCCCTAACCACTGCTGCTCTGGTACCCCCACCCCTACCCCGGCTCGCCTCGAGCACAAGGGACCACATGGAGGTGCCCCATGGTTGACACCATGATACCCCACACACCCTCAGGGTGGTGGTGCCCGCACAGAACATTAGGGACTGGAAGGGACCTCAAGAGGTCATCCAGTCCAATCCCATGTCATCCCATTCAAGGGCAGGTTGGATGGGGCTCTGGGCAACCTGGCCTGGTGAGAGGTGCCGCTGCCCATGGCGGGGAGTTCGGACTGGATGATCTGCAAGGGACCTTCCAACCCAGATTATTCCACGATGTGATACGATCAGCTGGCAGCAGCCACCACCGTTCCTTCCACCCTGGTCCTCCCTCCGCAGAGTCTTGCCAGCTGGCCTCGGCGCGGGCTGCGGGGGGCTTGGCGCGTCTCCGCGCCGCTGAGACGGAGCGACACGTTTGTTTGCTCTGCACACCCTTCTCGGGGAGATACTGTGAGAAACGTTTCCTCCTTGGCAGGGCCGGTGTGCACACAAACCTGCCTTTATTTACATGTTTTCTTCTCACCGTGAAACCCTCCCATCTGGGCACACGTACGCCGCGTGAGATCGGAGCCAGCAAGTCAGCGACAGCCCTGTCTTCACACAACTTAATAAACCCACCGGGCAGTTCCCTGCAGTTCATAGGGTTGGAAGGGACCTCCAAAGGGCATCCAGTCCAACCCCAACTACACCAAGTAGGGCCATCACTCACCAGACCAGGTTGCCCAGAGCCCCAGCCAGCCTGACCTGGAATGGCTCCAAGGATGGGGAGCCTTCACCACCTTTCTGGGCAACCTGTTCCAGGGACCCCCCACCTTCAGGTTCAAGAATGTTTTCCTCCTGTCCAGCCTCAGTCTCTCCTTTTTCATCTTCAAACCATCACCCCTCATCCATTACTTTCTCCTAGATGATCCTGCTCTGGCAGGGGGATTGGACTAGATGACCTTTCAAGGTCCTTTCCAATCCCTAATGGTCTGTGATTCTGTGGTCCAGAATTTTCAGTGTTTCATGAAGGACCAAGAGCAGGTTCTGCTGCACCAGGGACTGTGCAGGGATGTGGTCAGTACAGGGGCTGAGTGCAGGCACGCAGACATGAAGACAAAGGCTGGAAGAGAAGACTTGTTAGACTAGACATCAGGAAGAAACTCTTCCTAGAGAGAGTGGTCAAGCAGTGGAATGGGCTGCCCATGGTTGTTGTTGAGTCCCCATCCCTGGATGAGTTTAAAAGTCACCTAGATGTAGTGCTGGGGGATCTGGTTTAGGGGTGACCTTGTAGAGTGGGGTTGATGGTTGGACTCGATGATCCCAGGGGTCTTCTCCAACCTGAGTGATTCTATTCTATTCCTGTCAGGTTTAGCTGAGAATTTAAAGTGTTGCTGAGGGTTACAGAGAGCATTGATTTGGACTGGATGCTCTTTTGAGGTCCCCTCCAATCCCTAATGTTCTGCGATAGCTGCCACTCCCAAGCCAGCGCCGCGACCGCAAGGACAGGTGAGAGCCAGCAGCACGATGCCAAGCTGTGCAATAAATTAGACTCAAAAACCACGTGGGCTGCTTGGATTGAGGTCAAGCTTAGAACAAAATCTAAGCACAACCCCGTGGCAAAGGAAAACCTGAGCTCACACCCATCTGGATGCTTGAGCCAACCTCAGCCGATGCTGAGCAGAGGCCGATGGAGAGGGGATGCAGCGACACAAAGGGAGACAGGCTGTGAGCCCAACCTCCCCACGGACCAGTGGAAGAGGAGCCTTTCACGATATTTAATGCTCTCCAGCACGATTTTGTATGTAGAGATCAGTCAGGCTTTGATAAGATCGCAGCAGGAGGACAGGAGGAAATTGCAGTCTTGCCCGATGCTTGATCTTACGCCGCTGAACTTGCTGTAGCTGAGACATTATGGTCCGGCCCTAATAGCATCGTATTAAGCTGAGACAATGCAGCCCCGTGACCTTGCGGTGCTTGATGGCCCCGTGTGCTGTTCTAATGAAAAATCGGGACTTAAGCGAACGGCTGCCCGTCGGCGCAGGGCTGCTAACGGGATCTCGCTCCAAGCAGAGCCCGGGCCAGGGGGAGGGCACGGCAAGGGAATTGGGATGTAATAGCCATAATCATCCCTCAGTGAATGACCTTCCACCTCCTCTGATCGCCGTCCGTGATGCTTTCAGAGGGATAACCCCAACAAGGCTCCCTCAGGGCTGGAACTGGGGCTACTGGGGTTTGCCTTCAGCACGCGGCTCAATGTCACGATGGGCCAGAGCCAGAGCTGCTGCTGCCAGTGCCACCACATCGCTCGGATGTGTTAAGGCAATTCCCAGCCCTTGCTTCTCACTCCAGCCTCTCCAGTTGCCCACGGCCAGCGAGCGGCGACTCGGGGCGGCCACCTCCTCCAGGCGCAGGCGCTGCTTTCCTCCCCCCGGCAAATGGAAGCTGTAAATACCGCCGGCTTTTCTCTTCCAGAGCTTTTTAATGCCCTCTGATACTTAGGAACTATTAAGCGCTCCCATCACGACGACCCTGCGAAGGAAATGCGTCCTAATGGGCCGGCGAGAGCCGCGCTGGCCCCTACAAATCTCTCCTAATGAAAAGCACCTGGCACATCCATCACCCCGAGATGCCAAAGCGAATCCGCCTGCCTTCGCAAAGAGCTCTTCCCAAGGCAGAGGGAGGCTTTTGGCTCGTCGCACGTCCGCGTGGCTGTTTCCAATCTCACCCCGGTCCCACCGCCAGGACGGCGGAGGCTCGTTCCCGTGCGGCCGGGCTGCTCCCGTGAGCACACAATGGCCAGAGGTCTCGGGCAAGCGGCACGAGAAGGTTTTAAATAGAAACCAGCGCTTGTCCCTCGCACGCACACAATGCTTCCCTGACCCTTCGCCGACCTCGCCCTCAAATCTGGGGTTCACAGCCCCAGCCTTGAACCCGGCTCTGTTTTTTCATGTTTGGCCTCTCTATTTCCTGAGGTCAGCAGCCCACCGCCTCCACCAGCGTGAAGCGGCTCGGGGCTCATTTGCCAAAACTGACATCCTGGGAAAGTCCTGACGAATTTATGGGTTAGGCTCCGGTAAAAGAGTTAAGGGCTTATTCCTTTTGTTATCATCACTTTATCATCATTCGTTGCAGGAAATCAGCAGGGACGCTGCTGGTTTCTTCTTTCCGAAGAGCATCCTCAGCCTTGAGGGCTGCAAAGGCAGCACTTTTCTTTGCAACAGGAAAAAACACATTTTTGAAGGTCCGTTGGGGTTTTTTTGCTTGTTTTTATGTTATTTTTTGGGGGGGGGGTATTTTTATTATTTTTTTTTAAAGGCAGGGCCAGAGGAAGAAAGTCCTGCGTGCAGGAGGGGCGAGGGAGCCGTCACGGCACCCCGGCGGGGTGAGGTGCTCTCACCTTGCGGAACGCGACGGTTGCGACACCGAAACGGAGAGGTAAAATTTATACCCCATAAATCACACGTCAAGTGCCTGCAAGGAGAGGTCATTAAACAGATGTATGAGGCAAGAGGCAAAGTCCATCCATTTCAGAAGACGCTCCCGGTGTCAGCAGCTCTCTCCAGAAGCCTCGAGAGGCGGGGATCCAGCCAGCGCAGCAGAAGCTTCCCCGATCGCCCTTATTTATTTCCTCCCCCTATTTATTTGATTACGCTCCCTCCATCGGAACAACCTCCCGGGTTTTCCCCTGTCAGAGCCTCCCCTCGCGGGGGATGCGGGATGGGAGAGCGGGAGGAGAGCACATCAAACAGCTCGGGAGGGATGGAGTGATGGATGGAGGCTGACCCGCGATTAATAATCAAACCAAGAGCTTTTACTGGGAGTCATGTGGAAAACGCGGCTTTGGAAACGTTTGTCTTCACCCCGCAAACAACAAGTGGAGTTTTCTCTCCCTTCCTTTGTTCCTGGCCCCCAGCCCTTTCCTCCCTCCCCCCTCCTCTCTCTCAGTCCCTCTTTTCTTGCCCAGGTTCACTGATTAAAATCTTTTCCACCCTTTACCTGCTCCGAGTGGCTCCTGTTCCTCGTTTGATTTACGCTTTGCTTATCTCGGGCTTCGGTGGAAAAATAACGACCGGATAATCAAGAGCTTCTAAGTAGCTTTCTCAAACGACACGGGATCTGGCACGCAGGGCTGCGCTGTGCCGCAGCGGCGGGGGAGATGCTGCCGTGGCCTCAGGCCAACGCGGAGGGAGGATAACGGGGTTGGAGGGAGGAAACTCTGCTCCCTCCGTGGCTGTGGTCCAGTGACTCCTCGCTGGGTGGAAGCCAGAGACACCTTCCAGCGGGTGCCTCAGCCCCTCCGTGACATAGAGCATCACAGAATCATTAAGGCTGGGAGAGACCCACGAGATCATCCAGTTCAACTACCAACCCACCCTGCCCACTAAACCCCGTTCCCCAGGGCCACATCTACTTGTTGTTTGAACCCCTCCAGGGACAGTGACTCCGCCGCCTCCCTGGGCAACCTGTTCCAACCCCTGACCACTCTGTCAGTGACCCACATGCTGAGGGTCAGGCAATTTCACTTGGCAAATTGATGTGGTGATTCTCTGAGGGTTTTTGGTCGCTGCTGTAGAGGCTGTTGGTCCTCCCAGCTCAACACAGTCCAGGACAGATACGTTCCTGTGCGATTTGGTCCAGGTGATCCTGCTCTGGCAGGGGGATTGGACTAGACGACCTTTTGAGTTCCCTTCCAATCCCTAATGATTCCATGATTCTCTGATTCTCCTTTGCAGATTCCCCACATCCTTGCTGATCTCATGGACAAATCCTGCCAAAGAGAGAGGACGTCCCCAGCTCCATCCTTGCTCATCTCCTGGACAAACTCTGCCAAAGGGAGAGTACATCCCTAGCTCCATCCTTCCTCATCTCCTGGACAACTCTGCCAAAGAGAAAGGATGTCCCTAGCTCCATCCTTCCTCATCTTCTGGACAACTCTGTCAAAGGGAGAGGATGTCCCTAGCTCCATCCTTCCTCATCTCCTGGACAAATCCTGCCAAAGAGAGAGGACACCCCCAGGTCCATGCTTTGTCTGACCCAGGAGGCTCAAACTCTGCTGCTCCTTACAAGAGCTCCAGAGCCAAGACCCTGCAGCGAGGATCAGACTTTACTATAGGGTTGGGACCTATAGGTTTCCCAGCCCTATGCCTTGCTGGCTGCAAGGACACAGAACCTCCCTGTCCCAGCTTCCACCAGCCCCTGCACCAGCGTCATCTGGATAAAGAATTTGCCATTAACTTCAGGGTAGGAAGGACCCATTGTTTCCCATGCGATCAAGGAAAAGGGAATCGGGGCCTTTTTTTGTTGCAAACAAACTATTTTTAATTGTAATGTGGATCCAGTATGGCCAGCAAGGTAGGGGCTGGTGGGAACAGCAGGCTGTTTGCAGAATTTGGGTGGCAGACTGCCAGGAGAAGCTCCACAGGGACAAACACTGGACATCGTCACACAGCAAAGCCTCCAGGCATCTGCTTGGCCAGTCTGGGAGGCAGTGGGAGCCAGACCAGTCCCTTTTAGTACATATTTCCAGCCAACCATCAAAGGGTAGCAAGGCTGGTGAAGGGTCTGGAGGTTTTTAAGGAGCAGCTGAAGGAGCTGGGGTTGGTTAGTCTGGGGAAAAGGAGGCTGAGGGGAGGTGATCCTGCTCTGGCAGGGGGATTGAACTGCATGATCTTTGGAGGTCCCTTCCAATCTCTAATGTTCTGAGATTCCATGATTCCCTGAAGCAGGCAAAAGCTGTTTCTGAAAGCAGTGGGGCCCTGGTTGATGTAATTCCCTATTTGGGGAGGCAGTATCTCAAGGTGTCCAAGGGTCTGCTTGGTGACCATTTCCTGCTGTGGTAAGGGGATTGGACTGGACGATCTTTTGAGATCCGTTCCAATCCCTAATGGTCTGTGATTCTGTGATTCTCAGCCTCAGGCACCCCCGGAGAACTTCTGCAGTCACATTTGCCCTGAGCATCACCTGAGAAGTCACCATTGGACTGGATGATCTTTCAAGATCCCTTCCAATCCCTAATGACTTGATCTAAGGGATCCTGCTCTGGCAGGGGGATTGGACTGGATGATCTTTCAAAGTCCCTTCCCATCCCTAATGACTTGATCTAGGGGATCCTGCTCTGGCAGGGGGATTGGACTGGATGATCTTTCAAGGTCCCTTCCCATCCCTAATGGTCTGTGATTCTGTGATTCTCAGCCTCAGGCACCCCCAGAGAACCTCTGCAGTCACATTTGCCCTGAGCACCACCTGAGAAGTCACCATGGCCCCTCACCATGGCCAGTTCCTCACTCCACCCCCCTTCCCAGGCATCTGTGAAGGCGGAGAGCTGCCCGTTTGTTTATCTATTTCCCGCTCCGTCTGGCAGGGAGCCGCCGGCTCGCCCCGCCGGCCGCAGCGGAGCCCTCTCCGCCGGAGCGCCCGCTCCCCGCACCGTCCTCTCTATAAATACGTGCGTGCGTGACAGAATTGGCACCGGGTATTCCTGTAAGTGATGTAATCTCCGGGAAGTTACTTAGCAACCATGGAAAATGTTTTGGAGGCTCTAATTTTTCAGTGTGGTTAGAACGGTGCGTTTACGCCGCGCAGCTAATCAGCTCCCTGGCAAAGCGAGCGGCGATGATCTCATTTTCTTCATCATTATTTTACGGTGAATTGGGCTTTTAGCACTAAGGAGACCACAAAGATTTAATTCAAAAAATGTGATTGCTTTATGTTTCCAGGGTGTCATTAACACGGCATCCACGCAAATAACCATGGTAACAAACTGGTAATTAGTACATATATGGCACTTATTATTAATCCAGGAACGGGGCGCGTTCCAAATCGGCGCGGATTACAGTACATTATTACCATAGTAATTACCTGCAGTAACACACACAAATTGAACTAAATGGCCAATTGAACCAGAGTGAATGGCTTTTTATTCCAGTCCCTAAATAATGTGCATTCTTGGCTGAGTAGTTCAAGGTAAATAAAACTGTTTTGAATTTATTGCCAACTCTTTTTTTTTTTCTCTTCACCCCTTTCGGTTGGGGGGACTGCAGCGGTCGGGACCTTTTCTTTTCCTCGGCGCATACACAGGGTAATTATTGTACAGACAGAGCCGTTGCTGGCTCCTGTAGAGAGACAAAGAGGGTCAGAGTTAATCATAGAGTCACAGAATCACAGAACATTAGGGATGGGAAGGGACCTTGAAAGATCATCCAGCCCAATCCCCCTGCCAGAGCAGGATCCCTTAGATCAAGTCATTAGGGATTGGAAGGGACCTGGAAAGACCATGCAGTCCAATCCCCCTGCCACAGCAGGAAACCAAGCAGACCCTTGGACACCTCGAGATCCTGTCTCTCCAAATCAGAAATCACATCAGCCAGGGCTCCACTGCGCTCAGAAACAGCTTTTGCCTGTTTCAGGGAATCGTGGAATCTCAGAACATTAGGGATTGGAAGGGACCTCCAAAGATCATGCAGTCCAATCCCCCTGCTACAGCAGGATCACCTAGACCAAGTCACACAGGAACATGGTCAAGTGGGTTTTAAATGTCTCCAGAGAAGGAGACTCCACAGCCCCCCTGGGCAGCCTATTCCAGGGCTGTGTCACCCTCATTGGGAAGAAGGTCCTTCTCATACTGATGTGGAACCTCCTTTATTCCAGCTCACACTCATTGTCCCTTGTCCTATCACTGGGTGCCCCCGAGCAGAGCCTGGCTCCATCCTCCTGACACCCACCCTTCACATATTTATAGACATTAATGAGGTCTCCCCTCAGCCTCCTCTTCCTCAAACTAAACAGCCCAAACTCTCCCATTTACTGGCAGGTTTACATCTGTCATCTCAGCCATGAAGTCATGCTCCGCGTGGCTAAGACTCAGTGCCAAGTACCATAGGGTCCAAACTCAGTCTTTTCAGGCAAAGAACATCTCTGTTTGGAGGGAACTAGAAAACTAACCCTTTTCAATGATCACAGTTATTACAATCATGGGAACCCGGAGGTTTGGACTAAGCCTGTGGCTTGAGACCTCAATATGAAAGTGTTGTGCCCCGAGTTGAACACAAGAAGTGGAGCCAGCAGTGCTGGGATGAAGCCAACCTCCACGGAAGAAAAAGGTAGACGTTCCAAATTGTTTCTTATTCTCCCCATTTTGCTGCAATTTGTTGGTGCCCTGACACCAAGGAGAGCTGGAAGGGTCTTCTTCTGGTGTGCTCAAGGATGCTGAAGCGCCAGGGCTCCGAGGAGCAGAGCCAGAGTGGGGGGGAGCTGGGAGCCCTCCTGCCAGGGAGGACCCTAAAGCCTTTTGCTCATCCCAGTGTCTTTTATTTTCTAAAAGGAACTTGCATTTAGGGAGCAGCTTCCAAATGAAACCTCTGCCTGACATCCAAGCCTACCCCTTCTGCAGCCCAGGGGAGCGCAGACGTGTGTGCAGGACATGCTCCACACGCTCGCGGTCCTGCAGGTGCAGGCAGGCTTTTCCAGCCTCTGGAAATGACTATCCCAGGTTATTTCTGTGCTGATGGTGTTACCAGTCACTTCTTATTGAGAAGGGTTTTCGGTTTTCTTCCAGCTGATGGGTTTTTCTGCTCAGAGACCCCCAGAGCAGGTTCTCAGAGTGCAGAAGTGGCCGCAGCCCCACCAGATGAGGTGCCTCACATCTCCCAGCACCAGTAAGCAAGGACAGAATTAAACTTACAGTCATTCACAGGTATTTTTTTCCTCCAGACGAGCGCTAGTGTTTCCACTCACTGCTGGTAATTCAGTCAAGACCATTCCTTGAGCTGAGAGCGCAGAGCAGCGCTGGGCTCTGTGCTCGTGTCTTGTGATGGAGAGCAGCAGGACCTGAGGGCTTCAGCAGCCAGCACAGCCCTGAAGAGCATCCTACACATGGATCTGTACAAGGGGGAACTGGAGATGTGATCAGAGATGGTGTAGATGTGGTGCTTAGAGAGCTGGTCTAGTGGTAAACTTGGCAGAGCAGGGCTAATTGTTGGAACCACAGAATCACAGAACATCGGGGACTGGAAAGGACCTCAAAAGTGCATCCAGTCCAATCCCCCCACCACAGCAGGACCATCTAGACCAAGTCGCACAGGAACATATCCAGGCAGGTTTAGACATCTCCAGAGATGGAGACTCCACGGAAACATCTCATCTCCTGATGGGCACCAGTGGAGCAGGGCTGGGAGCTGAGGAGATCAAATTCATTGTGGTTTGGTTTTCCTCCCACTTGCTGTTGAGAAAATCATCACAAAAAAACCCTCTGACATGAGAGCAACAGCCCTCAACAGCAGCTCACAGCCACTTCATGAAGAGGAGCTGCTCAAGGC
>JAOXOE010000784.1:8205139-8217016 GCA_028565055.1 Phoeniculus purpureus | reverse complement strand
GGCAGGGGAGGGGAGGCGGGGAGGGAAAATCATTTCGTGGGGAATTCTCGCTAATGACTTCTGAAAAAAAACCTCGTAATTGAAATCGGGGCTTGATAGCGCCGGAGCTGGCTGAGAGCGAGCAGCGAGGGATGCGCCGAAAAGCCCCTTGACGGGGGGGAGCTCGGGGCTTGTGGGGTGGGGGGTGTCCAGCATGGGGACAGCTGGGTTCCCCTGGCCTGGGCTCCACAGATGAGGCATCCCGGCTGCTGCAGAGCCCCAGGAGAGCCCTGCTTGCCATCATCGAGCGAGCATTTAATTTCCTTTTGCTGCTCTCCTGAGGTCGAATTTGCAAGTCTGGAACGAGTCAGCAGTTCCAGCAGCCTGCCTGCGCCTCGCTGGCCGACAAGGTGCCAGACCCTGTTTATCCACAGCGGTGACACCGGGATGACTTGAGGGGAGGTCTGGGTGAGGGCAGGGCATGGTCTGGATGCGCTCCAGCCCCTCCATCCCTGGAGGGGAGGCCAGAGGAGGGATGGAGTCTGCCCACGCACTCAGGGAATGAAAGCTTTACAGTAACCACCCCCAGCACTGCTCCTGCCCACTGCAGGAAACCTCAGCGCACACAGGGCACACTGAGCATCATCCAGATTCCCTGCATCCCCATCAAGCATACATTCCCTGGGGAGGGACAGCTGTCCAGTGAACGAGGCATCGCTCCCAGTTCCAGCAGGATCAGAACCCCACCAGCCCCTACCAGCCTCTCACACAGAATCACAGATCATTAGGAATTGGAAGGGACCTCAAAAGATCATCCAGTCCGATCCCCCCGCCAGAGCAGGATCACATCCACAGCTTCCCTAAACCCCACACCGACCCCACACCGTCACTCCTTGCAGAGGTGTGTCCTCCTCTCCAGCCTCCGGGCTGAGCGTTTAATTGATCGGATTATCCTTTATTTAGTAATTAGCAGCCTTGCTCAGACGCAGGAGCGGGGCCAGCGGCTTTGTACCCTTCATGCCAAAGCAGTCGGTGTCTGGCGGCCACAGAGGCTCCAGCAGCTCTTTGCTGTGATTCACTCCTGCAGTGGGATCACAGAAACTTTGCTCTGAGCTTTCCCAGGAGCTGCTGGCTCTGCCCTCCAGCTTTGCCCTCACCTGATTCCCCCTAGTTTTGCACCAGGGTTTGGCTTTCTGTGTCTGACCAGCTCAGTGATTCCTGTCCCCATGCAGGTGGCATCAACAAAGAAGACAGAACCCAAGGTGAGGGACATGACACTGACACCCAGAAGACCTGAGTTTTGCCCCAAAAGAGTTAATCCTCTTGTCCATCACCCACGTCTCTCCATCCTCCCACCTGAAGGGAGGTTGAAGTGAGGCAGGGGTTGACCTCTTCTCCCTAGGGACTAGCCGTAGGAGCAGAGGAAATGGGGTGAGGTTGTGCCAGGGGAGAGTCAGGATGGATCTGAGGAGAAACTTCTCCCCAGAAGGACTGGGGACCCCTTGGAACAGGCTGCCCAGGGAGGGGGTGGAAGCACCATCCCTGGAGGGGTTCAACAAGGCAACAGGCAGACAAGGGTGTTTCAGGAGACAGGCTAGTGGTTGGGGGTTGTAGGGCGGTCAGTTGGACTTGATGCTCTTGAAGGTCTTTTCCAACCTTGATGACTCTGTGATTCTCCCCAATGCTGTAGCCCACTCCATGGTCTGTCACTCTGAGTGTCCACCCACCCTCCCTCAGATCCACACTCACTGGGGGCTGCCACCAGCAGTCAGAGTGACTCTGTGTCCTCTCCTCCTGTGCCTGAGGAGAGGCAGACTACTGGATCAGCTCCACTGTGTCACCAGATGGGATTTTTATCCCCTCCAGCTCTCAATTAGTGAGAATTTGAGGACTTGGATATAAAAAAAACCCCCACCTGGCACCGTAGTGACCTCCCTTTGCTCCCCTTGTTTGCCATCACCTTCCTGCCACCCCACCCAGAGCCTCTGCTGAAGGGCAGAAAAGGGCAAGCTAACAGAATACCCCCCCTCTGCAGCAGAACCTGTGAGGTCAGCGAGAGCAGCCCGAGGGTGTCAGATGCTAAAGCAGAAGAGAGAAGGCAGGAGGATGCGCTGGAGGCTGCTGACCCAGAGAGCTGGGGAGGACAAACACTCGAAGCCGCTGCAGATCCATTAGCAGGGTCCGTGAGGAGACAGGAGTTGAGTTTCTGAGCTGAAGAACACACTTCTTGACTGAAGAGCTGCCAAAGCCTTGCGTGCGTTACCAAGAGGTGGCCCGGGGCAAATACAAACCAACACCTTCCCTACCAGGAGAACGTCTCAAAATCCATGCCAACAGGGGCCAGTTACTCTGTGCTTGGGCTGGTAACAGCGGAGGGTGCGATGGAGAGATGCTGGGGCTGTGGGATGTGTGCGGTACCCGGGATGCGGGACAAGCTGCTGCCACGTGGATGCACCCTGATGTTCGGATCCTGCCAGGTGGCCATGGAGCTACCGGCTCCCCGTTGCCAGGGGTGGGTGGTACCGGTTGGGTGCAGCAGGGCAGATCCTCCCCCCACCGCAGTGTTTGCTCTGCTGCCAATGGATCGATTGTGCTCGGGGCTCTATGTAGGTCAGGCACAGCGCTGGCTCCGGCGCTGCCATGAGGTTATTGAAATGAACAAGGATCCCCCTTTCTGCCTCCATGCAACCCACACACCCCCTCGCAGTGCCCAGCCCTTGGCAGAGGGCAGCCTTGGCTCTCATCCTAGAGAAGAAGAGCCTTTCTTTGAGGCTTCGGGATCATTTGAGCAAAGCCAGTGTGTGTGCAGCTCCCAGACCAGCTCGGACCCCTGAGTAAAGGGCTCCCAGCCTGTGCACGAGGGGAGCTCTGCTCTGCTCTGCGCGGGGAGCGGGCACCATGACCCAGTTCTTGGTCTGCTGTCAATAGGGCTGGCACTGCTCCCTCTGCGCTCTGCGAGGTGGATGGGGCCAAAGCAGCTCCCAGAGAAGGGGGATTTCACTGCAGCATCCCCCAGGGCAGGCTGGGCAGACCCAGCGAGGAAGGAGCTGGACGGTTTCTCCTCTGCTCGACTCTCCACAGGAAGGGAGAAGATAAGAGACATCCTGAACCTTCAACCCTGGGACCTCTCCTTTTGGCCACCCAGCTCTGATTCCCTCTGGGAGCCCTTTATCTCTCAAAGAAGAAACCCAAATCCTCTGGGAAGGAAGAACCTCACTAGCTGGAGGGAGGGGGGTGGTGACAGAGAGGAGGCAAACAGGAAAAAACTTCCCCAGATGAAAAATTCAGCAGTTTAGGGCAAACTTTGCGCTAGCTGAAGGCTTGACCTTGTGTTCTCTCCCAAGAACAAACAAGAGCACAACGAGGATCATCTTATTTTGCCTCAAATTTGGAGCGGAGCAGATCCCTGCTGCTCCCAGCTCCTGCAAGGAACGGCCATAAACAAGGAGCGTTTCCGGGGGATGAATTAAACGACGAGAGCCCCGGCTCTGACTGTGTTTTAAGAGATGTTTATTTGTCCTCGCTGCCTCTCCATAAAAGCGTTGCACAAGGACCTACTAAATTTTAACCCCACATTGTTCCTGGGCAAACACAGCCCTTTATCCAACTTCGCTCGCAGCCCAGATAAGCCCACGGCAGCTCCCAGCCGTCCTGGGTATCTGCACCGCACGTAGACCCCGTGGAACCGTTTCATTCCCCATCGCCTGCAGACCTCTGATGCTTTTCTTCACCTTTCTGCCCCAAAAGGCAAGAGGGTGGGGATGACCCCGGACTGCAGAAGGGTAGCTGAGCCAGGAGTCACAGAGCAGAACTGGACACGAGGTTCCAGATGTGGTCTCACAGGGCAGAGTAGAGGGGGAGGAGAACTTCTGTGCATCTCCTAACCACCCCCCTTTTAATCCACTCCATGATGCCGTTGGCCTTCTTGGCCACAAGGATGGATTGCTGGCTCCTGGCCAGCTTGCTGGTCACCAGGTCCCTTTCTCCTACGCTGGTCCCCACCCTATACTGGTGCCTGGGTTTCCAGGCGATGCTGAAGAGAGCTGCCTGGGCTGTTTGCAAGGGCTCTGGTCGCAGGGTCCACCGGGTACTTCTCGACTCTTTTCCTGGCCCATTGGTCTCACGTCAAGGGGAAAGCAGGGCTGAGCGGTGCTGGCCCCGGTCCGGCTGCTTGCGGCTCTGTATCACAGCTGAGGCAGATGGAAATAGGAATCGAGCGGTGCCTGAAGGAGGGCTGATTAGCCTTTATCAGACATGACACCCTGACCACAGAGGCGAACCGGGTTCAAATCTCCGCAGCATCAACACTTCATCCTCCGAAGCAGAGAGACCCTTCCCACAGTGGGAGTCTCGTGGGATAAGCCCTGGAGACCGGACGCGTCTCAGCCTTGTGTGGGCACTAAAAAGTCCCCCCCCCATCCCATGTTTAAAAAAAGCCCCAAACCCAGCAACGCAAGAGCTGACATTTACTCTGAAATGTCTTCTTCCTGCACGGCTGCGTGGCCTCCCGCTCGCGCCCCGCTGCCTCCTCCTCCCCACCGCGGCTGGGCAGCCGACGGCCGCGCTCGACGCCAACAGCCTGCGCTGCACGTGAGGACGCGGGAGCGCGGACACCGACCCCAGCCCTGGGCTGCAAAAGTCCCCAAATCCTACCAACCACCCCGACCCGACCCTGTCAAAAGCCCTTTTCTAACAGCCTCGGTAGCCAAGGAATTGCCATTGTGCCGGTCTCCAGCGAGAGCTCGTCTTAAAAACCCTCCCAGCTCGGAGCAGGCTTTGACATTCTGCCCAGACCCAGGAGGGGGAACAAACACGGGTTCAGAAATGTTCTACAAGGCACAGATCCTCCTTCTCTCGGAAGAGCCACGTTCGGCATCTCACGTCTCTATGGCTAATGGTCCCGCTGAAGAGGGGGACACGTCCCGAACCGCCCCCAAAAGTGGGGAAGAAGGGGCTACTCTGGGGGGGGGTTCTGGTGGGGCAGGGAGAGATGGGCTTGACTCAGCACTTCCCTCCCGAGCAGCAGTTTTTCCCCCAGCACAGCAGCACTCGAGGCTGCCTGAGTGCCGGTGGCTGTGCAGACCCAGCTCCTCGCCCCGCTGGGTGCCAGCAGATGGTCCAAAAGTGCAGGTTGTTTAGATCCTGGCAGTCAAAGAAGACAAAATGTGAAGAGGGGTGAACCCTCCCCAGCCCTTCTGGGTGGTCACCAGGGATCCTGGGGGTGACAGGGTGCAAATTTGGGAGGACAAAGCTCTCGGTGCTTCTCTCTCTCTCCATCACTGCCTGTGGGATGGGCGCTTGTTATGGGCAAGTGTAGTGGCTGGCATCTGGGCAGGAACAACCTCAGGTACCAGTGTAGGTTGGGGACTGACTGAGGAAAGGCTGAGGGAGCTGGGGCTCTTGAGCTGGGAAAAAAGGAGACTGAGGGGTGACCCCATGAATGTTCATCAATATGGAAAGGGTGGGTGTCAGGAGGATGGAGCCAGGCTCTGCTCAGGGGCATCCAGTAATGGGACAAGGGGCAGTGGGTGTGAGCTGGAACAGAGGAGGTTCCACATCAATCAGAGAAGGACCTTCTTCATGATGAGGGTGACAGAGCCCTGGAAGGGGCTGCCCAGGGGGGTTGTGGAGTCTCCTGTTCTGGAGACATTTAAAACACACCTGGAGATGTTCCCACACAACTGGATCTAGGAGATCCCCCTCTGGCAGGGGGATTGGACTGGATGATCTTTAGAGGTCCCTTCCAATCCCTAGTGTTCTGTGAAACCAGCAACACTCAGCACCAGTTTGCACTGGTGTGGGGTTGAGAGGTTTTCTGAGCAGCCCCAAGCCTGGCATCCCCTAAACCCCTGTGCTTGTGCCACCACAGCCACGTCTTCCCTTGCTGGGAAGGTGCCTGAAACCTCCTCATCAATTACCCTGGTTGCTGTTTGCTCAGGCGATGTGGGTTTAGCTCTCCAGCCTCACGTGCAGCGTGTGTGCAGGGCAAGACAGATTGCCGCTACTTTCCAGTGTAAATCACATTCCTTACAACACTCCAAAGTAGCATTTTCAACCTCAGGGTGCTAATAGGATCCAGCAGGAGAAAGAAATGTCAGCTAAGTAGCCGGCGCTGTTTGGAGAGTGCAATGGAGCTGATCCACGGCCCTGGGGCAAAAGGAGCAATCCCAGGGCAAAGGTTAAAGAGTTCAGGAGCACTTCAGCCGACTTAATTGCAACAGGCTCTTACACGGCCCAAGATGGATGGCTCGGGCTGGGCAAGGGGGGCAGAGCGGGGCCGGCGGCATCGCCAGCTGCAGGCACCAAGGGGACCGCGGAGGGATGGGGAGGGAACGTGATGGGATGGAGGGGACTGCAGTGGGATAGAGTGACTGACGTGGGATAGAGGGAACCACGATGGGATGGAGGGGACCACAATAGGGTGGAGGGGACTGCAATGGGATGGAGGAGACTGCAGTGGGATAGAGAGGACCACAATGGGACAGAGGGGACCACAAAGGGATGAAGGGGACTGTGATGGGAGAGAGGGGACTGCAATGGGATGGAGGGGACTGCAATGGGATAGAGGGGACCATGATGGGATGGAAGGGACCACAATAGGATGGAGGGGACTGCGATGGGATAGAGGGGACCACAGCACCTCCTCACCCCTCACCTCCCCCCATGATGCTGGCAGCTGGCAAAGTGGTCCATGTCACCCCATCCCAGGACCCTCCTACTGGGAGCCCACCTCCAGCCTCAGCCGATAAATGGGGATTTGTAGCGGGGCTGCTGCCAAGAAGCAGCTCAGTGCAAGAGCTCAGCACAAGACTCATCCAGGGGGAAAAATAACCGGTAGCCAGAATAACTCCAGCTGCCAAGGAAATGTTTCTTGCTCCCCTGAAAATCATAAGGAACATTTTAAGGGGAAAGAGAGGGAATTGGTTAATGTTGCTGCTCTTGTCAGATGTGGGGGGGGGAGTCTGAACAGGATTTGTTTTCTGATTCCCTCTTCTTTTGAAGCTTCAGGACCTGAACGTGTTTTTGTATCATCCCCAAGGTGCTTCTGCTGGGAAGGTGCCTCAGATAATATTTTTAGTAGAGTTTTGACTTGTTTCCTGACACTCATCTGAGAAATGTCATCAAAAAAGCTCCTGTTTTGCACGGAAAAGGCATTTTGCTGCCTTTTTTTTTTTAAATCTAAAGAGAAAAAGAAAAAATAACAAACCCAAACCCATTAGAATAAAAATATTTCTTTCATTTCTCACCAGTGAGGTTGATGCTGTTTCCCTGGTGATAAGAGCACAAGGCTGGCTCTTGAGACACATGCACTTCATTCCCAGCTCCACCGCAAACCCCCCGCGATGACCTTGAAGGAGCCACTTGGGCTCCCACCCCCGAGATTTTTCTGTTCGAGCTGCTGCTTGGCCCCATCGGCTGGGACAAGGTCTGAAAAACAATCCGTGTTCGTTGCATGCGAGCACCCTGCTCCCGTCACCCAGCCACCCCACACTGCAGCTGCTGCTGCTGGAGCTGCTCCAGCCCTGCACCCCAGAGCCCACCCGGGCTGGCCGGGGCTCCCGGGCGGTGGAGCGAGGGACACGGATGCCATCTCGTGGGAAGAGCCGGGTTCAGCCCCTACGGGTAGCCCTGGCCCTGGGCTGCTGCGGGTATCCCCAGCCACCCCATTGCAGGGAGATGACCACCCCCCACCCCTCCCTGGGAGCAGCTCTGCCTGCAGAGCATCACCGAAACCTCTCCAGGGTGAAGCAGTCAGCACCTTTTATTGAGGGGAAGAGAGAGTCCTGCTTCCCTGTAAGAGCAGGGATGGGGGGCATTCCTGCCCTCAGTCACCTCCCAAAGGGTCCTCTGGTTCCCCCAGCCCTGAGGGTTTAACCCCAGGGACCAGCTAAGCACCAGGCAGCCGCTCACTGGCTGATGAGACTGGATGATCTTTTGAGGTCCCTTCCAATCCCTAAAGCTCTGTGATTCTGTGCTCCCCACATCCAGCCAGATGTGGAGGGAAACCAAAGAAAGTTAAGAGCTGTTTAGTCAGAAGAACTGTTTAATAATCTGAATTAAAAGATCACAATAAAAGCAATAACCAAATGTTGTCATGGGGAGGAATATAATTTGAAAAGAAAAGAGAAAGAGAGAGAGAAACAAGACCTGAGTCGAGTGATGGACGATGCAGCTGTGCACCAGCCCTTAACAGATACCTGCCTACCTCTCAGCCCATTTGCTCCCAGTTTATATACTGGGCATGGACTATCCCTGCTTATTTCAGGTCAGTTGTTCTGGCTGTGCCCCCAACCCCAGGTTCTTGTGCTCCTCCTCACCAGCAGAGCACAGGAAACCAAAGAATGCTAAACCTGGGTTAAAGTGCTACCCAGCAACAACTAAAACATCAGTGTGTGATCAACAGTGTCCCCACAGTAACCCCCAACCCCAGCACTGCACCAGCTACTGGCAATCACAGCAGCCTGGATGGCAGCTGAAATCCTTTTGCTCGTCTCACTGCTGGCTCAGGGATAAGGACTGTGGAGTTACCTCTGGTTCTGCCTCTTCCTCCTTGTGGTGGCCCTGGTTCATCTTCATCCTTTGCTAAGTGAACCAGGAAAGGGGCTCAGGAGAGGAGCAGGGCAGCAAGGACACAGGGCAGCAGCAGTATGCAGCTGCTGGTGAGGCTGGGGGGCATCCGGGGGACTCGGGGGGCCCCGTTGCACAGGTCCGTGTCACAGCAGTGGATACGGACCCCTGGAAGCTCCTGCTGCTGGCAGTGACGGGAGGTGGCACAGCCGCTCGTCAGCAGGATGCCCAGGACCACTGCAAAGCAAGAACAGGGTGGGATGTCAGGGATGAGGGCAGTCTGGGGAGGGGAGAGTGATGCTCTACGGGCCTTAGCCCAGGGCCAGGCTCCATCAAGCCACGGGGTTTGCTTTGAGATGCTCCATCGAGCACCTCAGCCCCGTTGAGGCAGACTCACCACTCTCCGTCTTAATGCAGAACCGGTGCTTGAAGCCCTGGTGGGAGTGGGAGCAGGTGATCACCTCGGGGTTGGAGCACCCCATGTCCACTATCTTGCTGCCGGCGATGATGTTGCAGCCGTAACACTGGAGTCCGGACACTAAACAAGAGCCACACGAAGCAAAACTGGATCTTTTCCAGAGGGAAGAGACTTCATCTCTCCAACAGCGGCTTTGCAGTGCTCTCCACCCTCGCCAAGTCGCATTAAGCACCGAGCCCAGAGCTCAGAGCCATTGATTTACCCAGTGGGCCCCCAAAATCTGGAGGCATCTCCCACTAGAGGTCAGTGTGAAATCAGGGATTAGCAGAGATTTGAGCCAGGATCAAAGAGTGGGAACAAGGGAGCTTTGAGACAGGGTTTGTGCAGAGCGGGTAAAACATCCCCAGCCACAGGCATCGCTCAGCCAGGGCTCCGCTGCTCTCGGAACCAGCTTTTGCCTGTTTCAGGGAATCAGGGAATCTCAGAACATTAGGGATTGGAAAGGACCTCAAAAGATCAATCAGCCCAATCCCCCTGCCAGGCAGGATCCCCTAGATCCAGTCGGAACCGGACACAGCCAGGAGGGTTTTAAGCATCTCCGGAGAAGGAAACTGCAAATTAAACCAGCTTCAGCAGTGACTGTGCTGGGAATGTTCACACCGAGGGATGGTTTCACTGATGTAGTTTGGGTTTCTCCCTGAGGGTCATCGCAGGGTCTCTCAGGGAGGAAAAACAGCCCAGGGAGCCAAAGGGAAACCCTCACTCAGAGCAACCAGGAGCCCATGCCAGCTCAGTGCTCCCCTGCAGGGTCAGCTGCTGTGTCTGAGAGGTGCTTGCCCCAGACCAGAATAGGAATGAAGCTCTTTCTCATGTTTCTTTAGAAAAGAAAAAGCCATTAACAGGACCTTCATCTACACAATCTGCAGAGTTTGAGGTGAAGGCAGTACCTGAGCTCTGTGGTGGTTAATCACAGCAACAAACCCAGGCTGCACACACTCACTCAACCTTTCCTGCCCTCTGAGAGCTGCCCCAGAGCCCTTCCTGAGCCCCATCTTGACTCCTGTGAGGTTTTGGGGAGGTGGGTGAGCCCCCTCACACAGCCCAGCATGGCAAGGGGAACCCCTGGCCCAGCAATATCAGGAAACAGGGTGCGGGGATCCCAGCTCCTGGTCCACACTCCACAGAACACAGAATCATTTAGGTTGGAAAAGACTGCTAAGGTTATCCAGTCCATCCATTAACCCAGCACAGCCAAGTCCACCACCAAACCACATCCCTAAGAGCCACATCCACACGTCCTCACCTCACCCTCATCCCTTGTTTAGTACAGAAGGTGATGATGCCATTAGCTCCTTCCAAAACACAGCAACACGCAGCCACATCCCTGGGGATGGGAATGCTCCCACTTCGTAAATAGGATCAATCACACCTCAGCACCCAGGGGCTGGGGAGGGTGCAAACAGCCATAATTCAACACCAGGGGAACACTGAGCACCTCAAGGACAGCAGCACTTACCCTCTGGAAGGACAAACACCACGGTGATCAGCGAGAGCATCCCATGGGCACCTCCAGGTCGTTGTCCTGAGAGCATGGGGAGCAGCTCCCAGAGCCTGCCCACGGCTCGGACCACGATCCCCGGTGTCTGAGGCAGCAGAGCCGCCTGCTCCTCTCCGCTCTCCTCCCGGGGCCGTGCACGTCGCTCGCTTTCCACCTGCAAACCCTCCACCAGAATAAAGGGGATGCCGCAGCGATTCGGCCTCTCGCTGTCTCTCTGGCCAAGCCCGTGGTGCCCAGCGTCTCCCTCTCGATGCTTAGTTTCTCCTTTTCCTGTAGAACCCCCCCGCTCCCCGCAGCTCCCGCCCAGACGTGTGTCTGTGCTCCCCTCGGTTAGTTCTGTCCTATTTCCTCCGTCCACGATCACTTCCCATTAATACCACCGCGCAGCAGCTCTTGGAGAGAAATTCTCCCTAATCAAGATTTAGTTCTAAATCCACTTGGAAATCCTCTAATTCAGCTGGATTAGGCAGAGGGGGTTTGGGGAGATGTGTGGGTTTACTCTTGGGGGTTTTTCCTTTCTATTTTTTTCCTCCTTCCTCTTTTTTCCCCTCGTCTCTGAGCTGCTTCGTCTCCACCACGAACGGACCCACCGGCTCTCTCATGCTATTTAACGAGGGAAGGGATAATTCTATTAAAGAGAAGCAGTCAACTAATTTGAAATCCAAGGCTTGAGATGCTGGAACAAAGTGCAGCCCTGGGAACAGCCCTGGGGTTCCAAAGGAAAGAAACCTGAAGGAGACAGAAATGGGTTTGTGCATGAGAAAATAGTTGCCTTAATAAGGCAGTGAGAGGGTAAATGGGCCAGCCTCAGGCTTGCAGTGGCTCCAGAGGGGAGCTCAAGGTTTGGGAAGAGGACTTGGGGGCATCACAGAGGCAAGCACAGAGCTGTGATGGCTGTGATCCTGCAGGGTTGGTGTCAGACCCACAGCCACGGACGTCACCACCCCCAGATCCTTGTTGGCTCGTCCAGTGCTGTCCCCACAAGCAAAGCCCCGGCTCTCAGCGGAGCTAACGGGACTTAGAGAGCTAATGCTTACTAATAAGGGAACGCAACTGAATGCATGGGATTAAAAAATTAAAATGACAAAATAAGCTGCTTATGTGGCCCATCCAGCAACCTCCTGCCAGCAGCATCTGAAGTCCCCCCCGCCCTGGGCACCCCAGCCCCCCGGGCACCTCCTCTGCTGGGCACAGACCCTCAATTCCCTCTTCATTAGCAAGGGCTCCTCTTCCTATTTCACGGGGAGGCAGCACAAATCTGTCCAAGTAGGGGGATGCAGAGCTCAGGAGGGGCAATTACAGAATCACAGAACATTAGGGATTGGAAGGGACCTCAACAGATCATCCAGTCCAG
>JAOXOE010000784.1:8168437-8181603 GCA_028565055.1 Phoeniculus purpureus | reverse complement strand
CTCCGGCGCAGCCTCTGGCCCCACCGAGCCCCGCACGACGCGGGGTTTTCCCCCTCTTCCTCCTCTTTTCCTTCTTCTTCTCCTCTCTGTTTTATTTTTGCGGGGGGGAGAGGGTATTTTCCTCCTTGTTCTTCCCCCTCTCTCTCTCTCTCTCTCTCGCTTTCCCTCCCTTCCTCCCTCGCTCGCTCCGTGCCCGCCATCTTTTGAAAAGGGGGAAAATTTGGGGCGAGGGGAAGAAAAAGCCTCTTAAAAACAGGCAAAAAGAGCGAAACAGAGACCAAAAACAGGGGAAGCGCTGAAAAAAAGATAAAAAGAAAGGGAAGGGGGGAACGAGTCAGTAGCAAAGCAATGGGGTGCAAAGCAGGGTCCCATCCCTTCTTGTATTCCCTGGGATTTCCCCCTGTATCTTCTTGCCTTGTTCCCCCCTTGGTGTCACTACCATGTCTTCGTGTGTGTCCCTCCAAGCCTGGGTCACTGAAAAGGGCTGAGCAAACTGCATATGTTGGGGTGCAAAGTGATGTGTCTGTGTGTCTGTCCGGCTACCCTCCCTGTGTCAATACCGGCTGTTTACCCCACTTTTGCAAATAAATGGAAACCCTCCCAGGGTTTGTCACTTTCTAGGCGGAAAAAGGACGTGCGGATTTATAGGTGGAAGAGAAAGACTCGTGGATTTCTGTACCCGAGTGTCAAGCTATAAATAGCGCTGCTGCTGCCGACAATAAAACGTGAAAACTTCTAAACTCAGCCGGCCTTTTCCTCCCTTTATCCTCCTGCTTTTGCTTTTCGCACCTCCCCGGGGGCCGGGAGGTTTGAACATTGTTTGTTGGCTCCTCGGTTTCACTTTCAGACAAAGCTGTGCAGTGTTAGAGTCGCGGATCCGTGCGCGTCTTGGAGCTCAGGGGTTTGCAGGGTGTTCCCGGGAATGCGTTTCCTCCAGAAAATGACTTTTGACAACGGGGAGAGTTTGCTCTGTGAGTTTCATGCTGTAGCCTGGCTCCACCTTTGTGTTGACGTCTTAAGGAATTGAAAGTTACTAAAATAAACTTTTTTTTGGATAAGCAAATCAGATGGTTTCAGTAATACTTTGAGTGTTCATGTGTTTGGTTGTTTTGGGGTGGTGGGTTTATTGGTTGTGGGTTTTTTTGGCACCTTGAGTTGGTAGTAAATAATAGGTTTGGGGTAACACAATCAGCAAAACACTTGCCATTGCTTGCTGAGAATAGAGAAGTTATTTTTAATATGTTTGTTAGTATTTTTAATGTGAGCTGAACCCCGTGTCTTTGCAGTGTTATTAGAGAGGACTTTCTGCATTGTGTGGCTGAGAAGTGCAGAGTAAATACACATCAATCAAACCAAACGAGAAATCCCCCAAGCAGACCGGTTGCTTTACAAGCAAAACAAAACCCTGCCTCAATGAATGTTGCTTACAACTGCCCAGCCACTGGTGTGTACTGGGAGCGTGAAGTCCCGCGAAGTCTCATCTGCTGATCCCAGCACCAGCAAGTGTTAACCCACTGGGTTAACACAGGGGGTTTGAGGACTTGTTAGTAATGTCCTGGGAGGCTCCAGCTGGAACTCCTGACCTGAGAGCCTTCCTTTCGGAAAACAATAAATGCTGAAGAGCATGTATTTGCTTCTCTTTGGTCCACACAGGTTCAAAATAGTCTCTCGTGTGTGTATTTTGTGCTTTAAGATGATGCTTAATCAAAGGGTTGGGCAGAGGGTAACAGATTTACTCAGTCCTCAGCGTAAGTTTGATTGCAGTGTTGTGTTCTCACTGCCCACATAGTGCTCAGTGCTGAGGCAGGAGCTGTTCCAGTGAAAGTCTGCTTAGTTTTAGTGACTTATGAAGAGTTTAGGTTGAGAGTGAGTGTGTGTGCAAAGTGTCAGAGGTTTGGTCTCAAAACTGGCTTTGGGCTGTTAGTTTCGTTATCTTTAAGTGAAAACTGAGCTCTGTTGTTTGTGGAAATAAAATTGCAGTCGTTTCAGCGCTGAGCTGCTTTCAGAAACTTCAGTTCTTGTCACGTAAATGACTTAAATCGCAGTCCTTAACAGTCTTGCAGAACGCTTCTTTCCTGAGTTAAGAGTGATGTATTTGAATGTCCTGAGTTTCTTGATGTCCAGAAACTATATCTGCAGGCTGGGTACCCAGCCCAAGGGTCTCCTGTCTGCACACACAGATTAAAGCGGTTTGCCCTGGTGAAGACTGGTGCTTCCTGTTGTTTTTACAGACCCATCTTCTAATTGGCATGAGTTCTGAAAGACGCTGTTAAATATTTACCTGTGAACTTCTGGGCAGGGGCACTCATGCAGTGGGTTGTGGGTTTCCAGCTAAACCCTGCTTCTCTCCTAGAATCCCGCTCCTTCTCCCTAGAGTAATGTGGAAGCCTCCTTGTTGACAGCACAAACAACTCCGGAGTCAAATCCCTCTCCTGGGCAGCAGCTGAGTGATGTAGTGAGGTCTCCTGTTTCAAAGGCTTAATTACTTTTACAAAATATATTACTCCCTGTCTACTTTGCTAAGCAATCAGGTGCTTTCAGCGCCGGCAGAGCTGCACTTTGCTAAATAAATGAACAAAGAATGTTTTGCATCTCAGCGTTGTTGATATTTTGTTCTCCCCCTCTTTCATCTCGCTCCTTTGCTAATTTGCACAATTCATTAATCCCCAGTGGGTTTCCCAAGCGTCGCCGCGAAGCATACGGTTTGTTTTGTTGCGTGCGTTGGTTTGGTTTTGTTTTGTTGGTTGTCTTATTTTAAATTGCCGCATTATTCTCCAGTAATAGCCCAGAACACCATTGTGAGCCATACAGTTCTGGGAATTGGGAAGGAGCCATTGTTTGCTGTGCTGCTCAGTGAGCTGTCAGGGCACTGTCAGGACAGTTTGGAAGGACGTTTGCATCTCGAGCTCTTCAGTATCTTGCTGTCACCTTAGTGTGCTTTTTGTCAGTCGTGTTTGTTGAGGGTGAACAACTTTCTCTAACTCTTAAACCCACTTGTTACTTAAGGCCCTGTTGAAAGGATTTGAATCCTACTGGAGAGCAGTGCTGCTTTTCCTGCTGGTCCTTATTCCTTCTCCCATCCTTCCTGATACCAAAGGAAGGAACAGTTGTCTCTGTATTGACTTGGTCTAGGCGATCCTGCTCTGGCAGGGGGATTGGACTCAGTGATCTTTCGAGGTCCCTTCCAATCCTTAATGTTCTGTGGTTCTTTTACACCTTTGCAGACCTCAGTCTCTTTCCATCTTGACTCTAAGACAACATTACTATATCTGGAACTTCTTGAGCAACCTTGGTAACCTGGGCAGAGGAGAGGATTTGTCTCCTTTGCTAGGGCCAGGGCTTGGCATTCTCCTGCAACAGATGTAGTAGCAAAGACGAGCTGAAGTGAAGTTTCTGTGCATGGAGGACCAAGCTGGAACAAGATGTCCTGGTTGAACTGATTCCATCTAGCTTCACCCTTGGAGATCTAGACTCTGGTCTGCATTGAGAAAGATCCTGTTTGCTCCTCTGTGTCCTTTAAAAAGAGCAAGGCAGAGACACAGTGAGATTGTTTTCCTCTTTCTCCCTGGCTGTGAGAAGTTCACGCTTGGTGTTCTTCTGATTACTGCCACAGTGATACCCTTGCAGAGGACTGCACAGAGGAGCAGAGGAGCAGAGGTCCATGGCCGTGCTGAGACAAGTCTGTTTTCTAAGTCCACGCTGGTCAATAGGTCTAGCTGTCAGAAGTGTGGAGTTTGCAGTGCTGGGATATTTTGCTAAGAGGGAAGCAGGAGCCTTTTTGCATACCCAAGCTGCTTTAGAGTTTGTGCGGAGCACATGCCTGTTGGTACTGTGTGCAAGGATTGTGTGTGGGTATAATGGACAATGCTGCTCCTTACTGGAAAGCGTAGCCTTGTAGTAGCTTTTCTGTTCTGTTTAGGGTCTGTGAAATAGTGGTGAAGTGCAGTCTTTCAAAATACCATGTGAAAGAGGCTGCGTTCCCCCAAGATTTTGCTGGAGCAGGTGCTTCTCTGAGGGTGGATACTACACGTTAGCCAGAGTCCATTCCTGTCCTGGACAGGAATAAGCCACATGGGATTAAATGTGGATGCTTGTGTGCAAACTGTCATGATTGTACTTCCTCTGCGCATGGACGAAGTTCAAGTCAGGAGTGTTGAGAGGCTTAGGGCTTGTCTGCTTTCTGCATGCAGGAAACTAAGCCGTGGGTGCTCCCAGCAGGAGCTCTGTGCGTGGGGAAGCTTAGCTCCTCCTGGCCGGAGCCTGTCTGCCTGCCCCAGCAGTGCTCCTCTGGCTGTGTGGAAGGAGACCACCTTCCTCTCTCTGTCTCCAAACCACCAGCTTCCGATCAAAGCATAGGGAGGTGTAATGTGTAATATACTCTTAAGATCTACATTCTTCCCTTTCTTGCAGACTGTTTAGGAGTTTGAATCGGATCATAAACTCCATCAGTGAAAGCTGTGCCAGTGCCATCTCAGGGAGTGACAGCAGCTCAGCTATCGCGGTTTATTCACACCTTGGCTGACCTGCAAATTCCTTGCGTAGCTGAGCAAATTTATGGATCTACCCAACCTTAGCAAAACCAGTGAGACATTTCTCATCTGTAATACTAGACCACACAGAGGCTTCTGCATTCATGTGGCTGTTTGCTTTAAGTTTAACATGCTGAGCTGTTCCAGGACAGCACTATAGTTCAGAAACAACTGGGTTGGAAACAGATTAAGCTACGTTGGTGCATCTGGTGTAGGGGAGCTGCCCAAGGTGGGGGTTGTGGAGTCTCCTTCTCTGGAGATGTTTAAAACGCACCTGGATGTATTCCTGTACAACTTGGTCTAGGTGATCCTGCTCTGGCAGGGGGATTTGACTAGATAATATTTTGAGGTCCATTCCAATCCCTAATGTTCTGTGATTCTGTGGTAGGGGATGAGTGGTGGTGATAAATGGGGATGTGACCACAGCGTAGAAGTTCCTGCTGCTCTGTGACTAGGAGCTTGCTGGGCGGGTGGTACTTACTGTGCCTGTTACCGAGTGTAATGTTACTGTGGCTAACAAGCAGTTTATTTATGCCTGGTAATTCAATCACTATTTCATTGTTCATCCCCTTAAAGTGACTTGTCGTGTCTTGATTTAGGTAGATTTTGCACAGGGAAGTTGCAGGACTGTGGCTGTTGGGTTTACAGCATGATTGAAACCTGTGGCAGCTCATCTGTTGCGACCACATTCATAATTCTTTCTGTCTTGAATCAAATTTGTTCTTTTTTTCAGAATAGTAACTTTAATCATTTTAATATCTACAAATACCTTTACAAATTGAGTAGGAGAAAGCACTGGAGTGCAAGAGAGAGGTTTGTTAATGCAGGAAGGTGTTTTCTGTGAGTCACTGCTCCTGACAAGTTAACGTATGGCTCTGTGTTTACTAGAAGTCATCTCTCCTTCGATGTTTGTGTGGAGCTGATACTTATAAATTATATTAATGCTGCTGGTGGATGGCTGTGCAGTACTGGTAGTGTAAGGGAGAGCTGCAGTGTGGGTTATCAGGTTCACAGAGCAGAAAGCAGTCCTTTAAGCAGGTACCACATAGTCAGTGAATGCTGTTTCACAGTATCATAGTACATTAGGGATTGGAAAGGACCTCTAAAGATCATCTAGTCCAATCCCTCTGCCACAGCAGTATCATCTAGACCAAGTCGCACAGGAACCTAGCTAGGTGGGTTTTAAAAATGTTTATTTTCAGAGAAGGAGACTCCACAACCCCCCTGGGCAGACCCTTCCAGTGCTCTGTCACCCTCATGGGGAAGAAGTTCTCAAGAGTGATGTGGAACCTTCTATGTTCCAGGTCAAACCCACTGCCCTTTGTCCTGTGATTAGATAGCACTGAGAAAAGCCTGGCTCCATCCTCCTGGCACCCACCCTTCACATATTTAGCAACATTCATGGGGTCTCCTTTTTAATAAGCTCAAGAGACCCAGCTCCATCAGCCTTTCTTCATCAGGGAGGTGTTCTACTCCCTTTATCTTCACGGCTTGCAAGGGCTCTGTGTTTTATACTTTGCTTATAATGCTTTGTACTTGGTTTCATTAAGAGGTAATGTCCCTATTCCACACAGCCTTTTAAATTCAGTTGCAAGTGGAAATTTGCTTTGAACACTCTCACAGGTGTTACGGAGGACCTCTGGGGTGTTGTGCTTTATCTTTTAGAGATGTGTTTGAAGAGCTCTGCAGTGTAGGGACAGGAGTAAAGCCCATGGCAGTTCTAGCTTTGCAGCTTCTTCAAATGACAGTTAGTGTTGTGCTCAGTAGAGAACAGCTGAGTGTTTCCAGAATCCTAAACTGTGGTATTTGAACACCTTGTAGACAGAGGGATTGGAAGGGACCTCGAAAGATCATCTAGTCCAATCCCTCTGCCAGAGCAGTATAGGCAGAACTGACAGGGAGTTAGTGTCTAAATGCATGAGAACGGTCTAATGTCTCTAATTGTAGATGGTTGGAAATATTCATATCCCCCTGTTACACTTGGGGAACCAATGTGCCTATGGCATGGGGTGATGAGAATTGAGCTGAGGCGTTGACATGCTGGTTTGTAGCTGTATTATTCATAATTCCTTGCAGTTACTGCAGAAGCCTGGAGATGCCCTGCCCAGCAGGGAGAAACTCGTGCTCCTGGGAGTTTTTTGTTTGTTTATTTTCTCACCTTTTCTTCAAAATGCTTCATGTCAAATAACAACTCTTTGTGGAAATCCAAGTGCAGAAAAAGAAACAATCATGGCAAAACCTGTTGTGGAAAGACTGTGTGTAATTTATTCACAGTATGCTGAATCAAACTGAGTGAATTTGAGGGAGGGGGTTTCTCATCCTGTAAAAGTACACAGAGCACCATATGCTCATTAGAAAGGGGAAGGGCAGACTCGCTTGTTCAGAACACAAGTGTTTAACCGTGCAGATCACATCGTTGAAAAAGCAGAGTAAGAGAACTCTGCGAGGGTGTAGATGTATAATAATCCCATTAGGAGTTTGAAGCCCAGGCGGGTGTTGCCATGTTCTGCTTTAACGGGTGTACTGAGGACCTAAATGCTTGCGCTAGGCACGTAGCATCTGAAACCTGGGTCAGTGCCAGAGTGTGGGAATTTTATTTATTTTTAAAATTTGTTTTTAAAATCGTGCAGCCAGACTGTGGTTGGCTGCCCTGAAGTTGGCAAAATTGATTTTCGGAGTCACAGGATGAACGTGCAGTAGTATCTCTTGTGCCTCTCAGTCCTAGTGCAGCTGGTGTCTAGGTACATCCAGTCAGGAGGATGGAGCCAGGCTCTGCTCAGGGGCACCCAATGATAGGACAAAGGGCAGTGGGTGTGAGCTGGAACATGAGGTTCCACATCAATATGAGAAGGAATTTCTTTCTTTTGAGGGTGACAGAGCACCGGTAGGGGCTGCCTGGGGGCGGGGCGGGTTGTGGAGTCTCCTTCTCTGGACATCTTTAAAAGCCACCTGGATGTGTTCCTGTGCAACTTGATCTAGAGGATCCTGCTGTGGCAGGGGAACGGGACTAGATGACCTTTCAAGGTCCTTTCCTATCCCTTAATGTTCTGTGTTTCTGTGATCCAAATGGAACGTGATTTAGTGATGGTGGTTAACGTCAAGTCATTTTCATAGCAATCAGCAGACTCCAGCTTTTATTCCATCTCACTTTGAAGTGTCTGGTCATGAGCAGAGGTTGGAGACTTGTACAACATGCACTGTCCCTGTAGAGTGTCTCGTGCATGGTGGGTCCCCTTCTTGGCCATCTTTCATGGAAACATGAATGTTCTTCATAAGGCTGCAGTTTTTCTTTTAGTGGTGTTTTAGGGAACGTGATGAAAGAGAAGAACTCCACACTATTGCACACCTTATGCCTGTGCTGTGGGACTTGTCTAGTTAGGATCCCAATCTGCAGTGAGAGGAGGATGTACCTGCAGGGCTGGGTAGCTCCTGCTAGATCAGCTATCATAGCTATTGTAACAGTGACAGTGGGAGCACCCACAGATCTGATGGGTGTGAATAGACTCTCCAACCCCAAATATTTAGTGCTTGACCTCCTTGGTCACTTTATCTCTCCCTAACTGATAGAGAAGGGAGTAGACCCAGGTAGAGAGGCCAGAATGTGTGGAGAGCTTGAGCTTGTTTCTGTCTTTGCCTAAACCTTCCTCAGAAAGAGTTTTATCCTGATTGACCAAGTAGTTGTATCTTGTAGGTGGTAAATCTCTGTGGAGAGGTGCTGAGCCACAGAAACCATGCAACACAGTGAGAGCGGGAAGTTGTTTAGCACTTTGCAGGGTTGGATTTGAAGTGGTTACTGAATCACGGGGGAGGATGACTTGCTGTCAGTGGTGTGGTTTGCACCATACTTTCAATGAGCATTCAGCCATGTTCTTGCCTCCCCATGGTCTCCAACCCCCTCCATCCTGCTCCTGATGCATTGGGAGCTCATACTCTGTGTGTGGCCATGTGCCAGCACCTTCCTAGCACTTCCTTTATGCTGAATCCTCAAAGCTGTGGGGTTTGTGCTGCACGTGGGCTTTTGGGGTGCTGCACTAACCCCAGAGTGCTAGAAACTGCCACATGAACACTAAATAGGAGAAAGAATGTGCTCGCAATCGCAGAACATGAGGGACTGGAAGGGACCTGGAAAGATCATCTAGTCAAATCCCTGCCAGAGCAGGATCACCTAGACCAAGTAGCACAGGAACCTATCCAGGCGGGTTTAAAATGTCTCTGGAGAAAGAGACTCCACAGCCTCCCTGGGCAGCCTGTTCCAGTGCTCTGAGTTCCTTCTCAGATTGATGTGGAACCTCCTCTGTTCCAGCTCACACCCACTGCCCCTTATCCTATCATTAGATGCCACTGAGCAGAGCCTGGCTCCACCCTCCTGACACCCACCCTTCACATATTTATAAACGTTAATGAGGTCACCCCTCAGTCTCCATTTCTCCAAGCTATGGAAGAAGCAGGTTCTCCTTCCTCTGTAAATCACAGCTGTCTGCTGTCTGGGTTCTCTCTGCTTGTGCTGCTGAGTATGAGGTGCTATGGGTTCAGCCCAGTGGGTCATACAAGGTAATTTCATTGCATCTCCACCTTTCCCATTGGGAAGAAGTGGCACGAGCAGACTCTGCCCAGGCATGTGGTTCTCCCCAAGAGTTTCTTTTCTGTGCCAAATCTGTTACGAAAATAAAGGCTGAAACAGCCCAATGCTATTTTTTTACCCATTGCCTTAAAGGTGTAATTTGTGTGGCTTATTGTGAGAGGCACAACACTAGTACTTACCTTTCCCATCCTGTTGGTTTGACTCTGCCATCACAGTGTGTTTCAGTGCCATTCTGCATACTCTGAAACTTATTCATAGATGCTTATTTCCACTGCTACAACTAAGCATTTGTTAATGTTTCCATTATAGGTCACCCAGTTAGTTGGCTGAAGTACTTCCTGGAAGAGTTTTTGCAAGTGCAATTTGCTTTATTTCAGAAGTCTCAGCCCAGTCCCTACTGCAGAGTCAGGTATCAGAGCTGGACAAACTCCTCCAATCAGAAACCTAACTGAGAGTAAGTGGTTTAACCGCTCACGTTTTTCCTTCCTCCTGTAGCCTTGTTAACAAAATTGTGTGTAACTCAGGAGCTTGCACAGATCCCGTGTCTTGAGTTAGAAGTCTGTATCAGTATTTTTGGAGGAGCACAAAAAGTAGGGCTGGAAGAAATGTCCAGAGGTCATTCAATCCTTCTCCCCAGTCCAAATCCCTGGTGGCTGAGCAGGGGATTGTGGAGTCTCCTTCTCTGGACATGATTAAAATCCATTTGGATATGTTTGTGTGACTTGGTCTAGGTGGTCCTGCTGTGGCAGGGGGATTGGACTGGATGATCTTTCAAGGGCCCTTCCAATCCCCAGTGTTCTGTGATACCAAGATCAACCATGCCTAATCCATTACTGAGGCCAGTTACTTAAACTGTTTTCAAAAACAAATTCAAAGTTATGCAACAGTCTTGTTGGTGTGAAACATCCCTCCCTTGACTCACAAATACAGCCTTTAGTTGAGCCCCATATGATTTGTGTAGTGCAGGAGGTGCATGACACACATTCAGTTCTTGCTTGGACTTGATCAGAAGGTGCTTCCTGTGGTAGTGGAGAGAAATAGTCTGACCTGTAATTATCAGGAAGAACATTACATTTGAGGTGCCTACATTGGTGCTTATAAAAGCTGTAATCACAGAGCATTAGGGATTGGAAGGATCCAATCCTGCTGCTAGAGCAGGACCACGTAGACCAAGTCGCAGTCAAGATATAGTGACTTCTGGGTACCCCTGAGCGTGAAGGCATAATGTGAGATGTCTTAAAGCAGCCTGATTTGCAGGGAGTGCTGAGTATGTAGCAGCACTGGAGGCCCTTGAAATTACTGATTACTTCTGGCTGTTCTTATCTACTATTTAGGAACCCACAGGCTCTTTACTGAGGAAACACCTGTTTCTGTAATAGCCAAGGAGAGGCCAAGGGTGGGAAATCCATCTGCATAATCTGCTGAGCACTAAACTAACCAAGTCAAAAGCCAAGGAACTCACTTAATCTTCTGTGATCTTTTTCCCCTCCCTCATCCAGAGGGAAGTTAAGGACGCAGTTGCATCTCCCAGTCTCAGGGTGTTATTGGGGCTCTGCTGAAAACAATGTGCATGAAAAGTAGATTTCTGATTAATGATTTGTGAGATAACAAAGACAACTGAATGGATTTTGAGAGGGCAGAGCTGTAGAGGGCCATAGGAGCACTCACAAGCCAAATTCCTATTTCCTGCAGCAAAGCCAAATGCAAATTCTTCATCCCCAGGTCTTGAGGGACTGGCATAGTGTATAGTGTGTGTGTCTGCCAGGGCAGTGTTGGATGGTAAAGCAAATCATCTGTCCTCAAATCACAAAACTCTTGAGTTTGAAGAGAAGACCCTTGTTAACATGGAATTAGTAGGTGGTGAAAGCTGCTTGAGGTTCAATTCCGGAATGGAGCTGTGAAGGGAAGGCAGAGCAACAGGAAAAGGGTAACATCCACCAACTTTGTTTCCTTCTGAGAAGCCTAGAGGAGTGGTGGTGTAGCCCACTGCAGAATGAAATGGGCACAGCCACTCTCAGTTCAGTTTTACCTGAGTTAAGGTTGTATTGAGGGGCAGAAGTAGTGTGTTAGACCTCTTCTGCAATTGTATGATGAACCTGTTGCCTCTCTGAGATGGGGTGCAGCATATGATGACAGATCTGACCGCGCTTCCAGCTGCTGTCAGGGGAAAAAAGAGACCAAGCATCTGGTTTGGTGGCTTTGAGGATCTGGTGTCAGGGAGTATTGCTCAACGCAGGCTCCGTTCTACCTTCAGAAAGGCTCTGCCTCTCACACCTGGGAGAGCAGAGCAGCTTCAGAGGTGCTGTTTCTGTGACAGGTTGCCTGATGAAACCAGGGCTGAGTTCAGGGCAGTGTTGTCAGTAGTGCCCCAGACTCCCTGGATGACCCTGGGGAAGTCAGTTCACCCCAGTGTAAATTGTGAGCACCAGCTCTTCAAAGTAGGAACAGGGTCCTACTGTATCTGCAGAGCAAAAACGCTGAGGAACCTTGATCTCTGTGCTGTTTTCATGTGCTACTGTAATGTAAATAATAACGTGGAGATAAAGATGAAGTCAAGGAAGATCTAAACTTGATGATTCCCCCTGATGGGAAGATTTATGTTGCTGCTTCTGGCTGGCCTGGAATTGCACCAGATTTTGATTTGTGTCCAAGTAACCACATAAATACTGTTCCGAGGAGAGGGAGGACAAGCGTTGTTGTGCTCTCATGCTAACACAAAGCTTGTTACCTTCTAATTTTACAATCAAAACAAATACCATGCTGTGCTGCAGGAATGACAGCAAGGGGAACAAGCCACCCACTAAATGCTCGGTGCTGCCAAAGGGGAAGTGGCAGAACCGTTGGCTGAAGCGCCAGGCGCTTACTGGCACGGCGCACGTTACATTGGGCTTTACAGCTTCTTTTAAAATAGTCTCCGCCGCTGCAGACAGTCTGTGGCTGCATCAGCTGAGTAAAATGTTACCCTGCTAGGACACGTTTTCTCCCTCCCCACTGACTGACCTCGTACAAGCAACTCAATGAAAGAATCAGAGAATATTAGGGATTGGAAGGGATCACGAAAGATCATCCAGTCCAATCCCCCTGAAGAGCATTTTAACAAAATAGTAAAACTCCGTCCTACCTAACTGGGTGGTTTTGATGGCTGGGGTTGGCTGAGGGATGTGCCAGCCCCCATGGCTTTGCTGGATGCTGCACTGGGGTGGCAACTTAGCACAAAAGGACAGACTTCAACTCCAGAGCAGTGAGATTTATTTGAGTTTGGGGTTGAGTTATTGTCTCGTAGTGGAATGGGTAAGGGGGAAGAGAAAGGCGCAGCGTGCAGAGCAGCGTGCGCGAGCAGAGTGTGCTCTTCAGTGACAGCAAAAGGATGCACTTTAAATTGCTAAAATCACAGAGCATTAGGGATTGGAAGGGACCCCAAAAGATCATTTAGTCCAATCCCCCTGCCAGAGCAGCACCACCTAGACCAAGCTGCAGAGGAACATATCAGTGTGGGTTTTAAATGTCTCCAGAGACCTTGTGCAGGCAAAGAACACCTTCTGCTCAGTTGAACTGGATAAGTAGTAATTTAAACATTTAAATGTAAGGAGTTAGTGCTCTGGGGCTAAAGGAAGACCAGCTGTAAGCCCTCACTGGAAGGTGCGCATGATGTCTGTGCCAAGGCTGCTTTTGGCAGTCTCTGTCCTGGGCTTGTACAGAGTACAAATAATTTAAACAATTATTGATACTCATGCAGCTTCAGAATTTCAGTAGATGCTGAAGTCCTTGAACTATAGCGGTGTGTTTTGATTCTACTTGTAGTTCTGGGACAGTTGGTGTAAATTGGTGTAAGGTGGTAGGGTAAGATGTGTGCTGCCAGTCTACTGAAGTGTGGCGTGAGATGAGCTGTGTGCTAAGCTGGGCTGTCAGATAGTTATGTCACTCATTAATCACAGAACGTTAGGGATTGGAAGGGACCTCAAAAGACCATCTAGTCCAATCCCCCTGCCACAGCAGGATCCCTTAGATCCAGTCACACAGGAACATGGCCAGGTGGGTTTTAAATGTCTCCAGAG
>JAOXOE010000784.1:8129818-8168337 GCA_028565055.1 Phoeniculus purpureus | reverse complement strand
CAGCCACACTCCTGGAGTCATGGAAGATAACAGCAGGGACTGGAAGGAAGAACTGCCCATCATAAGTGAAGATCAGGATCGTGATCTCCTGAAGAACCTGAAAGTGTTCAAGCCCATGGCACCTGACGGGATACACCTACGGGTACTGAGACAACTGGTAGATGAGGTTGCTAAACCCCTCTCTATTCTATTCCAAAAGCCATGGCAGTCTGGCCAAGTCCCCACTGGTTGGAAAAGGGGAAACATAACTCCTGTTTTCAAAAAGGGTGTGGTTGGAACTGGATGATCCTGTGGTCCCTTCCAATCCCTAATGATTCCATGATTCTATAGTGACTTATGGTGGGGAAGGTTCTTTCATCTTAAAGCCTGTGTTGCAGGTGCTTAGACATTCTAGAAAACAATATGGATGTGTTCCTGTGCAACTTGGTCTGGGTGATCCTGCTGTGGCAGGGGGATTGGACTAGATGATCTGTCGAGGTCCCTTCCAGTCCCTAACGATCCTAGGATTCTAAGTACAAAAACCTGCACCAAAGCACATGATGGCTGGGTCCTTATGGTTTTGTACACCAAGATGAAGAAAACAAAAGCAACATGGGAGAAGACAGTGACTATTCTCAATAAACAGAGAGCACTGCTTACCATGCACTGGTTGCACGAATAAACAAGAAACTTTTGTTGACCTGTAAGGGATAGCACTGATTCAGCTCACAGAAAGACTAACTGCTTGTTAGGTACCACGTGAAACTCAAGAGACAAAATTTCCAAACAAAAACTGTTTACTGCAAGCTGAAATCTGAATTTGGAGGAGCATTTAGTGGTGTTGATGTCACCAAGAAATACGTTACTGAAACATACAATGAAAAACAGTTGATGGGTAAGCTTTGCATAAATATATTCTCACAGGGTAAAGACGGAGTAAAAATCAAAGCCAAGAGATGGCCAAATAATCTCATGCGAGGAAAGGAAAATTCCAAGCAGACAGTGATTGAATTGAAAACATTGTCATTGCCATTCAACCTCAGACTTGGGCATTAGACAGTTACTGATGTGCATTACCTGAGGCTACAAATACATGTGGATCACTATGAAGAGTAACCAAGGCAAGCATAGGCAGTGAAAGAGTAGGGCAGCTCCACTGAAACTCTCCCTATGCTATTTGTACTCTTGATGGAGTGAGTCTGGTTCAAAGATAGAGGAGTGCTCATGACATGTGTGGAGACCTTGAAGCAGTTATTTAGCTTTTAGTACTATGTAAAGGTGCAGAGAGCTAGTTATGGAATTTGGGCTGTGTTTAGTATTTACTGGAAAAAGAGATGCGACACCTAATACCAAGTTTACTTTGGGAATGTAACAGTAGATCAAAAAATGTGACAGTAAAGTGAACACTCACTAAAGAGTTATTTAAAGAATGAAAAAATGTATGAACACAGAGCACACAGGAAGCAAGCTGGAAGTTAACAGAAGACAGCTATGAGCAATGTAAGTGCCTCATGCACAAGCTTTTCCTATCTGCCCCTGCACACGTTCCCATGCTTGAAAGGAAAAGTCAGTCAGACTTACTAATGACAGAGACAATCTCGTGTGCTGCCTTGAGTTTTGACAAGGAAAGGTCTTGCCCAATGATGAGAAAGAGTTGGACAAGAATTACACACAGAAACCAGGATGATGTGTCAGGAGTCACAGAATCACAGGATCACAGAATTGTTGAGACTGGAAAAGATCTCTAAGATCATCAAGTCCAGCCTCTGACCTGATACTATCACATCAGCTAGACCAAGGCACTAACTGCCACATTCAGTCTTTTCTTAAACACCTCCAGGGATGGTGACTCCACCTCTGCCCCAGGTAGTTCATTCCAATTGGTGTCCAGTGACCAGTAGCGTCCCCCAGGGATCAGTACTGAGCCCAGTTCTATTCAACATCTTTATTGATGACCTAGATGAGAGGCTCAAATCTACTCTTAGTAAATTCACAGATGACACCACATTGGGAGGGAATGTTGATCTGCTGGAGGGGATGAAGATGCTGCAGAAAGATGTGGACAGGGTGGGTCAATGGGAAGACACCAACAGGATGAGATTTAACAAGGCCAAGTGCAGGGTCCTGTATTTTGGCTGCAATAACCCCCTGCAGCTACACTCTGGGGGATGAGTGGCTGAAGAGCAGCCTGGCAGAGAGGAACCTGGCAGTACTGGCTGACAACCAGCTGAACATGACCCAGCAGTGTGCCCAAGAGGCATAAGAGGCCGATGGAGTCCTGGCTTCTATCAGGAATAGTGTGGCCTCAGAGAGCACTGGTTTGGTTTACTGGGGTTTTTTTGAGTGGTGTTCTTTGTTGTTGTTTTGGTTTGTTCAGATTTTGAACTACTGAAAGGATTTTTACAGATCTTTGTTTTTTTGCAAAATAAATGTTTATGCAAAGGCACTGGAGTCCATCCTCCCACGAGGCAAGGGGAGCACTCACTACACTGCTGTTAGAAGTGGCAGGCATTGACATTCAGATCGTTCTGAGCCGATTGGAAACTGGTTCCAGGCAATTCTCTCAAGCAAAGTCTCTTTCCTATGCTGTTGTGCAAAAGCTCAAGCAGGAATTTGGGGACAACCTCTGCAGTGGTAGACACAAGATATGGTTGGATAGCTCGAGGAAAAATGAATCTCAGTGTAGGTGACAGCACTTTCAGTACCCAAGGTAAACCCAAGGCTTAGAAATGCAGCTGTGTCCATTTCTTCCAAAGTAATGCATTTCCATGCAGTAGAAATGGACTGAAAGGTACAGAAGAGTATGAGCTTAAAACTGTCCTAACCAACCTAGCGATGACGAAAACACAAATGCCCTTGCGCTCAGCCCAATAATTGCCCTAATCTGTCCTCTAGTGCACTGAATACGCTTTTACGGTGCGATAATATTGTGGTATGTGTCTCTAGCCCTTGGTAGAGTCAAACAATTAAAATACTTTGGCTCTTTTTTCTCATAATGCAGTCGCATTTTTATCATGGTAGGTGGTGGTTGTTGTTAAAGCCAAAATTACCACTGAGCAAACACTCAGCTGAAGCGACTGGATTTATGTTTACTACGAATTAATCTGAGAAAGATTAGCGATGTGATTTTATAAGAGTATCATCAAAAATGCAACTCGATTTCAACTCCTTTCAGCTGTAGCAGTATGTGTGTAGACGATGAGCTGTCTCTGCTCACAGCAGGGGCAGGGAAAGAGAGAGATGGCAATTCATTCCGTCTATGCCAGAGACTTGTCTTCGCACGGGATGAATCACCCGTTGGGAGCCTCTACCTTTCTTCATTTACTACAGAAGTGCAGATGACTAGCTTAGACTCAATGCCTAAATTTAGATTGCTAAAATTGGATGGGATGCATTCCACTTTCATTCACTCACTTAATTAATCCAGTTAAAAGAATGATCTATTAGTTGTGCTAGGAAAAAAGTGGTGCAATTTTGTTGAAAGCTGTGATAGTACTGTCCTGCCTTGAACAGTCTGGAGTACTGTGGGGGTGACATCAAGCATCATCACTGTCTTACACACAGGGAATTCAGGATGCAGAAAGACTACGTGAATCACACTAACTCACGCTAAAACTTCGTGTCAGTCTAGAAAGACAGTGGTAGCCAGTTAGGCAGCACAGAAAGCATTCGTCAGCTCTTCAGCAGAGCCCCTGCGTTATAGTTCACAAATAGACATAATATGTGATATAGAACCTCTGTTCTGACACAAGCACAGTTGCAATGGCCTGGACCAGAGCTATCTAATCTCCTAGCAGTTGTTGAAGTGGTTAAAGGCAACCTAAGATCTTGAGCCCTCCTTGAATGCTATAAGCTTGATAACACCAAGAAAACTTTTACATCTACAGAACCAAGAATTGCTGTAGAGACTAAGCTGGATTTAAAGATACCTATGGCAACAAAAAATAAGCTTCTACATTCTAATGGTTTTGGAAAACATGCTATTGGCTTTCAGATTATTTTTTTAAAGGTAGATTTTTACATTTACCTTTGGCAATGGGTAGATGTTATCAACCATGGATATTGGAAAAGGCTTTCAGAATCATACTCTTTACCCTTTGAGAATGTGTCTGATAGATTCATAGAAAATGAGGTCCTGTAAATCAAAGCCATAAGTATTGCAACTATAATGTTGGAATGCTGCTTGGAAAAATTCCAAATTAACCTCCTTTAACAAGTATTTTGTGCTCTTTAGGGTTTTTGCTATTCATATGGAACAATGATAAGGCATAAAAGTGAATCAAAGTTTTCACGAGCTGTGGCCTTTTTGGCTATACGGGAGACTTTCAGCTGATCCTGGGTACTACCCTGCCACAGCTCCACATTCCCTTCAGGAGAGGAAAGAGGAACGCCGGGCACTTTCCTGCTATTCTCCATAGCAAATATTTTTGAACACTAGTGGGACATTGAACTTCAACTGTTACATATAACGGAGGTAATTAGCAGGTACCTGAAGAGACTTTGGCTTTACTCATACGCATCCTTACTGTGGTTTGCTCCACACCATATTAACAAGGACACTGCGTGCCATACTGGTTGGATGGCTGGGTCCAAAGAGTTTTGTTGAATGGACTTAAATACAGTTGGTGGCCAGTGACAAGTGGTGTGCCCTAGGGATCAGTGCTGGAGTCACTCCTGTTTAACATGATGTTTGGATGAGGGGATACAGTACACCAGTCAGCAGATGACACTGAGTTGTGTGGGAGTGCCAATCTGCTTGAGGGTAGCGAGGTTCTGCAGAAAGATCTGGATTGATGGGCTGAGAGCAATTGTGTAAGTTTTAGTAAGTCCAAATGTTGGGACCTGCACTTCAGCCAAAACAACCTTCAGCAGCGCTACAGGCTTAGACAGGAGTGGCTGGAAAGCTGCCCGGCAGAGAGGGACTTGGGGGTGTTGATTGACAGTGGCTGAGCATGAGCCAGCTGTGTGTCCAGGTGGCCGAGAATTCCATTGGCATCCTGGCCTGCATTAGATCTATTGTGACCAGCAGGACCAAGGAAGTGATCCTGCCCCTATACTGGTCCCTGCTGAGGTTGCACCTCAAGTACTGGGGGCAGTTTTGGACATCTCAGTACAAGAAGGGCATCGAGGTGCTGGAGAGGGGCAGAGAAGGGCAGCTGGCCTGGTTAGGGGTCTGGAGGAGACTTGTCTGATGAGGAGAGGCTGAAGGAGCTGGGACTGTTCAGCCTGGAGAAGAGAAGGCTGAGGGGAGACCTCATTGTGCTCTGTAACTATCTGAAGGGAGGCTGGAGTGAGGAGGGTGTTGGCGTCTTCTCCCCTGGGAGTAGTGATAGGACAAGAGGAAATGGGATCAAGTTACGACAGAGAAGGTTCAGATTGGATCTCAGGAAAAACTTCTTAGCAGAAAGAGTGGTGAGGCCTTTGAACAGGCTGCGCAGGTAGGTGGTGGAGGCAACATCCCTGAAGGTATTAAAAAACCAGGTAGGCATGCTGTTTGGAGAGATGGTTTAGTAGTTAGGGGTTGTAGGGTGGATGGCTGGACTTGGTGATCCTGAAAGTCTTTTCTAGTCTTGATGGTTCCATAGTTCCATGATGATGAAAAGTCATAAAACAGAAAAGTCTTTCTCCTTAAATATGTGCAACCTGCTTTGCTTAATTTTCATTTATTTTTTTGGTGTTAAATTGTTCACAGTAAGAATAACTTCATGGATTATCATGAAACCAATATATGGACAAACTCAAGAGGAAGAAAGTCATGGAAAGAGGGGATGGACAGCTGGGATGATTATAAGGCTCTAGGAAGAGGATGTAGGGACGCAACTAGGAAAGCCAGGGTCTCCATGGAATTAAACGTTGCATGAGAGCTCAAGGGCAACAGAAAGGATTTCTTCAAATACGTTGCAGGTAAAAGTAAAACTAGAGGCAATGTAGGCCACTGGTTGAATGAGGCAGGTGCCCTGGTGACAGAGGATACAGAGAAAGAGAAAGCAGAGATACTGAATGCTTTCTGTGCTTCTGTCTATACTACTGGAGCCCCTGTCCTCATGAGCCCCAGACCACTGAAGCCCCAGAAGAAAATTCATGGAAGTCCATCCCAAGAAAGTTGATGGAACAGCGTATCCATGACACTGTCTCTAGGCACATCAAGGACAAGAGGGTCATCGACAGTCAGCATGGCTTCACCAAGGGGAAGTCATGCTTGACAAACCTGATAGCCTTTTATGAGGGCATAACCAAGTGGATAGATGATGGCAAAGCAATGGATGTGGTCTATCCTGACTTCAGTAAAGCATTTGACACAGTCTCCCACAGCGTTCTCGCAGCCAAACTGAGGCAGCGTAGTATACATGATCAGGTAGTGAGGTGGATTGTAAACTGGCTGAAGAATAGAAGCCAGAGAGTAGTGGTCAGTGGGACAGAGTCTAGTTGGAGGCCTGAATCTAGTGGAGTCCCCCAAGGATTGGTACTGGAACCAATAGTATTCAATCTATTCATTAATGACTTGGAGGAGGGATTAGGGTGCACTGTCAGCAAGTTTGCTGGTGACAGAAAGCTGAGAGGAGTGGCTGGCACTCCAGGCATTCAGTGGGACCTGGACAGGATGGAAAGCTGGGTGGGGAGAAATGTAATGAACTACAACAAGGGCAAGTGTAGGGTCTTGCATCTGAGCAAGAACAACCCAAGGTACCAGTGTAGGTTGTGGACTGACCTGATAGAGAGTAGTCCAGAGAGGGGGTCATGGTGGACGACAGGATGATCATGAGCCAGCAATGTGCCCTTGTGGCCAAGGAGGCAAATGGCATCCTGGTGTGGATCAGAAAGGGGTTGTTAGCAGATTGAGAGAGGTTGTCCTCCTACTCTACTCTGCCCTGGTGAGACCACATTTGTAGTATTATGTCCAGTTCTGGGCCCCTCAGTTCAAGAAGGACATGAAACTGCTGGACAGAGACCAGTGCTGAGCCACAAAGATGACGAAGGAAGTTGAGCACCTTCCTTATGGGGAGAGGCTGAGGGAGCTGGGTCTCTGTAGCTTGGAGAAGGGGAGACTGAGAGGTGACCTCATTAATGTCTATAAATGTGTGAGGGGTGTCAGGAGGATGGAGCCAGGCTCTTCTCAGTGTCATCTAAGGATAGGATAATGGGCAATGGGTGTCAGCTGGAACATAGGATGTTCCACACAAACATGAGAAGAAACTTCATTGTGAGGGTGACAAAGCACTGGAATGGCTGCTCAGGGCGGTTGTCGAATCTCCCTTTCTGGAGACGTTTGAAACCTGCCTGGATATATTCTTGTGCTACTTGGTCTAGGTGATCCTGCTGTGGCAGGGGAATTGGACTAGACGATCTTTCGAGGTCCCTTCCAGTCCCTAATGTTCAGTGATTCTGTGGTTCTGTGACACCAACTTATGGAAACACTGGACTGATGTCTCATTTTGAGAGCAAATGATGATGACCACGGATTTTTATAGGCGTCCCATTATCAAATGAAACATAACCGTTCTCTGCTGGTCACAGTAATGTTGGCGATACGCTGTGCACTGCATTCACCTGCAAAAATCCACGCTAGTTTTTCACCTGTGATATTGAGTACATCAAACAATTCGCTTAAGCAAAGGTTAGTAACAAGATGACCGTGACAGAGTGTATCTTGTGAGCCTGAATCTTTTCTTAGACTACAAATGTCCGAATACTCAGCATGTATAAGGTAGAAGAGTTGCATTTTGGCAGACAGCTTGTGCAAACCACTGGATTATTTGCAGAGTGGCTTTAAAACACATTTACAGTGGGGCCACAGGCAATCTTCTGTCAAACCTAGTATGTGGTGCTAAAAGCACTATCTTGAAGACCATCTGATAACAATCAGCTTGGTCAATAAGGTTATTTTTACTTATTTATTGCAGCGGTAGTTGGCTATAACCAGAACAGGTCTGTATTTGTGCCTTGCTGTACTGGTGGTCTTTGTCGTTACTTGGCATTCCCTCTGTACTGGGCTGTGTAGGAAATGCAGCCAACGAGGCTGTCTCCCGTGGCTTTGATCCTTCTCCAGCTTTGTTGTAGCATCTACAGTGTAATAGACAGCTGGTTTTCTGGAAGTGGTGCCACGAGTGTTCTGTTTCTCCAGCCTCACGATTTTTGTCACTCAAAACAAAATACCATAAACATCTAGTCTCAAAGATGAAATTGCTTGTTTTAGCCAACCGTGACGATGTAGGGGATTTTGCTATAATTTTTGTATTTCCCTTAGATTTATCTTAGCTTACTTAATATTTTTATTCTTAATATATTTTCATATAATTTTGATATGTTAACGTATAACATTCTGTAGTTGACTAAAATATTACTTTCCGTGTGTTTGCTCCCAATATTCTCACAACGTGGTAGCAATGTCACATCTCAGAACACGTCCTTTGTTTTTCCTCTCCTGCTTGGAGGGTCCAGCTTACGCAGTCACACATATCAGATCTGAAAATCCATCTCTGTACCAGGAAGACCTTGATACTCCTTTTTTTCAGCTTGTTCTTGCTTTCACTAACACTGAACATACAGTAACTGATATGGGCCAGTAAAATGCTACTAACAGAACTGTTTGAGATCATCCCTCCAAAGTAATTCTTGCATGTGGATGGCTTCAGTGAGGGCAAGCAATCCTGGATAAATGACTCACTTTAGACAAAAGCAGCCTGCAAACCCAGCAGCCACTGGTGACACTACTACGGTCACTAAATTCCACGTAAAAGAGGGCAGATATCTAAAAAAATCCCAGTATTGGAAGAAGCAAAAAGACCAGCAACCAAGTAAGTGAAGAAAAAATGGATTTCCAACAGTTTACAGGTGAATGGAAAAGGAGAGAAAATTCAAACCTTTCATAATTTCTGTTCTCATTGCATTGGTTCAGCTTGGGCAGATTTGAATATTCTGGAATCTACATAGTTTTCCGAGGAAACTGGAACTCCCAAGCCCCCTTACACCCTTACCAAGGACAGAAGGGAGCCTGTGCTCGACACCAAGCTCACAACCCCTTTTGGTCTAGTATTTACAGTGCAGAAACTGCAAAACCAAGCTGGCTCTGCTGGCTGGGGTTTACGCAACTACTGCGCTAAGGTTTAAGCCTCACTTAAAGACGACTGCTGGGTGTTCCTTCCTTCTTCCCTATCTACAGTGCCTACCTTAATGTCGTTTCTTTCCCTCAAAATTTTGAATTACAACACAGTCAATTGCAGCATTTTTCTTTTCAGACTGCGAAGGGTACGGGAAAAAAGCCATGAAAAACTAGCTGAGGGATCAGAAACATAGAAAATAACAGAGTGAATCTATTTAGCTTATCAGAAAGAACTTGGAGATGCGATGGTGATGTGTAAAAAATACACTGATAGGCAATATTAATGAAAAACAGCTACTTCATCTCATCACAAAAGCTGAGTAATTACTAGATGAAAAACCTAGCGGACTGTTAAGCTGGAAACTTACTCCTCGTAGACAATAAAAAACCCCTTAAATATTCAGGTGCCTTATGGGTAAGTCTTGATGATAAAAACTCAGACTTGATTATCGATCTAATGGTAGCATCAAAATTTTATGGAAATGAATGCAGATCCTGTTGTACTAGGTGGATGTCAAATAAAATCCATACCATCCACCATTAGCAATGCACTACTCCCCCTCCTCATCACGACCTGCAGTAACGTGTTGTGTAACACGAGTCTTAACAGCAATGAGTTGCTGTCAGGTCTAGTCAGATCAGGTCAGACCAGATTAGAACTTCTAAAACTGCAAAGCACTGACTGACTTCCTGTTTTAGCAGCTACTTCAGATATAGAGACATTTGGAGGGGATGACAATCCACTGAAAACATACAACAGTCTTTCCACCTTCCACCCGTCCTTAAAACAAGCTTTCAACTTGGCTTAAGAAAAGGCAAATTTTCAGTTGAGATCCTCAGTGCCTGTTAATACTCCTGAAAAAGAAGGAGCCACTGTTCATACGTAGTGTCAAGGGCACACACACTGTGATCTACGTCCTAGTACTCCCACTCTGTGACTAACAGCTGTACTGTGAAGCCATAAGGGTAAGTTTGCCAGTCATGCTTTACAGGTTATGCCGTGGTCTACGTGCTTGGCTTGGAGTGACTTGCCATTAGTGATAGAAGAGACTAATTAACTGCTGTATTCGGGGGAAGTACTGTGAAGGTGTTACAGGACCCGTGTATTGAAAAAAACACTCACAGACTGGTCCGGCATCAACACGTGGGGTGTACATCTCCCATCACTGTTGTATTTCTACAGTGAATTGGAACAACATGATAAACCAAATACGGTTAAACTAGAACACTTTAACACAGTACAAGCACAGACCTCACCGCATTTAGAGTAACAGGAGTTCAAAGTTCATCACTAGACTTATTTTGATCTACTTAATATACTTTTCACTTAAAGTTGTGTCCTTTTTTTTGTCTCTTTCCTTATTTCTTGTGAAATTTGTGTCAGTGAGGGCATCACAAGTTATTCGAGCAGCTTAAATACTTTTGTTGGGACAACAAAAACCGTAGGAGATTTTTCAGATGGCATTTATGCTACAGAATCTCTGTTCATTTTTATAAGTACTCGTCAGACGAGAGGACTTCTGTGGTGTGAGAGCTGACAGATAAATAGACTCTGTGTGCATCACATGCCATATGATGTCTTGGTGGAAACAAAAGACCCGCAGGCAGAAGCATCCCCGGTTAGAACGCCAACCAAGTTAATAACTGCTGTGCACTTGGGTGCATCATGTGATTTTCTTGTGCTTTTAGTCAATGGCAGTGAAGACTAAGTAGAAGAACGCAAGAAAAAGAATTCTGACTATATTTTAGTTTCTAGAAGTGATCTGACTTGGAGGAAAATATCTGAGAATTAGTTAACACTGCCAAACAGAGCTTTGGGAAGGACTTGAGACCATCCAGAACCGGCTCAGTAAGGAGTCAGCATTTTGTGTTTCGTGGACAGAAAAGAGAAACCTTCACCCAACCCTACAGGAGTCTCATGAACTGGAATGCGAACTCGTATTCACCACTTTTGAAACATGAAAACTTTCCCCAGGTTCTTGTACTGGGTGAAGGAAGAAGCCGTAGCTGGTCACAGACCCTTCTGTGTGAACACACCGAGTTTACTGACAATCGCACAGAATCTTCACTTTCATTCCTGCAGATTTAAAGTTTACCTCAAAACTTTAACTAAAGTGACTCCTTACACAGTAAAAATGATGACAGTTACTTCTCCTGTCACTGTAAGAAGGACATTCAAATGATTAACAGATGCATCCTTTGTGCTTAAGGCATTTGTTGCTTCTATCAAATCCTGCTTCCAACTTTTCTGATTTACCAACGACCCAAAGTACCAGTTCTCAAACATCCAAACCAGCTATGACTTTCTCCAAAGTCACCTACCCACAGCTCATTAAAGGTTGCTACACCTAAGACTGTGGAGCTTGGTAATGTCTGAGCTTTATTTCATTTGCTTACATATGTTCAGAATCTACTGTTTGAAAATATTTTATAAGAGAGCAGGGAATAAGAAGCTGGAGGAGCAATTCATAGGCAACTACTAAAACTCCTGCCTCTCTGTCATGGTGCTTTCCAGTTCCATGTGATGTGGAAGGAATGCGTTTGCCAAAGCATGTCCCGTTAGAGCAACATGCAACAAGTGCAAAGCAACCCTGGTGTAAATATGTTGACAGCATGAACGATGGCAAATGCAGGATGTATTTTGGGTAGCTCTGACGTGAAAACAGGCCAAGAGAATTACAGGAGTTTTCATAATTTTGCATTTTCTGGAAAAATAGAAATTGCTTTAAACTGTCCCACAACGACACAAAAGATATTAAATGTGATAATGGATTTTCCATATTTACAATCAAAGTAGAAGTCTTGAACATACCACATCATAACACGGCTGCTTGAATGCACTTGGAAAAAAGTGCTGAGATGATTCTGATTCCTCAGAAATGCAACCTCATTAGCAAGAATGTGAACCATGAAAACATACAGAGCTGTTCAGTCTCTGGTTTTCTTCGTTTGTAGTTAAGCCAATGGGATAGAGTCTAGTTGGAGGCCTGTATCTAGTGGAGTCCTCCAAGGGTCAGTACTGGGACCAGTCCCGTTCAATCTGTTCATTAACGACTTGGATGAGGGATTAGGGTGCACTGTCAGCAAGTCTGCTGAAGACACAAAGCTGGGTGGTGTCACCAACACCCCAGCAGACTCTGCTGCCATTCAGCCAGACCTGGACAGGCTGGAGAGCTGGGCAGAGAGAAATTTAATGAAGTATAACAAGGGTAAGTGTGGAGTCTGGCATCTGGACAAGAACAACCTCAGGTACCAGTATAGGTTGGGGACTGACTTGTTGGAGAGCAGTGTAGGAGAAAGGGACCTGGGGGTCTTGGTGGCCAGCAGGATGACCATGAGCCAGCAATGGGCCCTGGTGGCCAAGAATGCCAACAGCATCCTGAGGTGGATCAGAAGGAGGGTGGTTAGTAGATGGAAAGATGTTCTCCTCCCTCTCTACTCTGCCCTGGCCAGACCACATCTGGAATCTTGTGTCCAGTTCTAGGCCCCTCAGTTCCAGAAGGACACAGAGCTGCTGGAGAGAGTCCAGCGCAGAGCCACAAAGATCATGAAGGGATTGGAGCATCTTCCTGATGAGGAAAGGTTGAGGGGGCTGGCTCTCTTGAGCTTGGAAAGAAGGAGCCTGAGGGGTGACCTCATTAATGTTGATAAATATGTGAAGGATGGGTGTTGGGATGATGGACCCTGGTGCTCTCTGACACCAGTTAGTCTCCTGGTTTCAGATGAACAGGATCACTTACTTTACCTTTGCCTTTGCCACCCTGAGAGCTTCAGGCTCCCTTGAGCCTGGAAACCAAGTGTGCGGGGCAGAGAAATCCAAGAGCACATCAGACAGGCAGCGGTGTGTTCCTCCTGTGCCCTCAGCACATCTCATTTGCTGTGGAGTCCTGGCATGCCCCAGCCCTTCTTCTTGAAGAACAGGAGCAATTCCCACTGAGAGCTGCTACATGATCTGCTCCGCTGGCTTTGCCATGCCATGCTGCACATTTCCCACCGCCCAGACCCTGTGGCTGCTGCGTTGTGAGGGTTAACAGCTTGGTAGCCAGTATCATCACTTCCCTTGCCACAGCTCAGTTGCTCCCCACCCCCTTTTCCTTTTCACACCAGTTCTTGGTAAACTAATTTTTCTTCTCCCTCTCGGGAAGGCGAAGGGGCTGATTAGGGGGAGTCTGTCTCATGGTTGCCCAGCCATAGGCAGCCAGGGACACAAGTGCTTTGAAATGCTCTCGTGCTCAAGGGAGAGCTCTGCTGTCTCCAGTATTCATATCTACGAGGTAATTGACATCTGCAGCTCATGTGGGAGACCTCACTTGTTGTCTCTAAAAGCCAGACCTTCCTCAAGTAACTTATTAATTGTGTGTTGCTTGAGATAACTGCATTCAAAATATTTCAGCTACAGATGGGCCTGTAAATCAGAGCTGGATGTGGGATACAAACACATCTGGAACAACCTGTTAGTTATCTGCTTCTTGTTTCTCTGTGTCTGCTTCCTCCTTGTGAGAAAGATGAGGAGCAAACCCGAGCGTTTGGGTCCCAGCTCTCATATGCTCGGATGCTGAACCTCTGCGCTGCTCCTCTGCCTTCTGGCCCGGTCCCATGGGTGTCTGTTGTATGAAACCAGTGGAAGACGTTCTTCTCTTGCCCTCGTTCCTGTGCCATGGAGAAGCTCTGTCCTCTGCTTTCATGAAAGCGAGTGTCAGTGCTGCCTGGTGTGTCAGCAGCAGTTGATGATTTCTGCGTCTGGGTCCTGTTTCACAGCAAAGCCCGTGTTCCCAGCTCTGCAGCAGGAGGTTAGTGCAGATAACTGATGGGAAACCTGTTCCAGGTACTGACTAAGCAGCCTCACCTTCCCTCTGCAGCCGATTGCAAGGTGAACATCTGTAGTAAAAACCTGCATCTTTATCAGCTAATCTGGTTTCCTTTAGCTCCAGATAAAAAAAGCAAAACTCCACTGCTGTCCCTGACCATGCTCCATTTTCACTGCGTAGACTTGTGACCGAACCTTTCATTTTCATTCTGTTTTCCCACACAGTACCCTGACAGAACTGCCTCACAGAACAACAGCATCACAGAACGTTAGGGAGTGGAAGGGACCACGAAAGATCATCCACTCCAATCCCCTTGCCAAAGCAGGATCTCCTAGATCCAGTCACACAGGAACATGGCCAGGTGGGTTTTAAATGTCTCCAGAGAAGGAGACTCCACAAACCCCCTGGGCAGCCCCTTCCAGTGCTGTGTCACCCTCACAGGGAAGAAGTTCCTTCTCATATTGATGTGGAACCTCCTTTATTCCAGCTCACACCTATTGCCCCTTGTTCTATCACTGGGTGTCCCTGAGCAGAGCCTGGCTCAAATCCTCCTGACACCTGCCCTTTCCATGTTTATCAACATTCATGGGGTCATCTCTCAGTCTCCTCTTTTCTAAGCTCAAGAGACCCAGCTCCTTCAGCCTTTCTTCATCAGGGAGATGCTCCACTCCATCATCTTAATAAGGTTTGATTTCTCAGGCAGGGCCATGGTCTCTCTCTGGATTCAGTGTCATCCGCTATTGGACATTTCCAAAGCATTTGCACCCTCGGCTTGCAGATTCCTCATAATCCGGCTTTTTACATTGTTCTAAAGATTCAATATAATAATTCCTTTCATTTGAAGTAAGGGGCATAGAAACAAGTTTTTACTTTTATAAATTAAGGAATAATGTGCTCTCAGAGCAGCTTCTCCAGCAAATGAAGAGGAAGCTGATGGACCAGGTGTTAAAAGGGTGCAGTGAGACACATGCTCATTGAAACGGTATTTATGCCAATAACAGACACTTCAGTGCTGCAGAGAGAGCTCAGCTCACTATTTCTCTTTCAGCTACAGAAAGCAGCATTTAGATGACAGAACTGCGAAGAGGTTTGGGGTTTGTAGCTACTCTAGGTTGTACTAACCAGTGAGTTAATGAGGATCAGCTGTCAGAGCACTAGCTGAGTTGGCTGGCATGACTGTCCCTCCTGCTTTGGGTAATGTTCTTAATTAAAATCCTTTCTGAGTTGTGTCACTGATGACTGTTACACGTCTCTCTCATGTGGACTGGACAAGCCTTGTTTAAGCTCAGTGAGGGAGATGGAGAGGCTCTGCTTGTCCCAAAGTTTGCTGGCTGGGTGGAGCAGACAGACGGAAAGGAGTTACCACTGTCTGCATGGCCCAGATGAGGAGCTGTGGTGTGAAGATACTGAGTGCCTTGGGCTAAGGTCAGAGAGGGAGTTTGGGAGGGGCAGGAGCTGCATCTGCAGTTTTTTTACAATCATTGAATCAAAGAATCATAGAATTGTTTGTATTGGAAAAGACTTTAAGATCATAGAGTGCAACAGTTACTCCAACTGTCTGAAGGCCGCTGCTAAATCCTATCCCTGAGCTCCAGGTCTCCACGACTTTTAAACACCCTCAGGGATAGCGATTCAACCCCCTCCCCAGGCAGCCTGTTCTGAGGCCTGATGGCCCTTTCCAGGAAGTTTTTCCTCATGACCAACATAAACTTCTGGTGCAACTTGAGGCCATTTCCTCTTGTCCTATCACTTGTTACTTGTGAGAAGAGACAACCCCCTTCTCTCTACAGCCTCATCTCAGGTAGTTGTGCACAGCAGTAAGGTCTCCCCTCAGCCTTCTTTCTCCAAACTAACCAGTCCTAAGATTGTCCTGCAGCCCCCTCACTAACCTCACTGCCCTTCTCTGGACCAGCTCCAGCACCTCAGTGTCTTTTAATGACAGTTCTGGGTTTAAATAAAAATTAATTTAAAAAAGTTCCTATCAAATGGAGTTTCAGATGTAGGAGGACACCAGGAAATTTGAAAGACAGGAGAATCATGGTCTTTAACCTCAGGTTATTTAAAGAGAAGACATAGGTTACCCTGTGTAGTTCCAGACTTGTGATTGAAATGCTCTATAGCAGTAGGAATTGCTCTCAGTGAGTGTTTTATTTTCTGTCAGTTCTTGCATTGGATTCAGTTTCTTAATCAAGAAGACAGTGAACAAAATGCACCAGTGGTGGTCACCAGTGGCCTGCAGTCAGTGTCACATAAACTCAGATGATGGATATCACTCAGTGGCCTTGGGGACTGAAATTCATGCAGAGAGCTGCCCAGAAGGAGACCCACTGAAACTTCTTAATTGTCTTTTATTTCATTCTCTTTAATTCTTTGTCTGTTCCTCCACCTCTTGATCTGAAGATTGCATTTTGCAATATTTCTGCTGGTGCTTTGAGTTGGTGGAACATCAGAAGAAATTGCTTCCAAATCTGAAATCCCAAGTAACATCTGAGTTGTTAAATCTGAGTCATTTTGATTGGAAAAGACCTTTAACATGATCAGATCAACCATTAGCCCAACTGTCCCAACCCACCCTAAACCCTGTCCCTGAGCTCCAGATCTCTACTACTGTGAAACATAGTCAGGGATGGCAATTCAACCCCCTCCCTGGGCAGCCTCTGCCAATCCCTTTCCCAGATGATCCCAGCATCCCTCCTGACTGTTGGTGATCACCCTGCAGCAGCAGCACAAGCAGCCATGATCAGAGGAGGCTGGGGAGCAGAGACTAGTCCTTTTTGAACTACTAAGCTGGGCTCTTGAGTTAGTGAAAAATAGGGATGCAGATGACTGATCCTGCATCTATAGTTGTGCCATATAGACAGCACAGCAAAGTCCTGCTGTTTGTCTCTGCTGTCTCTGCATCCTTGGAATACTTCCTCTGTATCCTTGGATTAGAATGGAGCTTGTTAATGGATGGGGACAGATTCATAACTGCCTATTCCCTGCACACGTAAGCACGTGAACTCAGACACCGATTTGTTTGGGGGTTTTTATTAGTTTTTGATAGAAGCACTTTAAAATAAAACTATAGAATTAACTCTCAAAAAATAAAGCAGATCTGGTTTCTGGAGCCAGGGACACCTGTAGCCAAATGAGGCTAGTCCATAGCAAGATGCGTCTCTTGACTGCAGCTCTTGGAGCCCTTGGGTGTCCCTGTTGGCTGTGCTGGACTGCTCCCCAGGTTATAGAGCTGCTGGTGCAGCAGCTGGAATGCAGAAGCCACTGCTGCTTGGACAAGCCTGAGAAAAGCAATATTTAACCTTCGCTCTTTGCTGCGGATCTGTTTATGTTTGTACACAGCTATTTTTGTAGACTCCCCCCAAATTATATATGTGTTTACTTTTTGCCATCATCTAATCAAGAACTCAAAGGGTAAGTTGCTGTCCTATGTTTAGTCCAGATGCTCAGTGATGATTAGGGCTGTATCAAAGACAGGGGGGTGGTTATTTTCCCTAGGATCTCTTAACGTTTTCTCCTCCTTCCTGCATTACTGCAGCTTCTGTCTCTGCTCACATTTGTCTGTGCAACCAAGAAGCAGCTGCCAGCGAGAGCATTTGTGGGGCTTTCTGAACATATTTGAAATAATTTGCCTCTATAAAGAGATCGTGGTCTGTTTTCCATGGGAAGAGTAGCTGCAGCCCTGATGTGAATTGAAATACCAAGTGGTTAGGGAAGATGACTTGGCAAAGCTGTTTACCATATGGTACACAAGACGCTGCCATGCCAGGCTTGGGGGAGGTTTCTCTGCCATTTCCTGGGGAATAAAGAGAAACAATAATGCAATTGAGAAAAGGAGGCTGAGGGGTGACCGACCTCGTTAGTGCTGATGAATATGTGAAGGGTAGGTGTCAGGAGGATGAGCCAGTCCCTTCTCAGTGGCACCCAATGATAGGACAAGGGGCAACGGGTGTGAGCTGGAACCCACAAGGTTCCACATCAATATGAGAAGGAACTTCATGGTGAGGGTGACAGAGCCCTGGAAGGGGCTGCCCAGGGGGTTGTGGAGTCTCTTTCTCTGGAGACGTTTAAAACACTCCTGGCCATGTTCCTGTGTGACTGGTTCTAGGGGATCCTGCTGTGTCAGGGGGATTGGACTGCATGATCTTTTAAGGTCCCTTCCAATTCCTAATGTTCTGTGATTCTGTGTGCTGTTCTGTAGTTTGTACATCCCTTTCAGAGAGAGAACGACAATGTTGTCTTAGTCAGGTCATGGGCTATGGGTATAATATTGACTTATTTATATTCAGCCTGCACTTTGAGACTTCCATAGGAAACTGAGGGCCCAGTTCGGTACCTGTGGTAAGAGACATAGTGAGATACAAGATTTAAAGTGCAAATCGCTTCACGTTAAGATATTTCTGGTGACACCTTTCATTCACAACCATCCATAGCACCTCCTTCTACCCTTTCTTTTCATTTCTCTGGATCGAGGTCCCGCAACAGCTGTCATCTGCTCTTGCCTATGGGATTTGAGACTTATCGTTACAGCAGTGTAGAGCCTGGTAAGGTGAGGAGGCTAAGGGGAGACCTCATCTCTCTCTGCAGTTACCTGAAAGGACGTTGTAGAGGTATTGGTGCTTATCTCTTCTCATTAGCGACAGAACCAGAGGGAAGGGCTTTAAGCTTTGACAGGGGAGGGTTAGACTGGGCATCAGGAAGAAATTCTTCACAGAGAGAGTGGTCAGGCACTGGAATGGGCTGCCCAGGGTGGTAGTTGAGTCCCTATCCCTGGATGAGTGTAAAAGTCGCTTAGATGTAGTGTTGGGGGATCTGGTTTAAGGATGAACTTACAGAGTAGGGTTGATGGTTGGATGGTCTTTTCCAACCTGAATGATTCTGTGACTTGGTGTCATCCGGCATGGCTCTAGAGCAATGCAGTTAAGAGCTGCAAGCTATGGATTTACTAGCCTGGGTCAGTGTGCTCATAACAGTCTCTCCATTGCACCCTAACTGTATTCCCTAACTGGATTCTGAGCTACCCCTTGTGTTTTCTTTACACCAAGAACCTCTGTGAGCCGGTAAAGCAAGAACTGTCTCAGTGAAGCTTACTGTCTCCCTACCTATCACCAGGATGAAGGTGTCACAGGAAACAAAGCAGATGGGTTTAAGAGCCAGAGTTCAAGCACCGTCAAGAGCAGAAATGTCTCAAAGCTACTGGTAGTATCAGTATCTGTGCTTACACGTTGTCCTCTTCCTTTCATTTGATCCAGGTTGTATGGTTGGACCCTGGAAATGGGATGTCAGTCCCATTCAGGGAGCATAAAGGAAGAAAGAAAATCTCCTAGTTGCTGCCGCTGTGACAGCGAGTGAGAGCAAGAGCAGGAAAATGTCGACAGTCACATCAGCAATCCAGGCTCCTCAGGGCCCAGTGAATCCGCCACCTCCGGAGGTCACTAATCCTAACAAGCCTGGTCGGAAGACCAACCAGCTACAATATATGCAAAATGTTGTGGTAAAGACCTTGTGGAAGCATCAGTTTGCTTGGCCTTTCTACCAACCTGTTGATGCAATTAAATTGAACTTGCCGGTGCGTATCTATCTGCTTCTGCTCGGTGCTCGCTGTGATTAGAAAGCTTTGTGTGGGGGAGAGCAGGTTTCTGTTCACTGGAACAGAATGGTGAGGTTGCTTTGGGGGATTGCCTCACTGAACTACAAGATGATCTCTTTCAGAGCTGGGCTCTGAAGGAGAAAATCTTTTCTCAGCTAGCGAGGGAAGAGATGAGCACACAGACAAGCTGTCCTGGACTGACTGAAGCGTGGTGCTCTGTAGTTTAGCTCTTTATTTTCAGGTGGCTTCACCCCTTTTTCTATCTTTGTCTGATTGGAGAGAGTCTTGAAGGCCACCCTCTACTGAGCATTTGATATTGGGCTCAGTGTAACTGTTATTTTCAACAGACTTCCTTGGATTTACCACTGCCTTTGGCGTTGAGGAAGACAGGAGAAGCTGATAGTTCCAAGGATATTTCAAAGCTGGATATTTTCAAATGTTGAACTGGAAGTGGAAAGAACAGAACAGTTGCCTTTACTCAGACAGGCCTCCTGAGACCAGACAGTAAAAGTTATAGCCCAGTTATTCATAAACAGAATCACGGAATTGCTCTGGTTGGAAAAGACCCCTGGGATCATTGAGTCCAACCATCTACCCTACCTTACAAGTTCACCCCTAAGTCATATCCCTGAATACCTCATCCAAATGATCTTTAAACACATCCAGCAACCGAACTTAATTAAGTTATGTGCCTTTCTGTCTTTTGTTTCCCAATTGAATTTCTCTGAGGCATTTTGAGGTGCCTTTAGAGCAGGTTACCAGAAAATTTGAAGGAGGAATCACTGGAAGAACAGTTGTTTCTCACATGTGGCCTCAGTCTACTCAGCCTGATAGCAGCAGGATTGTCTCTTCTGCTTTGCCTGGAAGTACTGGTGCCTCTGATCACCCTTAAGGGCGGAGCTCAGAGAGCGGCCAGTGGCTGCGTGTAGCTGCGAGCGCACGTGCAGCAAGAGGGCTTGCTGCCGCTCTCCAGAATGAGAAAATTACAGTGTCTGTAACCTTGAATGCCTCGAGCGTCTCCAGGCTAATCACAGCCTCTACAGATGCTCGAGACCAGCCCAGGGAGGAACTTGGCTCGTATGTGAAAGCCTGAAATGCCTATAAAAGTGAGACTGAAATTTCTAGCAGAGCCTTTGCCAGTGCTGGCACTGATAAACCTCTGTAAGTGCCAGTGTTTTAAAAAGGGAGGCTGAAATTTCCCAAACTGCAGCGAGTTCAACTGCAAACACCCTGCGAGGGCTGGTGTTGACCCCCCAAAGGTGGTTGCAGTTTCCCCAAGAAATTGAGGATGGGTTTTCTTGGAGGTGGGGTGAGACCATATCTGGAATATTGTGTGCAGTTCTGGGCCCCTCAGTTCCAGAAAGACACAGAACTGCTGAAGAGAGTCCAGCGCAGAGCCACAGAGATGATGAAGGGAGCCTGATGAAGAATATCTGAGGGAGTTTGGTCTTTTGAGCTTGCAGAAACAGAGACCGGGGTGGAGGTGTGACCTCATTAATGTTGATAAATATGTGAACGGTGGGTATCAGGAGGATGGAGCCAGGCTCTGTTCAGTGGCATCTAATGATACAACAGAGGGCAGTGGGTGTGAGCTGGAACAGAGGAGGGTCCACGTCAATATGAGAAGCAACTTCTTCCTGGTGAGGGTGACATAGCACTGGCAGGGGCTGGCCAGGGGGGTTGTGGAGTTTCCTCCTCTGGAGACGTTTAAAACCCTTCTCGATATGTTCCTGTGCGACTTGGTCTAGGTGATCCTGCTGTGGCAGGGGGGTTGGACTAGATGGTCTTTTGAGATCCCTTCCAATCCCTAATGTTCTGTGATTCTGTGATGAGAAGGAAGCTGGGACTGGAGGGAGATGCGAGCAACAAACACCCCACATATCAGGAGACGTAACCTCTTTCCTGTTTCTCCCAACAGGATTATCACAAAATCATAAAAAACCCCATGGACATGGGGACGATCAAGAAGCGCCTGGAACACAACTACTACTGGAGTGCCAGTGAATGTATGCAGGACTTCAACACCATGTTTACAAACTGTTATATTTACAACAAGGTAAAGAGCCCAGACGAGCCTTGTGCTGAGGCACTGCCTAGAAAAGACCCACCTACAACTGTTAGAGTGCGTTGGACAGGGCCAGCCCCGCTGGGCTCCAGGCCCTCCTTGTGAGGGTTCGAAATGCCACTAATTGCAACCACATTACTTGAAACACACAAAGCTGCCTTTGTGCTCTGGCTTTCTTCTCCCCCAGACTAGTTAAAACGGCAAATGTGCCTTTTAATTATAGGTAGGTCTCTGTTCTGGGGTTATGTAGTGAGTTTTTACTCCTTTTCAGATAGGAATTCTTGAAGATGAGCCACAGTTTATGCAGGTGGCCTGGGAGGGGGTGAGGTTGTGTCTTACCCTGGCTGGCACTACATGGTATCTCTTCAGAGCAGTTCTGGAGGTGCAACTCTGTTCTTCACCTTTGTCTCCTCCGTACTTGCACACCTTTTAAATTGCTTATTACTATTATTTTGGGGGTGGCTTGTTTGCTGTTTGGTTGGGTTGTTTAAAGCCTCTGTTCTTTGTAGTCTGTTTTGTACAGTGGGTTGTCATCATTGACCCATAGTGGAGAACAAACTGAAATAAAGCAATTAATTAGTTCGAACCACAGAGTGTGTGTTTACACTCTTCTCCTGGACCCTCTGGCAAGCAGAGGAGGACAGCTCATCTGTTTCTGTTTGCTGATTCTGTTCTGTTGTGCAGGATGCTGGTTATGAGGCTCTTACTGAAGTCCTGCTAACTCTGGATGCAGCGTACTTGGAGGCTGTGATTATTGCAGGCTAGAGCAGGAGGGTGGCCTGCAAAGAGAGAGAAGTTACTCTGCTTATCATTGAACCTTTCGATTTCATTATTTACTTGGTCTAGGTGGTCCTGCTCTGGCAGGGGGATTGGACCAGATGATCTTTCAAGGTCCCTTCCAATCCGTAACGTTCTGTGATTCTATGATTTGAAGGGCAGTGACACTGAGGATTTCAAGCCTGATTCTGAACCTCTCTGCTTCTAACATGTCTTGTATTCTTCTTCTGCAGCCCACAGATGACATCGTCCTCATGGCTCAAGCCCTGGAGAAGATATTTCTGCAGAAGGTTGCTCAGATGCCTCAGGAGGAAGTCGAATTATTACCCCCTATTCCTAAAGGCAAAGGTCGCAAGCCGACAGCGAGCACACAGAGTGCAGGTATGAACCCAGTGTAGTGACGTGAGATTAACCAGCCTCTTGCTGAGGCCTCCCCCACCTTCCAGGCTGCCTGGCTTTGCACATGGCAAAGAGGTGGGAAGGGAATGTGTAGTCTAACTGTTAAAGCAGTGTAAAGCAGGAGATTGTGTTCACCCAGTGTTTCAGGGCTTGCCTTAAGGCCACTCTGCATTTGTCACACACACATTTTACCATCTCTGAGTAACCATCCACACAGCCCTTCAGCCAGGGAGAGCAATGCTGTTGCTTCCTGTAGACAAAGAAGAAACCAAGGCAAGAAGAGAGGAGGGACTGCAACGTGCCAGTGTCAGACAAATGATAGATCACTGTGTGTGATGACATTATAGATCTGGGCTTGTCTAGCTCGTCCAAGGTCCTGGCAGCAGTGTGATAGAGCAGAGATTTGGATTCAAATCTTGCCAGTCCCCTAAACCCTGTGGCACAGAGTAGAGTTTGCTCAACAGCAAAGATGTATTAAGCCATTGCAAAAGGCTGTGTAGACCACTGCGTTGTCAGTAGAACCCAAGTTTAGTTCAGCTTACCTACAGCTGCTTTCAAGTGGATTTAGACAGTGAATCAGTTCATAAAGGAGCTTGAGTGGGCTGAGTTAAACTGTCCCAAAGTTGTTTTTCTGTAAACAAGGCCTGATTGTTGCTCTGGGAAAGTAAACTCTTTCTTTTTGTTTTCCTGCATCTCAGATGCCAAGTGGAAGTACAGAGTTTACCTCAGAACTTTCTAGCTTCCTTTGATAAAACTGCTGTAAAACCAACCAGGAGTATTGCTGCTTTGGTTATTGGTTACTGGATTTGTCCCCCATAACTTCACACTAATAAGCAGGTCTAGCACAAGAGGCATTTGGCAGCTGTTCAGAAGACTCTAGGCTTTGCTCCCAGGTCTTTTTCTTCTGCTGTGCAACTCATGGCAAATCTGAAGTGCAGTGGGCTCCTCATGTTTAAGTGGCCGTAGGGGACTGGTTGTTACCGTTTGTCACACATAGTAAAAACACTCCCAGGTCCTGCCTGTGCAGGACAGTGGCTGTCCAAAGGAACAGCCTCACTCTGTTCCCTCTCGTGGGGCTCCTATTCTTTTGCTGAGCACAAGGTAGCTCCAAGAGGAGTGAAAAACATCCCAGAGCAGCACACACCCCATGTGCAAAGCCTGGAGTATTTGCTTGTGTGTAGCTGGCCTGAAGTTCATGGGGCAAGGCCTTAAGTCAGTGATTTATTTTAATTGACTGCTGAGTAACAGCACCAAGCAGACCATGTTGTATCCTTTGTGCTTTATTCTGCTCCCTAGACCAGGAGCCTTTGGACAAGCCCAAGTACAGTGGCACCAGTTTCCCTGTGTTCCCAATGTCGTGTCAGTACTTCTAACCATCAGTACATTGCAGTGTGTTTCACTTTGTCATTTGAAAGGAGCTCAGCAAGCAGTGGCTATGTCTTCCGTCTCCCCGCCGGCCCCGTTCCAGAACGTCCCTCCAGCCGTGTCTCAGACGCCCGTCATTGCTGCCACCCCTGTGCCAACCATCACTGCTAACATCCCGCCTGTCACTGCCCCTCCCGCCGCCGCTCCCCCTCCGCCTGCTGCACCGATCATGCCCGTGGTGCCTCCAACACCACCGGTAGTCAAGGTAAATGGAGAACCTGACCCCTTCCTCTTCAGAAGGCAGGATTGCTGAGCAGTGCTTTGTTTGCATCCCCTCACTGCTGGTGACATGCAACTCCCTCTCTTCACATTTGACTCCTTGCCTCTCTGGCCATAGTTGTCCCTTTAGGGTGTGCTCAGGCGAGTGCTTGCTGTCGAGTTTGGGAGACTTGAGGGAAGTTTGGCCAGCTGTACCACACCCTAGCTGAGGTGATGCCCACTGTAATCGCTCTAGCGACAAGCTCTCAGGTGGCCACAGTCTCAGCCAGTGCTGGTGCCCCATGAATCAGAAGGCTGGTGGTGAATTCCCCCATTTTGCACTGTATATAGCCCAAAACATCTTTTTCCTCTGTAATTGAGCCCCTGATTTTACTGGGACCTTTCCTTTAAAGTTTACAGACTCCAGCACTAGGAATGTTCCCCTCTGCTGTAAACTAGCGCAGGACAAGCCTGTCACTCCAGTTGGAGGAGACCGATGTTGCCTGCAGGTTTTGGGTGCATTAGCTCTGTCTTCCATACTGAGTAATCTTCTGGGAGTCATCATCTGCTATTTACTGTGTTCGTTTATGGGCAAATGAAAACGACACTCTAAATAATGGGAATTGTTCTGGCAAGCTCTGCATTGCTTTAAGAATGATGAGAGCAGAGCTCAGAGAAAACTGCTTTTTCCCTGAACTGGAGAGTTAACCTAAACAGTATTGATGTTCCCTCACTTAGTTTTGTGTGGACCAGCACAGACACAGAATTGTTTAGCTTATTTAACCCCTATAGTTTAGGAAGTAAGTCAGACCTTCGTGCAGCTAAGCTGTTATCAAAAGCTTGTCTCATGCTTCAGTTTCTGTCCAAATAATTTGCTTCTGAGAGTCAGCTGAATTTTAAAACTCAAGGATGAATCTAGGAGTGAGTTTGCCCACTGGAAAAATAATTCTGCTTGGTATTTACTTAAGATTTCCCTTAGATTTCCCTGAGAAATGTGGGTTTGGGGTTGGTTTTTTCCCTTTCTCTCTCTCCAGAGAAAAAAATCCTTCACAGGAACATGAGGGAGTGCTGCTGGACAATCAGAGCTTGAATTTATGTGAGAGAGGTTTTCTTTGCTTAAGGCAGAGTCATTAAATTCTTGCTCTTGTCCCTAATAAACAATCTCCTTTCACACACCCCTGAAATACAAGGGAGTGAGAGGGCTCATGGGGTCTTTGGTGATTAATATGCTTTGGTTCAGAACTTATAGCCTGATCCTGCCACTGGGGACTCAGACATGTGGTTAAGTTACTGACACTTACTAAGTCACGATGCATCAGCTGAGCTGCAGTAATCGACTGGGCACACACGCCTTTCCCTTGGCAAACCTGAGGTAAGAGTCCTTGGTTTAAATCTCAGTGCAATGCATAGAGCTAACTCCTTTTGCATCGTGTTTGGGGTTGGGTTGGAGACATGCAAATGGCTGGTTACTGTGGCTCAGGTGACGTGTTGTAGTCACTGAGTTGTGCGGTGGAGCCTCTAGTGCCGAGTCCCATTTATCCTGATGAAGTTACTGTATTTTCTGTCGGAGGACAGGGCAGATCTCCAAGCTGAGGATGAGCTGTGCTAGGTTGCTGCTAGCGTAGCAGGGGCACGTCGGACTCATGATGTCTGTCCTTGTGCTGTTTCAGAAAAAGGGAGTGAAGCGGAAAGCAGACACAACGACCCCCACCACCTCGGCCATCACTGCCAGCCGAAGCGAGTCGCCCACACCCCTCTCGGACCCCAAGCAGGCCAAGATTATCGCTCGACGAGAGAGCGGCGGCCGGCCCATCAAACCACCAAAGAAAGACCTTGAAGACGGGGAGATCCCCCAGCACGCAGGGAAGAAGGGCAAACTCTCAGAGCACCTCAAGTACTGTGACAGCATTCTCAAGGAGATGCTCTCCAAGAAGCACGCAGCCTATGCATGGCCCTTTTACAAGCCTGTTGATGCAGAGGCCTTGGAATTACATGACTATCATGATATTATCAAACACCCCATGGATCTCAGTACTGTTAAAGTACGTCCACATTTACCACCTCTTTCGCAGGGTGTCACAGCCCTCTGATTGCAGAGGACTGGCTCCTTCTGGGGGAGGGGGAAGGGACAGGGGTGGAAAACAGACCCTGTTCTGGATATCATCTGGACATTTTTCTATTTGTTTCCTTCCCCTCTCCTTTTTTCCCCCCCCCCCCATAACCTGGGATGTTGTCATTTTTCCTGCCCTGCAAAGCAGACTGTACGATGCCATCCTCTCCTCTCTGTGGATAGCCCAGCTGTTTAAACCCCTGTCCTTGGGATTGTGTTGCGCTCTGAGAAGAAGAGGTGTCCTGTATTTCGTAGGATTCGATTGATAGTATCCAGTTTCCAGAAGCTGCTGCCTGCCTACTCGTTGGCCTGATGTGTGGGCCAGATAGGCTTTTGCTGAGCAGTTCCAACCACAACGTGATGATCGTCTGGTACTCGGGATGGGGAGGAATAACGTGTGTGGTTCCTGCTTGGCTCTTCAGGAGCTGAGCTTAGTGTGGTCCGGTATTCAAGGTGTTTCCTCCCAGTAGACGGGGAGGTTTTCTGAATCCCTCCTAAGTATCAATGGAGCAAAGCCATGTTTTTCTAGTTTTGATCTTCTGCCTTGGAATCGGTGGTGGTGGAGGTGAGACTTTCTTCCATGTGTGGGAGGTTAAGGTGTTTCTGCTGGCTTTTGCTACCCTGCTGCCAGCTGAGACTGTCTGAGTGCCCAGGATTCCTTTCATGTTCCTTGGCAAATCCTGTGTTAGTACCTGGAAGCAGCTCTGCTGTGCCCTGTCATTCAGCTATGATGCTGCAGGGGTTCTTGCTACAGCTGCAGTGTTTTTAGAGCATTTTAGTTGTATTGTTTAGTGGTCAGTGAGTAGTTGTCATGGTCTGCATTGAGTATTAGACCAGGAGCTACCAGTATTGTGAGTTTTAATTGCTGTTCTGATAGCCCTGGGTAAGTTTCTCCACAGCTCTGTAGTTTTCCCAGTGATAAAATGGAGATAATGAGACTTCACCTACCTCACAGGGCTGTTGTGGGGACAGATATCTGTAAGGCACTAACTCCTAATTATTTTTATTGATGAGTTTGCACACAAAAAACTCTCTCTGAGCTGGCAAAAGCTTTGTAAGCAAGCTCTAGTGAGGCTGGGCTTGGAGACCATTCTACTCCCGAGCTTGCAGCGCCCTTGCTTTGTTTACAAAAGCCAGTGCATCGCGCAGTATTTTTGACTTGGCAGTTAAGCCGAGCCGAGTTAAAAGCCTGCAGCAGTTTCCTGGTGGGAGAAGAGGGAGCCTGAAACACAGGAGAAAGGTTGAACATAGTAGTCTGTGAAGCTGGAGCACTGGTGCCTGGTGATAGAGGAAGGTCCCAGTGCTTTCTTGGGTAAGTTTCCATTTTTTTCTTACTTTTGAGCATGGATGACAGAGGAAGAAGTTGCCCTCAGTTTTGGTACTGCAGCACCATCACCATCCTGCTGATTTTGGATGCCCAGTACTGAAGGACCTACTTATTCCTTGTTTTAATTCAGTAGTTTGCTGTAGGGGTCTGTGCACGCCTCTTTGCAGTGGTGTTCCTCTTCTTCATCAGCTTGAAGGTCCATCCACGTGGCTAATGTATAATTTAGTCTGGTCAGGAGATCTGCCTGCTGCTCAAAGCAGGGTGACTTGTGCACTGATCTGCTCCTTTCTAGGACTCACCACCTTCTCATCTGGGTGGATCTGACTTTGTTCCTCTGGTGCCAGCGAGTGGGCTGGGAGCATGAACCGACTGCAAGGGGGGGTTTGATGTTTTTACCCGAGACAGAGCAGGGGTGCATCAGGAGCCTTCACAGATGATGCTCTCATCATCTGGTGTGCATCCAGTTCCACTTGCCTGTGACTTGATCTCATTTCCAAGGCTCTGCTTTAGAAGGGTTTGGACATTGTGGTGGAGGAGGAAGGAGGCAGGTCGGCTGTGCCAGTGGCGGGTGAGTTGTGAAGAGGCTGTAGCTGAGCATATTGCAGCCCAGAGCGGTGGGGCTGTGCTGGAGATCTGCACCGGATCTGACCAGTTTATTGATAGACATCACAGAGTGGGAAAAAGCAGAACTGCTTGGACAAGGCTTACTTTGGAGCAAGAGACATATTAGAAATAAAATTTCTGAACTTTAAAGACTATTAAGCAGTGGAATTGATTGCTGAGAGGGAAAAGGAGTTTGTGATGGGTAGTGCATGGGGCAGAGAATGGACTAGCTGGTCTCCCAGCACCTCCTCATCTACACCTCCTGGTTTGTAAACGTAATAAGTTTTCTAAGCAGCTGGAGCTATCAAAAATGAATTTGTAAACCACGATATTCCAGACCACCCATTTTTACAGTAATTTTATTTTGTTAATTATTCTTTACATGAAACCCAAACTTCTTCCAGTAAGGGTGACAGAGCACTGGAAGGGGCTGCCCAGGGGGGTTGTGGAATCTCCTTCTCTGGAGGTGTTCAAAACCCACCTGGGTATGTTCCTGTGTGGCTGGATCTAGGGGGTCCTGCTCTGGCAGGTAGATTGGACTAGATGATCTTCGGAGGTCCCTTCTAATCCCTAATGTTCTGTGATTCTGTGAAACAAAACTCAGCAGATTAAAACTCTTGGGCTAGAAAACTGTTGGGTTTGGATGAAAGCACAGCCTCAGACACTGGAATGTATTTCGTATTTCCTAGGCAGTAATCAGCCACTGAACGTGCCAGACAACTGGAAGCTCATCAAAAAGGCCTTTCATGCTGTAAGACATGTTGTAAAATAAATGGGCCCTTCCGTTTGAACATGTTTTGCTTTGGAATTGGCCTGAGACTCTTTCCAGACGAGCAACTCTTCTGCAGAGAGGTGAATTTCAAACCTCCTTCCCTTGGTGGCTCTGTGCTGTGGCAAGAGGCTGCCTCCCAGTTGATTCACAGAGAGAATGAGGTTTTGTGACAAGTTTGACAGATGTCTGGCAGGGAGCTTGACTGTAGGAATGTTAGTGCTCTGTAGGCAGGTCCTTCCAGAGCTGCATCCCTGGGGGTGAAATGCTGCCCTATTCAGAACAAGAAGAGTTTTAAGAGTCATTGGAGTGCTTCAAGATTGTTATGTGGTCTGCTGCATCACTGTGAAATATCTGTAGCTTCCACTGAATGCATAACACTAGGAAATATCATTTGGAGTAGGTTCATAAAGTGAACTCTGTGTCTGTTCTCTATCAGTTGGACTTTTAAACCAAGGTGAGGTGTCACAGCTTAACTGTAAATGCCAACCTTGCTGTAGGACTCACCCAGTCCACACCCTGGGTTAGCAGGAGTCAGGGTTAGAGGATCATGATCTTTGCTGCTCTTTCACATTTACAGGGCAATACACCCAAGCAGTGCATAGAAGCACTCACTTCAGGTACTGCTGTAATTGTCACTCAGGCACCTCACGACAAGGGAGACATTGAGGTGCTGGCACTAGTGCAGAGGAGGGCAACGAAGCTGGGGAAGGGCTTGGAGAATAAATCTTATGACGAGAGATGGAGAGAGTTGGGGCTGTTTAGTTTGAGGAAGAGGAGGCTAAAGGGAGACCTCATCATTCTCTACAACTATTCTGAAAGGACACTGTAGAGACATTGGTGCTGGGCTCTTCTCACAGGTCATTAGTGACAGAAGCAGAGGAAAGGGCTTCAAGCTTCAACAGGAGAGGATTAGATTGGTCATCAGGAAGAAATTCTTCACTGAGAGAGTGGTCAAACACTGGAATGGGCTGCCCATGTTGGTGGTTGAGTCCCCATCCCTGGATGAGTTTAAAAGTTGCTTATATGTAGTGTTGGAAGATCTAGTTTAGGGGTGACCTTGTGGAGTAGGGTTGATGGTTGGACTCGATGATCCCAAGGATCTTTTCGAACCAGACTGATTCTATGATTCTGTGGATGGTTGTTGACTTCTGCCCATCTCATTCATGATTCTTGTTTCTATTTGTTTCTGACCCAGCAAACCCTTTCTCCAAATGACTCCATTTTCTGATAGAAGGTGGACAGATTTGTAAACTACTGGTTAGGTTATATTCTGCTGCTTCCAAAACAACCTACATTTAGAATCTGGATGTGTTTAAGCAGTTTTGGATCAATATCAACCTCTTTGGTTGTGTGATGTGTGTTTCCTTACCTGTGTTAAATAGCAAAAGCTCTCAGTGGTATCTAGGAAGTGACAAACCAGGTCAAACTACTGTTCTCTTCTACAGATGTGGGCTTTGAGACTGTTCCGGGCTGTCTCCACAATGCACACGTCCTCAATGCAGATGCTGCAAATGCCTGTTGCTTATGGCTCTCTCTCCTCTTTCCCTTTGGCTTGTTTGTTTGCAGAAAAAGATGGACAGTCGGGAATACCAGGATGCACAAGGTTTCGCAGCAGATATTCGGTTAATGTTCTCTAATTGTTACAAGTACAATCCTCCAGACCACGAAGTGGTAGCCATGGCCAGGAAGCTCCAGGTAAAGGTGTTGGCACTCTTCCAGAGTGTGTTTAGCTCAGCCATGAGATGTCAATGCTCAGATCCAAGTGTGGATGTGCTCTTGGCACCAACAAAGAATTGCTGGTGGTTCTTCCAGCCCTTGGGAAGAGACAGGTTCTCTGCAGCAGCAGATTCTGCTCCTAAAAATGTTATAATCCTCCTGTAAAAAAGTAATGGGAGAATTTTCTTGGGCTTATAGAAAATATCTACTCATGTATTCTATTAATTACTTGTACAGCACCCTGTATAATGCAGTAAAGCCTTGAATTGTGGGGTGGGGTGTCTGGTTTGGTTATAAGGCCAGAATGAGATGCTGGTGGCTGAAGCTCCTTTCGTCACCATGTCGTTTTCCCCTCTTCTTGTAGGACGTCTTTGAGATGAGATTTGCGAAAATGCCCGATGAGCCTGCAGAGGCCCCTCCTCCCCCTCCACCAACAGCACCAGTGGTGAGCAAAAGCACAGAGAGCAGTCACAGCAGCGAGGAGAGCTCTTCTGACTCCGATAGCTCAGACTCGGAGGAAGAGCGAGCAACTCGACTGGCGGAGCTCCAGGAGCAGGTAAAGCAACAGCAAAGCGGTGTGTCTGTGCAGGAGGAAGAGCATAGCAGGAGGAAGGGTTTAATTTTGAGCTTAAACATCCCATTGAGGCTGGAGTGCAACAGAGTAATGTCTTCTGCCAGCTACAGGTGAAAATTGCTCATCTGAGAGCCAAGAGCGTGTTTGATATACAGTTAATTCTCTTGGCCACTCGTGGTGCTGATACTCTGCGCTTCCTTCTGGCATCCCGGAGCGTGAAGGAAGGTGCCACAACATTAGGGAGCAGAGACTGTGAGACCTCAGGGATAATGGAATCTGTCACAAGCTTCTTGTGGGGTATTGCCCTCCTGCACCCCATTTGTACTAGTGACCTATCCTGACTCTTGTGGCTGCAGACACTGAAGCTGTGGCCTCTTACTGTAAAGATACACAATGGCAGATGGTGCAGTGCTTACCTGTGCAGCTGTAATACAACAGAGCACTAATGAAATAGCCTGTCCAGGGTCTCAGACTGAGCTAGCAGGGAGAGCCAAGAAATAAACTCAGGATTCCAGAGGCTCTAGACGGTGCTATTAAACTTAGCTTTTATTTGCCCCTGTAAAAAAAGAGCGATGTTTTTGTTTGAGCCAGCTTCTGTGTTCTTAAAAGAATTTCAAATGAAGCAGAGTCTCCTGAGTTCAACCACTGGACTGCTAACTCACTGACTTTGGGATATGTGTTGGGATGTAGAGGAGGGGTGTGTGGAATCACAGAACATTAGGGATCGGAAGGGACCTTTGAAGATCAGCCAGTCCAGTCTCCCTGCCAGAGCAGATTCACCTAGAACAAGTCACACAGGAACATGGCCAGGTGGGTTTTAAATGTCTCCACAGAAGGAGACTCCACAACCCCCCTGGGGCAGCCCCTTACAGTGGTCTGTCACCCTCACTGGGAAGAAGGTCCTTCTCATATTTATGTGGAACTTCCTGTGTTCCAGCTCACACCCATTGCCCCTTGTCCTATCATTAGATGACACTGAGCAGAGCCTGACTCCATCCTCCTGACACCCACCCTTCACATATTTATCAACATTAATGGGTCACCCCTCAGTCTCCTTTTTTTCCAAGCTCATGAGACCCAGCTCCCTCACCCTTTCCTCAAAAGGGAGGTGTTCTACTTCCTTAATCATCCTTGTGGCTCTGCGCTGGACTCTGTCCAGCAGTTCTGTGTCCCTCTTGAACTGGAGGGCCCAGAACTGGACACAAGATTCCAGATGCGGTCTCAGCAGGGCAGAGTAGGGGGGAGGAGAACCTCTCTGGATCTGCTAACCACCCCAGGATGCCGTTGGCTCTCTTGGCCACAAGGGCCCATTGCTGGCTCATGGCCATGTGGAGGCATCAGTTGTCTCACCCTGAAGTCTGGTTAATTAGTTCTCTGTTCTCCCCCAGCTAAAGGCCGTCCACGAGCAGTTGGCTGCGTTGTCACAAGCGCCAGTGAACAAACCAAAGAAAAAAAAAGAGAAGAAGGAAAAAGAGAAGAAAAAGAAAGACAAAGACAAGGAAAAAGAGAAGCACAAAGTCAAGACTGAGGAGGAGAAGAAACCTAAGGTGGCTCAACCACCAAAACAAACCCAGCAGAAGAAAGCACCAGCTAAGAAAGCAAACAGCACAACCACAGCGAGCAGGTGAGAGCCTGTCTTCTGCAGCCTGCCTTGAGGGGAATGCTGAGAGTTTCCAGCTCAGTTCTCCTTCCTGTCCCCACTGAAGCTCAGTTGTCAGAGCAGCTAATTCACTCTTGAATAGTGTCCCCATTCCCAGACAGCTAACTCCAGGGAGTCCGTAAGTTCAGGCTGGCAGTGGAGCTGTCGTATATCCACTGTCCAACTCTCCCTGCCTGATCGCTCTCAGATAAGGGTTTGCCTTTTGCACAGCCAGCAGGAACGTGCCATTTCATTGCTACCCCCTGCTGCAGCATGGGCTTGGTGTCCTGCCTCGCAGGGCTAACACATAATAGGAGCAGAACAGCTGATCTCAGATTTCTGAACTTATTCAGAAGTCGTGATGCTGTTCAAGCCGTCTGGCTAGAGGTTCAAAGCCCAGAGCACTGGGATGTCTGTTATGAGGGAGATAGAGAGAAAAGAGTTCATTGCTTCTGTGTACCCATGAACATTTCCATGCTTGCCAACCCCCCAGGCAGCCCAAGAAAGGAGGCAAGCAGGCATCTGCAACCTACGACTCAGACGAGGAGGAGGAAGGTCTGCCCATGACCTACGATGAGAAACGGCAGCTCAGCTTGGACATCAACCGCCTGCCCGGGGAGAAGCTGGGCAGGGTGGTTCACATCATCCAGTCGCGGGAACCTTCCCTCAGAGACTCCAATCCCGACGAGATAGAAATAGATTTTGAAACGTTGAAGCCCACAACTTTACGAGAACTGGAGAGATACGTGAAATCTTGTTTACAGAAAAAACAAAGGAAACCATTTTGTAAGTTCCCTCCTTGGGGCAGGCGTTCCCTCACCAGCTCTTGGGCTCAGCTTTGGAGTCAGAGCGTGTGTGGTGGGCTTCTCTTATCCAGCTGTCGTGTGTGTGATGACGGGGATGGTTTTAGAGATCCTTTTCTTCTGTGACAATGTGCAGAAGATTTTTGTGTTCGTTCTTCCCATCATTTCATGCTGTGGAGACCCGGAGGGCTGTTGTGTTCTTCCACAAAACTTGTGGTGCTTTTATTACTTAACTAGAATCTAGAAGGCACTGTAAAGGTTTCAGACTCGTTGTCTCAGGTGTTACATGCACACACAGCTGGAAGGATCAGTTTCTTACCCTGAATAGTTTAGCATCTCATTGGGAAGGAAACAAAGAGCGGGGTTGGGATCCAGGACACCAAGGGAGTAAATAACTTGCACACAAAGTCATCCCCTGGGCGGCCTGGAGACTCTGGGTGCATCTGAGTTGAATATTCACCCCAAAACTGCTCTTCCTAGATGGCCTGATCACCATATTGTGCAGTGTCAGCCTCTTATCAGATCAGAGGTTTAATGTTAATGTGCTGCCCAGTGTACAGCTCAGGCCTGCACAGACTGTTCTCTGTGCCTCATCCACAGAGACTGAATTGTTGTGGCTCCTGGAGAGTTTAGCTGCAGCCAGATAGCAACAGGATCCCTTACCTGAAGTGGTCCTAGTTCTGACCATCTGCTGGTTGGTTCAGAGAGGATTTTTCTGCTGAGTTATAACACAGTAGCTGCTCGCAGCTCTCGCAGGGCACTTCATTTCTTCACCACAGGATTTTTCAGGTAGCACTAAGCAAAGCTCAGACTTCGACCCTTCTTTTTCGTAACACACTGCTCTGATGCAGTCTTTTTCCCCTGCAAGTCCTTCACAGTTAGACTAGCTCAGGAAGTGAGTTTAGAGTGAGTAGGAACAAGAAACAGAATCACAGAACATTAGGGATTGGAAGGGACCTCAAAAGATCATCCAGTCCAATCCCCCCGCCACAGCAGGATCACCTAGATCCAGTTGCAGCTCCTTTTGCTCTGGTGGTTTGGGTCTGTCCATTACTGCGCATCTTCTGCTGTAGATATGCGAAGAATATTTTTATCCAGCATCTTTATTGTTAATATTAACGATTTATCACATATGGTGCACTGTATTTTTATAAAGCTGTAAGATACCATGGTGATTAACACCATATGAGAACCTAAATAGAAGGGAAGAGGATAACAGAAATGTCCTCCCAGCAGATACAGGGCTCTTGCTTGTCTTCAAGGGAAGTATCTCAGCTGCACGGTTTTACTCTGTACATAAGATCTGTAGGAGATCCGTAATAGACTACTGTACTGTACTTGACAGTTCTGTAGAGAGAACAAGAAACCTTATGCTTAATTTCTCTCTAGGCTTAATTAGGATTTTCAGACCAAGTATGTAAGAAGAGATTGATTATTCTAGCTCATACAGATCATACAGATTTAGTACTCCGATTTAAGAAGACAGGAGAAAAAAAGAAGTAAGGACCACAAGTAGAGTGTTGTGTTTATAGATGTACACACGTACCTCCCATACCTCTGGTAGGAAAAGATCCCAGATTCAAAGAGCCTTGCAAATTTGTCCTGTCAATGCTGCAGTCCACACACAAAACCTACTCACTGAATCGACATGGCAGTGAGAAACTACTCACATTTTACTTACTCATTCAAACACAGCAAAAGCCTGGAGACACTGCAAGGCTGCTTCCAGTGAACACAGTAGTGCTGGGCACACTGTGGGCTGCTCAAGCATCCCTGCGGCCCTTCCTTTCAAACAACCCTATCCTCGCTCTCCTGGATTAGGGTTGCCACTGAGAAAAGCCACCTCCCCCATCATTATTGGGTCTAAACCAAGAACTTTGCTCAAGTGTGGCAGGTCAGCAACAAAGGGGATTGTCTTTGGGCGCTGGCACGTACAAAGCAGCCAGCCTGGGGGTGCTGGACAGGGTCAGGGTGAAGCCTGTGTGGTACAAAGGGGCTGAACCTGAACTTCTGGGTCCTGCTGGGCTCCCATGGGAGACAGGTGCGGTGACTGTGGGGATGACACACAGGCAGCTGCAGGCTGAGCATCCCCAAGTGCTGTTTGATTCTTCAGGGCTGCGGGGAGTGCCTGAAGGGCTGCAAGGAGGCCGAGGAACGAGCACAAGCAGCTCCCTGTGCATCTTAGAATCATAGTTTCCCAGGGAGGTGGTTGAGTTGTCATCCCTGCATGTGTTTAAGGATCTTTTGGATGAGGTGTTGAGGGATATGGTTTAGGGGTGAACTTGTAAGGTAGGGTAGATGGTTGGACTTGATGGTCCCAGGGGTCTTTTCCAATCACTGTGATTCTGTGATAGTTTAGTTTGGGAAGGACTGTACAGATCACCTAGTTCCGATTCCCCTGCTATTGGCAGGGGCATCTTCCTCTGGGCAGCACAGTAGCGGTTAAATAAAAATTGCACTGGGGGAAAAGCCCATTTCTGCAAAACTGGTCACTAGCAAAGAAAGGCAGCCAGGCCCCCAGGGATGCTCTCCTTGCCTAAGGATGAAATGGGATTACGCTGGTAATGTTTGCTGCACTGTAATTAAGGTGGTGTCAGGACTTTCATTAAAAAATGTGGTTTTGTTGAGGGGCTACGGCTTGGAGAAAATTCTTCCTTGAGGCTGAAATATCGCATAGATGTCAGCCAGAAAACGCATGCACAGTCTCTGTTATATATGTAATTTAAAATCCTGGGATCGCTCTGAACGTGGAGGCTCTGCTGCGCTTTCCATATGGGTATGCAGCAAACTGGTTTAAAACATCAGTTACTAAAGAAGCAAAGGACTGAATGCTGGCTGGATCTAATGTAGGTGACATGTCCCCATTAATTGTCCGCAATTAACTTCAAAAACCATAGGCCAAATTCTGCCTTTCTTACTCAGACATGGATTTTTACTGAAGTAAACAGCTGCAAACAGGACTGGGCTCCTATTGTTTACTGAGCACAACCCAAAGCACCGGCCTCACCCACATTATAACAACTCCTTTAAGAGTGAGACCACCCCATCTGCAACACACAACTGGCAATATATGACAAAGCTATTTCTACTGGTATCTAAATCCTTATTATCATAGCACCCAAGATCTCATGTGAGGAACCAGGACCCGTGTGCACTGGGTGCTGTACAAAACAGAGAATAAAAACACAGTCCTAGCCAAGAAAACCCCTACCACTGAATGCACACAAACAAATTCTTTTCTCTGTTTAGTGGCCAGGTTTGTGTTCTTTTTCTGAAGCAATCTGAGTGTAATGCAGCACTCCTGCAAACAGCAAACACTGATTTAACTTTCTGCATGATAAAGTCCTAATTTCACACCAGTCTATTGTCTTTCCCCAGAGGAGCACACAAAGTAGGCAGCCACTGCCCTGTGTGCTTGCTGCTGGCTCTGGGTTTTGCCCTGGTTTGCGTCTATCTGCAGTGCTGTAGCATTGAGCATCTACTGGTTTCAGATACTAATTAGATTTTGCTCAAACTATTCGCATTCTACCTTTTTGGGGATTAAAACGTTATGTAACTAATAATGTCTCCAAAGATTTTTCTTTCTATGCCCACCACCACATATAGTAAAGTTTATAAAATTACAATTCTATAAAGTTGAAGATATTGAGATGCTGGAGTAGGTCCAAAGAATGGAAACAAGGTTGGTGAAGGGTCTGGAGAACCAGTCCTATGAGGAGCAGCTGAGGGAGCTGGGGCTGGTTAGTCTGAAAAAAAGGAGGCTAAGAGGAGATCTAATCACTGTCTACAGCTACCTGAAAGGAGCTGTTACTTCTCACAAGTAACAAGTCATTGGGCAAGAGGAAATGGCCTCAGGTTGCATCAGGAGAAGTTTAGGTTGGACAGCAGGAAAAACTTTATGGAAAAAGGTCATCAAGCCTTGGAATAGGCTGCCCAGGGAGGGAATTGAATCACCATCCCTGGATGTGTTTAAAATTTGTGAAGGTCTGGAGCACAGGGACAGGGTTTAGCAGTGGCCTTGGGACAGCTGGGTTAATGGTTGGCCTTTGTGATCCTAAAGGTCTTTTCCAACCAAAATGATTCTATAATTCTGTGATTCTAAAGAAAACATGAATTACAATAACTTCAGCAAGACACAAAGAAGGGAACCCAGGTCTGTAAGTAACCAGTGAATGCTTCATGTGACTTCACATGGATGCTGACAAAATGCAACGTAACACAGAACAGTCCATTGTTCATAGAATCATAGAATCATTTCGGTTGGAAAAGACCCCTGGGATCAGCGAGTCCAACCATCAACCCTACTCTACAAGTTCACCTCTAAATCAGATCCCCCAACACTACATCAAAGCGACTTTTAAACACATTCAGGAATGGGGACTCAACTACTACCCTGGGCAGCCAATTCCAGTGCTTGACCACCCTTTCCAGGAAGAACTTCTTCCTGATGTCCAGTCTAACCCTCCCCTGTTGACTTGCCTGACTCTGGTAGTATTATTAATAACACCTTCCTATGTGGAGAAGCTTTGACTGTTAGGAATGCTAATTTTGCTTAATAAGAGCACCAACATCTCTACAGTGTCCTTTCAGATAGTTGTAGAGAGCGATGAGGTCTCCCCTCAGCCTCCTCTTCCTCA
>JAOXOE010000784.1:8117256-8127941 GCA_028565055.1 Phoeniculus purpureus | reverse complement strand
GACTCCTGCACCCTTTCAACTTTTGCTGTGGTCACACATGCAGAAAATTAGTAGTGGCCACAGCTCCTCCAGACATAGCAGTTACAAAAGTTAAACATTCGCCTGGCAGCCACATGTGAAGTCTCCGGTGCCTACTATAGGGAAAAAAGGGTCTAAACACCCCCAGGCACACTCTGCAGCTCTGAAAGTCACGGTCAAATCTAGGCTAGAAAGGACTTGTGTAACAGCTACAACAAACCAGCTCTATGCACTCAGTGCTTAACCCATAACCACGCAATTGCAGAATGTTTGGGGGTGAAAGGGACCTCTGAAGATCATTTAGTAAAATTCCCTGCTACAGAGCAGGATCACACAGGAACATGCCCAGGGGGTTTTGAATGTCCTCAGAAAGGAGATGCCACAAGCTCCCTGGGCAGCCCCTTCCAGGGCTCTGCTACCCTCACAGAAAAAAACACCCACAGTGCTACTGCAAGTTTCTGCGTTGAGAGCACGTGCGAGGAACACGGCTCCAACCAGGCACCAGTACACTCACACAGGTTCTGTCTGTATGTGCGCCCAGGCCTGGTCTGTGTCACCAATCCCTCACTTCGAAGTAGGGCTCTGGACACGATGCTGATTCAATACAAACATGGTGACCCTGAGGCCTGTGGTCGGAACCCGGGCAAGGGCGCTTCTGCAGCACCAGGCACCCAGAGCAGCTGCATGACAAGAGACAGCTGCTTCACTCCGACTGCACAGCTCCACGCACTTGGCCTACGGCCCTGTCAGGCAGCGCTGGAGAGGGCAGGGCCGAGCTGAGGGCGTGCGGCCTCACGACCGCGCTTCGGCCCGCGGGCCTACGCCTCAGCCGGGCTGATTGGAGGACACCGCGTTACACAGGCCCGAGAGTGCGGGCGCTGCACGCAGGTTCTCTGTGAGGAGCTGCGAGACGCCGGGTGCCTCAGCGAACCCCTGGGGAAAACACTGAGACCCGGCCCGCAGCAGCACGGGAACGCGCCCGCCCCCGCCGCCCTCTGTCGGGCCCTACCTGCCGCCTGCCGCTGTGCCTCCGCCGCCGCTCCGGCTCCACCGCCTCCCGCCGCCGCGCAGGCCCCGCGAAGAGCCCTGGGCGCTCCGGGAAGGGACCACGGCCGCAGGGAGCCCCCCGCCGCGGCTGAGAGCGGCCGCAGCAGACAGCGCGCTCCCACCACCGCCCTCCACATGCCCTCGCCGAGTCCGGCCGCGGCCGCCTCCCTCCCGCCCCCCTCCCGGCGTTCTGCGCCGCGATTGGCCGGCGGCGGGGGCGGCCTCTGCCCTCACTAGCGCGTCCGGCTGTCAGTCGGACAGCGCGTGCGCAGGGGCCGGCTTGAGGCAGCGAGGGGGGCGGGGGGGCGCGGTGAGAAGGGTCCCAGCACCTCAACGGAGCCAAACCCAGCCGCGCCGCCGCCTCAAGCCCTACCTGCGGTTCCTCAGCCGCCTCCCCGCTGCGGCGGGCCTGGCTGCGGACGAACTCACGGAAAGAGAACGGGTTGGGCTCGGCCGGAGCTGCCGCCGGTAGCGCCCCGCCCGCCGCCATCATGGCCGTCCCCTCCAGCACTGAGGCGGAGCCCGCGCTGAGGCCAAGCCCCGCCTCCCCCACAGAGAACCAGTTAGCGAGCGGCTCGCACAACCTCAACCAATCGCAGACTGCCCCGGGGGTCACCGCGCCTGCGCGGTGGCGCCACCCAGCGGCTTGGGTACGGCAAGATGGCGGCCGCCTTGGCACGGCTGTGGCGAGGGTCGTGGGGTCCGGCCCGGCGGTGAGCACTCGGGGTGGGGGTGATGCGGAGTCGGGGGGTGGTGTTCGGCGCCCAGGGAAGGTGCTGACGGCAGCTGCTGGTGTCTTGCAGGTCTCGGAGTTACAGTGGCGGCAGCGGGTACCCCGCCGTGTCGCTGACCGTGCCGCTGCCTGGGGTGCCCAGGGCGGTGTTTGCGGCGGCCGAGGGCCGGGAGCGGTTCGAGACGCGGGTGACGGTGCTGGACAACGGGCTGCGAGTCGCTTCGCAGAGGAAGTTCGGGCAGTTCTGCACTGTGGGCCGTGAGTAGCCGCGGAGGGGTGCGGTGGACACTGGCCAGTGACGCTTCACTTGCCCATGGGGCTCTGGAAGGAGGCGGAGGGGTGTTGTGGGTCCTTATCTGGATCCCCGAGTGTCCCACCTGAGTGGCCACCAACGTCGTGGGCCAGAGACCCCAAATGTATTTCAACCAAGAGCTTCCATCCCGTCCAGTTCTGGGCTCCCTGGTTCAGGAGGACCAGAGATCAGTTTGAGAGAGTTCAACGGAGGGCCACAAGGATGATCAGAGGACTGGAGCACCTGCCTTATAAGGAGCGGTTGAGAGACCTGAGGCTTTTCAGCTTGGAGAGGAGAAGGTTATGAGGGGACTTAATCACTGTCTATAAATCCATGAGGGCTGGGTGAGATAGAAAATGTCCAAACCATCTTCATTGTCACTCAGATCATGGCAGTTGTCCGACTTCAGTCTTGCTTCTCATTAATCTTCCAAGTTCAGAATGCTCCCAGTCTCTCCAGTTGAACCAAGATCAATTTGTAGACTTTGGTGGTTCCTCCCACCTGTCCTCAGCAGGGATAACCTTTTCTCTCAGCAGCAGCAACACAGCTCCAAACAGACACCAAGATGGAGAGAGCAGAGATGAAGGCAGAAGTCACCCTAGTGGGGTGGGGTAGGGGAGAAAAGCGGGGGGAACTGGTAGGCAGCCACTTTCCTTTTCAACTTTTTAAACCCAAACTTTATGCTTTTCTGCAGAAAACATTCAAATTAGATTGACATAATTACTCAGCTTCTAAAGTAGAACAGGGGGTGTAGGTATCATGCTCATTTCTTGTGTTTTTCTCACTAGTTCTTATAAATTCAGGATCGAGACATGAAGCAAAGTACCTCAGTGGCATCTCCCACTTCTTGGAAAAGCTGGCTTTCTCTGTGAGTATCAGGCTGAGCTGTTGGGGTCCTGGAGTCCCTGTGGAACTGTGACACCATGGGTTTGATCCATGGAATTAAATTAGGTCATGGTGGTGCTCTCAGTTAATTATGAGCCAAGTCTGTTGTGCTTTCACCCCTAATGGTAGTGGGTATTAGCAGCCTGACTTGCAGAGTGTAGGACATGGGTGTTCTGGGCTACCCTGAGGGATTCTCACAAGGAACAAGTGATAGGACAAGAGGAAATGGCCTCAGGCCTCACCAGAAGGTTAGGTTGGCCCTGAGGAGAAACTTCTCCCTAGAAAGGGTCCTCAGCCCTTGTTACAGGCCGCTCGGGAAGGTGTTTGAATTGCCATCCCTGGCTGTATTTCACAGTGGTGGAGATCTGGAGCTTGGGGACAGCATTTGGGGTGAGTTGGGACAGGTGGGTTAAGAGTTGGACTCAATGAACTTAAAGGTATTTCCCAATCCAAACGATTCAATGATTATAAACAGTTACTGCTTTACTAATGAATAACTCTGGTGTCTCCTCTCTTAGTCCACAGCTCAGTTTGGCAGCAAAGATGAAATCCTCCTCACGTTAGAAAAGCACGGGGGCATCTGTGACTGCCAGGCATCGAGGTAGGACCCTCATTCTCTGTGAGCACTTTGAGTCACTTCTTCTGGCATCAAGAGTCACTTTTGGCTTTTGAGCAGCACAAATCCATTTGAGGTGGCTGCGAAACAGCTGTAAATTGAACTTTAAGGGCTTTGAATGTCAGCTCTGCTTTCTTTCTGTCATTAATCAACAAGCAGCAGCTTCATCTGTGATTTCCTTTGTTTAATGAATGACCACAGAAGTAATTTCTCAGCACAGAACCCTTCTGCTTGTGTTGTAGGGACACCATCATGTACGCTGTTTCTGCTGATGCCAAAGGCCTCGACACAGTGGTCAACTTGCTGGCTGACGTAGCCCTGCAGCCCAGGTTATCAGGTCTGGGAACATCAGTCTCTGTCTCTAAAACTCCCTCATACTCCTTCATTCTGTTGTGATCGTTGAGGAGTTATCTGGTATCAGCTGGGTGTTTGGGGGATTTTAACTCTTGTTTTCTGTCACTACAGATGAAGAAATCAAGATGACTCAGGCAGCAGTACGGTTTGAACTTGAAGACTTGAATATGAGACCCGATCCTGAGCCTCTCCTCACAGAAATGATCCACGCGGTAAAACAGAGAGTCCAACTTGCATTCTCCCCCCTGTGCTGCCTGCTCTTCCTCAGTTTCCCCTCGATTTCACAGAATCACAGAGCATTAGGGACTGGAAGGGACCTCCAAATATCCTCCAGTCCAATCCCCCTGACACAGCAGGATCCCCTAGATCCAGTCACAAAGGAACATGGCCAAGCAGGTTTTAAATGACTCCAGAGAAGGAGACTCCACAACCCCCCTGGGCAGGCCCTGCCAGAGCTCTGGCACCCTCACCAGGAAGAAGGTCCTTCTCACATTCATGTGGAACCTCCTCTGTTCCAGCTCACACCCATTGCCCCTTGTCCTATCATTGTGTGCCCCTGAGCAGAGCCTGGCTCCATCCTCCTGACACCCCCCCTTCACATGTTCACAAACATTAATGAGGTCACCCCTCAGTCTCCTTTTTCACAAGTTCAAGAGACCCAGTTCCCTCAGCCTTTCCTGATGGGTGGGGCAGATGGTTGGACTCAGTGATCCCAGGGTGATTCTGCGATTCCTCATCAGGGAGCTGTTCACCCAGGCAAACCCAGATGGTGAACAGAGCTGTGGAGGCCAAAGTCTGTTCATAAACTCCTCTATTTCAGTTGTTCACAGGTAACCATATCTCTGTCTTCTTCCCCACAGAGAAATCTGGCTCCACTCCCTCTGGAGGTCCTTCCCGGCTCAGCAGCAGCAGCTCCTCCGAATCCGGAAGCAGCAGCTCCAGTGGCTCCAGCTCGGACAGCAGCGATTCAGAGTGAATTACGGACACTTAAACACAAAACGGACATCCCCCTCACCGATGCTCTGCAGTGTTCCTTTCTCTCCTTAATATACTGCTCTCGTTCCACAGCCGTCAGGTTTTTCCCCCCGTCCCCACCTCCTCCTCCTCTTTCTCTACCTTTTTTAATTTTATTTTTTAATCCAGTGTTATAAAAATGTCTCCTCCATGGTTTTTGGGGGTCGCTCTTTTTCATAGGTCAAAGATCTTTACGCGTGCGTCTACTTAGACTTTATGCCAAAGAGGAACCGTTTGTCATAAAGTCTCTAAAACCTTTGAACTCAAGAAGATTGGTTGGAAATGGAAGGATTTTGGGAACTCTTAGCCGGAGAGAAATAAATAGAAACATTCTACAAGGTTTGTAGTACAGTTGCCTCCCCAGAATGTTCTTTTGAATAAGCCCGCAGGCTCACACCCAAGGTAAAAAGAATCTCTTCTTATTTTTAATTCTTTTTAAAAGAAGACTCTGTCCGATGGTACTGTATTAGCTTCTTGGACTGGTTGGTGTTATGTTGTTCTTAGCACTAGGATTCTTCATCTCAAAGCCTACAGTGTGATGAAAACGTCCGATTTGATCATCTTTTCATATAAAAACCCCACAAAACTCCCCAAATGCTTCTCCTGGACTGTGGATGTCTCACACGCTGTTTCTTACTACTCTTGGTAGAGGCGCAGGCACCGCTCAGGAAGGTACTGAAGGTTAAGCACAGGAGCAATACAAGTGGTTTGGTTTCTTCTGTTCATTTTTGCTTGGGGTTGTATTGGGAAGATTGGAGCAAGGGAGGACGCTCTTGTTTCTGGGGAATGTCAATTTCCAGAGCAGTTGGCTGATTTCCAGGAAAAGGACCCTCTCAGTTCATTGAAACCAGGTTTTGGCTGGAAGCTCTCAGCTGGATCCCAGAGTGCTCCCTGCAGGTGGCCACAGAAAGTCATGCGCTGCTCCTTGTTAGCATTTCCTCCATGACAAGCACCTCACTCTGCGCCGAAAATGAAGGAGCACTTGAGCTCCAGCTGAGGCTGAGCTGGCTGTCCAACTGCATGGAGGGATGTTGTTTGTGTTTGGGTTGCTTTGGACTTTTCCTCTCTCCTTCCTGTTTCAGTAGGGAGCTAGAAAGGGAATGTGACTTGCGTGTGGTGCAGGCTGCAGGTTTCCAGGCAGCGAAACGTTTACCTCAATAAAAAAAAACAAACGAGGGGAGAGAAACGAGAAGAGTAGTTGTTTTCAGGCTTTCAGTTCCTTTGAGTCCAGCCTAACGATTTGAGCAATAGACTCCTGTTTTCACTGCCCCTAGTTCCATGTGTATATACGAGTAGTTTATTTATTAAACACCATCGATCGCTCAAAACCATTGAAAAAAAAGCAGAGCTGCAGATGCAGACCGTCAGGAACGCAAGTTTGAACCAGACTAAAGAGGAAATCAAAGCAAAACCACCCCAACAACAAAGCAAATCCAAAGCTGAGGCTGTATTGAAATCTGTTGGGATGTTTTACCTACAGGTGCTACAGTCCAGCCTGTCGGGTGTCTGGTGCTCTGCTGTGTTCGGGTGTTTTGTTCGTTTGCTCTCTTCTTCATCTTTTAACCCCAGACCCCTTCTTTTTCTCCCCTTTTTTGTACAGATTTTGGAGATATACAGGTAGATACAATTTCTTGATGCAGTGGTATTTCCAGAGGTCTTTCTCCCCTCCCTTCCCCTTTTTTTATAGAACAGTGTGTGTGGAGGGGGGGAGTGTTTCTCTTTTATAATCCAATTTCAGGAAAGCACCAGCTCCGTTACCTATTTTATATAATTACCTGAGGGGCAGAAGTTTATTGTAAATTCTGAACTTTTTAGTGTAAAGAAAACATCATGATACAGAGTGCAACAGGAAGTTATGCTTTTCCCTCTCCCAGCAGCAGCCCCTAAAATTCACCCTGCTGTGGTCTCTCATAGTCATTTGCCAGAGACCCTGTGGTGCAGATTGCACCCGCTTTCGTTGTTCATGGAGAGGTGAGTGGCCCTGGAGGATTCCTCATCCCCCAGCAGAAGATTCTCAGGGCATGGGAGGGATGTCCCTTCGCTGGGAAGTCCAGGGCCAGCCTGTTGTTAGCACTCCCTGGTTTGCACTTCTCTCTACATCCACCTTCAGCTGCCCATCACTGCCTGTCCAGAGCTTTTATTAATAGACGCTTCTGCATCTGTTTTAACAGCTCTTTTCAGATCAGCATTTCAAAGTGCTCAGCTCGCTGTGTCCATGGCTCGTCGCTCACACACTCTGCAGTTTGCACAGAAAAGAATTCCCTTTGATTTTGCAGAGGGCTGAGGCACCAAGTGCCTCCTCCAAGCCCTCAAATGCACCCGGGTGGTGGCAGGAGGCTCTCGAGTCTTTGCAGGTAGTTCCCATAAGATTTGAAAGAGGATGAAGTAGAGTGACCCAGGTGGTCTCTCGAGTCTTTGCAGGCAGTTCCCATAAGATTTGAAAGAGGATGAAGTGGGGTGATGGATCCTTACTCACATTAATGACTTTTCTGTTAACAGTGGACTCGTAGTTTCTGTGTTTTATTTGCTCTCTTAGAAACAGAAATCTTCCCCTAGGCAGCTCTGGAGTGATATCTGTTCAGAATTTACTCAGAGGATTGAGAGCTGAGTTGTTTGTTGTAGGGTTGGCTTTCACCTGTGTTTGCCCTGTCGTTTGAGACCTGCCTTAGCAAAACCAACAGCTTTTTTAATTACAATAATTGCAACCGATTCAGTGCCGTCACAACTTGGACATAAACAAGCTCTTGGTTTTCCCTCCTGGAAGCCTCTGTGTGTTAGCCTGAGCTGTGTTGGTGTTAACGTGGTGGTTGCTCCCGTGTGGAGAACAAACAGCAGCCGGGGTTGGAGGCAGTAGGAATCTGCCCCGCGGCCACTGCTCTCACCAGCATCACCACCACCACTGCACAACCAACGCCCGAGGACCTGGGTCTGCAGTGTCACCATCCTCTGACATTGGGAACAACCTGGAGCGGGGACACATAGATCTGTCCCACGAAGATCAGGGAAAAGCTTAGAGCCAGAGGGTTGAAGACCAAGCGTGAAGCCTGGCCCGGTGCTGGAGGAGGATCTCGATTTAGTTGGCAAACCTTCCCTATCTTGGGGATTTGCAAGGCAAACCAGTGACCAAACCCACCTCAGAATCTGGAGAACGACCTGCTGCTGTTTAGTAGGAAACTGAGTTTGTTTTCTTGGAAAGGAAGGTTGTTCCTTATGAAGTGGCAGTTTCCAGGAGAAATCCATTTGGGCACAGCCGTCAATTCAGGAAAAAGTTGAATGACTCTGCATTTCAAACCCATCTTCATCATCTTCTTCATTCTCCTGTTGTGTGTAACCCTCATTATCTCCTGACTGGTCAGTAGTGGTGCCTCTCGTACCTCCAGATCAACGTCTCCAGGAAAGAAGAGATGTTTTCAATCCATAGTCAGTAGCAGCAGCCCTCCATGAGTTGGAAACCCAAACAGCAGAGCATCTCTTCCACTGCCAGGCCAGTACAGATGTCATAGAACAACCAGATCTCAGTAGCAGAGCCCTCCACGAGTTGGAAACCCAAACAGCGGAGCATCTCTTCCACTGCCAGGCCAGTACAGATGGCGCAGAACAACCAGATCAAACCTATGACTTTGCAAAGAACCTTTTTCAACTTAAAGAATAAACCAAACAAAAACCAGCAGCATTATTTTTATGGCAGATTCTTCTCGAACAAACAAATTTTAACTTTGTTTTCCAGGGAAACTTCACTGCAATCAGTAGGATTTCATGTGTGATGTGAACACACAAAGAGGTTTATGAAACTAGGGGTGTAGGGGGGAGGAAGGGAAGGGTTCTGACTTCATTGCTCTTTTAACAGAACAATATCTGACCAGACCTGGTACCGATCAACCAGCATCTCTGCACCTTTAGGATCTTTACCAAACTTTAGCTGATTTTTAGGGACTTTACCAGACTGTATCTGATTTTTTAGGGACTTGATCAAACTTCATCTGATTGTAAGGTCAGCCGGTGTCTTGCTTGCACCACCAGGTGTAGGCTCAGTGGGACCAGAGGAACATCCACATCCCGTGATGCAGCTACTAAAGGAATCTGTTGGGTTAACAACAGTTTTCTCCAAACCAAAATGTCACCCTGGACGAAACCACTTCAGTTTTTGTAGTTACGGGATTTTAACTTTTCCTAGCGACAGGGTTTGTAACTGTAGGACTCTGTAACCGCCGTCGGTGAGTGCAGGTGCCAGCCCCTCGCACCCACCACACCCCACACGTGGCGCTGCGGGTGTGTAAATACAAATTAGTTACCCGTGAGGTCTCTTTCCATGTTCTCTGTGTGGTAGAAGCAGACTGCAGTTACCTAAACTAGTTCTTTCTCTGTTTTGGGGGACTTTTAGACCAGTTTTTAATGATCTTTGCTTTTCCTTGTTATGAAAGGAACAATGATTTGGGGGTTTTTTTAAAGCTGGGGTTGCAGCTAAAGGGGGGCGGGAAGGGATTGGGGCACAACGACTGAAAACCACCACCTTTTTTTAGTGCTGGGTTTTACAAAGCAGGAGCTTTGTATAAGGTTTTTTCAGCCAGGAGCAGTTCCCACTGCAACTAACAGTGGGCAGAGGAGCTTTGTATAAGGTTTTCTCAACTAGGAGCAGTTCCCACTGGGACTGACAGTGGGCAGAGGAGCTTCGTATAAGGTTTTCTCAACCAGGAGCACTTCCCACTGTGACTGACAGTGGGCAGGCTCTGCCCCGCTGAAGAGAAACATGGGGTGAGGATTCATTACACTTAGCAGTGTTTTCTCTTGCTTGTAAAACAACAAGATGGGTTGTTTTGGGGTTGGGGAGGGGGATTTTGTAAAGAAATGGTATTTGCTTCTTTTTTTAAAAACATCCTTTTTTAAAAACTCAATAGAAACCACCAGCTAAGGTTTGACAGGAGCCACTTGGGAACTTGACCCCCTGAGATGAACTGGCCTAACCAATCCCGAAGGATTTATTGGTGTAATTTTTGGTTTGGGGGGGGGGTGTTTTTCTTCTTTTGGTTTTGATTTATTTTATTTTTTTTAACTATTTAAAAAGAAAATCTTCCTTTTCTTTTCCTGTATGATGTGCATGCAAAATTTCCCATAACTCTTCTTTCTTAAAGCCCTTTTTAGTGCCATTTCTAGTAGATTTCCTGTAAATGTCAGTTACTGAAGAGAAATGAGTCAATGTAAGTAGTTTTAGCTTGTTTATTGCAAATCGCTGGCCTCAAACACAACCGAATTAAACAAAAAAGAGAGTTAGAGGAGTAATCTTTGATGTTACTGGTCATCAGGGACCCTGGTCCTGGGACATTTGTTTTGTTTTCATAATAAAAAGAAAAATTGGGTTGTGTGTTGCTGGTTGATGCTGTGTTTTCCCCCTCTCCTCTCCCTTTTTTGCGCCCCCCCCCATCTCCTCCTTTAGGTGGTGTCGCTCGCTGCAGTTGGAGGGTTCTGATGGAGCAGTCACTCGAGTAGCCCTGCCAAGAGCCAGACTTAAATATAGGAGGAGACGCGGTGCTGTGAGTCTTAAAATAATTCAGAAGTCACTTTGCAAGTCCAGCTGTTGGTGCTGATGGAGTCCCCCTGCCCAGTAAAGGGGCAAGTCTGGGGCACAGCCAGCTTGGCCTAGGGAGGTTCTCTGAGTCACAGAATCACAGAACATTAGGGATTGGAAAGGACCTCAAAAGATCATCCAGTCCAATCCCCCTGCCACAGCA
>JAOXOE010000784.1:8074660-8101565 GCA_028565055.1 Phoeniculus purpureus | reverse complement strand
CTAACAGTATTTACAAATGTATTTGGCTACTAATATAGAAAGACTTGTAACTACTAAAAGTATTTACAAATGTATTTGGCTACTAATATAGAAACACTTGTATAAGAGCCTGAATCTCTGAATTTGGGTATCAGAAATTAAGACCTTTACCCCTCTTTATTCAGTGTTCTTATCACAGGAAAACACTGTGGGAACACAATATTGGTGCGTTACACGGTGGAAGAGAAGGGAAAGGAGCACTAGGTGCTAGTTAGGTGGTAGTTCTAAGTAGTCTTAAATGTGTATAAGGCACCAAGTCTTGCCCATAAGTGCTAGTAAGTATATTATCACGGCTATCAGCTATAGGTGACACTAACTAAATCGTACTTAGCCGTGTCCTTGCAAGCCAGGGTGTCAGCCAGGAACTATGAAACTGTATAATTTGGCATCATCACATTATCATCTCATAATAGCCAAACACAGAAAGAAGTAATTTGTGTAAACTGATTTATTTTTTCTGTGGTTTAGAAGCTACTAAAAATCTTTCCAAAATCCCAACACTTAGTCTTGTGTATAGCGTGATGTGACAATACAGGATTATTTTTTCTCAGCTGTGGCTTTATAATAGGGGATACACTGCAGATGTAGGAGCATTTAAGAATGACAACAGTGTCTGAGTTATTTTAGGCTTCAACCACTTCAGGCTTTAGCCACTGAGACTTATTTTAGGAAATGTGCACCAGAATCTTACGCAGCTCTGCAGAGCCCAGTTCATAGAGTAAAATGACAGTAATTCAAATATTAAACGAGCAATTTGCCAGATGAGGAAAACACTGTTGATTGAGACCCTCTGCCTAGAACAAAAAGTAAATGTGCTTAACTTTTTCCAAGATTGAAGCAGGACACATCTACAGAGAAATGTCACACGACAGATGTGTGTTCCAGGAGGTATCACAAAACCTGTAAATGCTTTACCTGATTCCTGAACCACAAAGTAATGGTGCAAAGCAATGTGAGTGTTAATCCTATCCCATCCATAACACCTCAAAACATGTGAGGCTGCCTAAAAGAGTTCCAAGCTTTTCTACCTTAACCTTATTTCACCTACAGATGCTTTCCACCTCACCAAGGAAAGGCTCTAATATAGGAGGTTGAGTGATGTGTTGGTGCACGGTATGGGAGGGGATTTTGAGCATAAATATAAATCAAAGCTCACTTTGCCAACTCCAGTGAAATCAGTGAGGATACAGAGTGCTTGTTTTAGTGTAAACATGCAGCTGTTGGACTAAATCGTTCATTCCACAGCATTACCCTTTTCTTCTAACTGGAAACAAGGGTCTGCTTAATTGGAGCAGAAGGGTGCTCTTAATTTATGATGATCCAGAAATATCTTAAATTTTATTGGAGGTTTTATAGAATGTTTCTTTTTCTCCGAATACTGATCATAAGACTGTCATTGAGTATGTTTGATAATTCTAACTGTGCTGTTTCCTGAATTTTGGATTGCTAATCTGTTACTTTGCAGTGGGTTTTGCTCTCAGTCACCACATTATGTGTGTGTTGGGGATTGTGCATAGGATATTTTGTGTTCACATGTGACATCAATGAACGTTAGTAAATGAAATGCAAGTTACTAACATCAATGAATGTAAGTAAGTTAAAATTCAATTGTTTTGTAAAGATTTTATTTCATAAATTTTTCCTTTCCTTTTCTTGGAACAGAAACTTGAAAATGCTTTGGCCGTGATGCCATTGGAAGTAATGTGTTTTGAAATTTGCTCTAACTAGTTAGACAGGCTATTGGACTTTACAGAAGAGCTGGGTCAACATATCTGAGTACTTTGGCAGTGCTCTACCAGCTCACTAGTACTCACCAGCTCACTAGTACTCACCAGCTCACTAGTACTCACCAGCTCACTAGTACTCACCAGCTCACTTGTACTCACCAGCTCACTTGTACTCACCAGCTCACTTGTACTCACCAGCTCACTTGTACTCACCAGCTCAGTAATCATAGAATTATTAGGGATTGGAAGGGACCTGGAAAGATCATCCAGTCCATTTTCCCTGCCAGAGCAGGATCACCTAGACCAAGTCGCACAGGAACACACCCAAGCGGGTCTTAAATGTCTCCAGTGAAGGTGACTCCACAACTCCCCCGGGCAGCCTGTTCCAGGGCTCTGTCACTGTTTCTTAGCTTTTAAGACTTGTCTTAATTTATGCAAGACTAGTAATAGGTTATATTAGTAGGTAACAAAGCAGTAACAAGGTGATATGAGCAGCATAAGGACAGTGTTACTGAACCTGCCTTCTCCACAGTGAGCATGATGGGGTTAGAATTTTCAGGCTATACTTACATGAAATATGTAGAACCTTATCTTTATGTAGTACGGGAAACATTCAGGGCAAAAAAACTTCAGGTAGTAGAAGTTCATGAGACAAGTGTGTTGGATATGGAGTAGGCTAACTTGAACCCTGTCTGATATGTGTGTAATTTACCTAAGTCACAGTCACTGGACAATGAAAAACAGCTTGCGAAGAATGTGTCGTGTATTCTTCTTTGTGTTCTGTTTTATACAGGCATAAAAGGGAAAATCTAATGGAAGGAGTTGTTTTCTGAACACAAGAATTCAGTATGCTGTGTTTCTAAGGGTTTATGTCTAATAGGCTTTTTTTAAAAGGCCATTTTCTTTGTCTGTAAAGAGCAGTAATTACTTACAGCTCCACGCTCTACTTCCTGTTCTCTTCCACAATAATTTGACCTTCTCAGGCCTTCTCAAGCCTTCAAATTTCTGAATGGGTAACAAAAAGTACTCTGTGACTGTTTTCAAGCTGCTACTGAGGTACTTTACTGAAAAGACTATGTGTGCTGTTTGGTTGACCAGCTGATGAATGAGAACTCAAATTGTTGCTCATTCTGTTGTGATACAAATTTGATCTCTTTTTCCCACTCAGCGGTAGATTTTCCTAGGCTTCGTGTTTCTGATGCAACTAGACTTATATCAAAGACGGTTGGAATTAGGTGAGATATTGAAAAATTTTTAAGAGGGAAAGTAGGCAACATGCCTGAATGAGCTTTATTCCTTAGGATATCCAGATGCAGTTTGAAAGAGGGACAATTATCCTGGGGTAAATTTTAGATTTGTTAGTGTTCCCCGGCTAATCAAGGAAGACAGGACAATACAGTGAGCTTTATTTGAGCAGTGTTCCTATCTACATGACGCTAAGTCTGATTCCTGGATACATTTGCAAGCCACATAGTAATCTGAAAGTTATACTTCAGCAACCAATTTATCTTCATCTTCAGTGTTGTTTTTCCCTGTAGCCTTTATAGCATCTCATTTCCTAAAGTCTGTCTGTCTACCCAGAATTTAATTTTCTCCTTTCCCTTTCAAACTTCCCATATTTTTTCACAGTGATGGGGACAGCACCATCTTTACCTGTCAGTCAAAAGTAACATAGAACCACAACTTTCTTGCTCCTTTCCCCGTTCCCTTTTATTTTTAGATTTAGCACCCGCCGTGATCCGGTACTAATCCCATTTACTTTTACTGACTTTTCAATAATATAATTTCTATTCCTTGAATCCATCCTCTGGCTCCCCATTTCATAGAAAATCAAATTTAGATTAATTTTCCTTCATTTTAAGATCCTCCACAACTGAGATACTCCCTGCCTGTGTGACTTGTCTTCTTTCTGTTTCCTACTTCTTTCTGCTTCTTCTCTGCCAGTGAGACACCACTTAATATCTGTCCTGCTCTGCTTCAGAATTACTCTATTGCAGAATTCTTCATGATTTTTCCCAGAATAGATGTTATACTTTAGAATCTCTGTTTTATGAGTCTGCTTTCCAGTCACAATTCTACAATGAAGAATCTAAGAAGTTTAAAGGTGATGGTAACTAGGGACAACGGAGAGCATATTATTATTATTATTATTACTATTATTTAGAAGGAAAAGCTAAGCAATTTACACTTTAATACATACACATGTGTACACACACCTGTGTGTATATACATATATATGTGTATCTGGAGAGCACTATTCAGGGCAAGAACAGCCTTCTGGGTGCAACAACAATCTAATATGTTACTATATCAATGCTTTAGTAATAATATCCTACTTTGTACTTGCCAGACAAACCGCGTTTTCTAACTCAAATTAAAGCTCATCTTCATTCATCATGTTCCACAGAGTTCTCCATCCATACAATTAACCGTAACTACACGTGACGAGTAGGAGCAGAAGGATCCTTAAAATCGATGTGTTCTGCATATTTTGTCATTTTGCCAGACTTGACTATTTTTCTTTGGAAGTCTGGAGAGATTAGAGGTTCTGTGCTTTTTCTCAGGTCCTTGGAGTACCGATAGTCCACAAATGATCCACAATGATTGCAAAGAAGGTCATCATTTTTCCTGGCCCAAACATTTTTGCTTGTCTCTGCCTGAGAATACCAGGAAAAAATATAGCAGGTTCCTTTTATGTACTTTGGACTTTAGAAAAATTATGGGTCGTGCCTTGTTTTACTTTTCTTCATGGAGTCTTAGTTTTGCTTATTTCTCTCAGGGTAGAAAGCAAAATCCAGGGTGTTATTATAAAGGTAGAGAATTTATTAACAGAAAAAGTAAATACAGGGTTCAAAAGATAGGAAAACTGTGCCTGGGAGCTTTTTGCCCCCTGCTGGCTCCTTTCCCCTACCTTCTCTCAGTACAGAAGAAACTCATTGCTCTCCTAACACCGCAAACACTAAATCCCATTCTGTTGAGAAAGAAGGAGGGAAACACATAGAGATATCACACACGTTATGAGTAACTGGAGAGCTGAGAGAGAGGCACCCCTCTTTAGCTAGCTGGAAAACACCCCATGATCGAGACCCAGAAGTGTGAGAGCAACACCAGTTCCAAATTCCAGATGTTCCCTTAAAGAGTAGGGTTGTGGAAAGGACCAGCCGACTGCCACATGCCCATGGAAACAGCACCAGTTTCACAAGCAGAAGGTCGCTGACTCAAATCCCACCTGGTTAAAGGTCACATTAAGACACATGGAGGTAGAACTCTAATCATCAACCTAACTTTTTTTCATTAGGTATTAAATGAGTTTTATTTACTTTTAGCAGGAGCAGTGATGGCAATTCTGAATCGCTTTATTAATACCAATTTTGAAAATTTGAGTGCTTAGGAATTACTTTGAATATGTTCATGGTTTGGTGTTGGGTTTGCAGGTTTTATTTTGTTTTAACGATAGAAGCGCCTGCAGTCAGAGAACAAAAATGCAGTGGTTAAACTAGTGTGTAAAATAAACTGAAGACCAACACGTGTTAAAATATTTATTATTTGTGTTATTGAAAAGACTGAAAAAATCAGATTTCTTCTTTTCATCTTTTCCAGGTGGAAGACTGTCTATGGCTTCTACTGGTATAAAAGAACAGGTCTAATTCTTTGTCTTCAACATGAACCCTTACAGCCCTGTGTAAGGTCTGTATGATGATCCGGGGGAATGGAAACACTCAGCATTAAAAACCTAATTCCCCATTTGCTTTTCAGCCTAGTCAGTATTTCATTCACACACACTTTTAATATTCTTGTTGCCTAAATCAAGCGTTAATGTTTTTGGTCTCTGTAGCTGAAAGGCATAATTCCAGTAATAATCAGAATAATCAGAATGCTTGATGAAGTAGCTAAGCTACCAAACAAACAGAATGCCTCATCAACAGTGTTTTAACAACTGGTATATGAAATTGTCACTGTTTTGTCATTTCCTCATCAAGAAAAGTGTCTTTTTTTTTTTAATTACAGTGGTGTCAGAAGGGTCAAATCAACCAAAATGTTGTGAAAGCATAATAAAACAGGAATAGAAAGAAATTTAAGAGGAAATAATAGGAAAAAAGTTATGGTTTTAGAATATTTTCATAAAATGATTCTGGATTATTGGGGGTTTTTTTCCCCTTCTGTGATATTTCCAGTGCACTGACTAAATCACACAGAAATAACCAGAATCAGCAGTTCCCTCAAGGTGAGCGACAAAGTCTCTCAGCTAAATTAGTCACTTTGTTCCTTACTTTTCCAACATTTGGTACTGAAGTTTAAACTTGAAGTTTTAAATATCTTTTTGTTTAGAATGGCAGAACATTAGGGATTGGAAGGGACTTTGAAAGATCATCCAGTCCAATCCCTCTGCCACAGCAGGATCACCTAGACCAAGTCACACAGGAACTCCTTAATCATACAGGTATTGCCCGATCGATGGTTCTATGATCTTCAACAAGATCAGGTTGCCCAAATCCCCATCCAACCTGACCCTAAATGCTTCCAGAGATCAAGCATCTACCACCTTTGGACAACTAGGTCCAGTGTTTTGCCACATGCCTTCTAAAATATTGCTTCCTTATATCTAGTCCAAATCTTCCCTCTCTTAGTTTAAAACTTGTGGCAACAGGCCTTGCTAAAAATACTAACCTCATTTGTCTTATAGGTTCCCTTTCAGTATTGTAAAAGCTGTGGAATTGTCTCCCAGGTGCCTTCTTTCTACAGACTGAACAACCCCTTCTCTTTCAGCCTTTCCTCACTGGAGATGTGATCCACTGCTCTGATCATTCCTGTGTCTAGCCTGGCTTGCTCCAACAGGTCCATCCCTTGTGATGAGGGCTGATCTCCTGAACTACTGACCCAGTATCCGTGGCCTTTAGTAGAGGATTTTCCTTGACAGAAGAAATGATTTTAATTTGGTCACCTGCAAAGGACAGGGACCTTTTCTTTAAATATATACCAGGCTTTACGCACCGTATCTCTTTGTGGGGAGACACCGAGCTTATTACTCTCTCTGCATGTCACACTCAAAACCTGCTACACGGTCTGCTGTCGCTGTCACCGTCGGTGCTGCCCGCGGTGCTGCCCGTGGTGCTGCCCGTGGCCCTTTTCCATTGCTCGGGCCACCCAACAGCTGATCCATGAGGGCTAGCATCTTTGTAGTCTGTGTCATTTTCCAGTCTAGATGACCCTGTGAGTCTATGAAATGCATTGGAGAATCATTAGGTGTGATCGCTTCCTCAGAGTGGCTTGATTTACTGTGTTGATTGGTCAATATTATACTTTGAATTCAATGTTATCTTCTAGGAAATAGAGACCTGAGGAACTTACAAGCCCAGCTCAGTGGAAAATATATTCTGCCAGTAGCTTCAGCGTGTTGGAAGTTTACAGACCCTTTTTGAAGTCATATGACATAAGCATACGGCAGTTGTCTACAGCTGCCTAACTGTTAGACACATTTTGAGGACATGCTGATTGCTAGATTTAATAATTTATTGAAAATTTGAAGAGATTCCTTGCACACAGGTAAATAACTTTACAGGAAAAGAAATTAAACCATCTCTGCAAAGACTGTGGTGGATGTGTGAATCCAGTTTTCATGCTTAGACTTGACTTTTTAGAAGTTTCTAAATTAAACTTCACAATAATTCAATTTTAAATGATTCCTTAATAAAGGTTGTGATCTTGACAATGAGTTAGCTAAAAGACAAAATGTGCAAGACATCACTTCTTTTACAAATGAGATTGGTGGGAGCAGTTGTTAGAGCTTGACGTACTGATTCCTTCTGCTTTCTGCACACACTCGGCTCCAAAGTTTTACTGCGTCAGGCTCTGATGTTTTTCCATAAGAAGTAAGTTGCATAGTAATTGAGTTACTTTAAAACTGTTTGTTATTTCTATTTTTTTATTGATTTTTTGCTGGAATTCACTTTCTTGAAGGCCAGTTTCCAGATAATACGCGGGCATGACAGTTCTGTTGGAGGAGGACATTGATCACACGTACATAATGTAGTCCATTGAATTTAGCCTTTTTGAATGAGACTTCTGTAAAAGTCTTGTTTGTACTGTTAGCTGGCTAATACTGTCTAGTATTACTCTTCCTGCACTCTGCTGGTAGGTCATCATCACTCTCTATAACATTTTAATATTGCAGAAAAATAAAGATCTTATTGGAAACATGATGCAGTGTCTTCAGTTCTGATATTTGTTTCATTTTTCCCCTCAGCTGTCCCTGCTGGCTCAAGCTCACTTCTTGGAGTGGGACTCAGATAATTATCTTCTGTGCCAAAGACAAGACAGTTCATTGCAAATGATGCCTGGAGCTGCAAGCAGCATTTGCAGGAATACTGCAGACTGGGTTTTTTCACGTGACACTAATCCTTCCCCAAACAATTGCTAAGAGCTGGTCTTCAAACTTTTAGTTTTATAGTAACTTACACTGGATTTCTTTCTAAAACGAGATTTGAATATGACTGTCCTTTGGAAAAAAAAAAAAAGTGTGTGTTGTAGAAAACGTTGGAGAATGGCCAATTCTGAAGTAATAACTGCCTCGTTTTGCAATACAAACCAACATTGTTAAAAGCAATTCTGTTTGATCTGCTGTTTGTGAAAGCAGCTAAAATGAGAGTTTGGAAAACTGAAGACCTCTGCTCTTCTACATACAGCTACAATAAAGACAACCGTAGTGCAGAAATCTCTGGTCCATCGTACCAGTGCTGCTGAAGTCTCTTTGATGAATGAGTGGTAAATTAAAACAGAGGTAAAACACATAAAACATACTTTTTTAAATCAGCACAATTCATTAAGGACTTACTCAACATCACAACTAATGAGTACTTGTTTCTTTCCTATTTTATTCTCTATAAAATACTTATAAATATTTCTCTTCTTCATAAAGTGTAGCTCTAGAGGCAAGTTTTGGTTTGCTATATTTAACTACAATGAAAAAAGGCTTATGAATTGTTATAGGGTATTTTATTCTAACTGTAATCGAGTGTGTTACCCCGTTGCAGCAATGTTCCTCAGTCATTTCTATCCCACAGGCGTCAGTACTTATTAATTTACTGTGGGCAACCTGCTCTTCTTGTCAGGTCATTCTGACTTTATAATGTGAGGTCCCACTGGGGCAGTAAGTTTTCTTGGGCCCTTAAAGAATATAAAGCTGTTGTTATCTGTAGAGGCACCTTCCATATGGGACATTTTTCATACACTTTCCCACTTCCTGGCATCACCTTCTGAGTTGTTGTAGGGCAAGAAGAACATAGCCCCTATCTTCAGCAATCCAAGACTTCATCTCTTTTTGCCTTGCAAAACGTGACTTATCATGGCTGCAGAAGGGTGAAATAACTAGCGCGGGATGGAAGCTGTTCGTTAGCATGCGCACAAGGCACAGGTATGAGTGAAGGGAAATAGATGGATTTGGGCAGACAACTTTGTGCAGAAGGAAGAAATTTTATTGACTGATCACTCCCAGTAGCTGCACAAGGTTTACCAAAGTCTGTTCCGTCACTGACCTCCATGGAGTGGTTTGGTCTGGAACTATTCCCTGATAAATGCCTGACTATAGGGGTCAGCTGTCAGCAGAGACTTGCTGTGGTCAGAGCCATCATACAGCACACACCGGCAGCTCATGTGCTGACAGGTCCCTGCTGGCTCTGGGATGAGGCAGCGGGTTTTGGGGAAGAAGGCTGAGAATGTGAATGTGAAAAGTGAGCTCTGTGCCTCGGTTGCCCTCAAGACCTCAGAATGGCCCTGGCCCATTTTCTTGAGGAAGAGTTCTGCGAAATAATAACTCTGATTATTGTCCCTGTGATTTATACCTGTATCCACTGGAAATCAAGTTGGAATGATTAGCTTTTACTGAGGCTATTATAATAGTCTCCACAGGGTTGTTTCCTTCAGTCTGTACTATGTTTCACTAGATGTAAACCAGTTAATTAAGCATGCACAGCTCTGTATCCCATTGTCACTTCTGAGCTATGCAATTTCTCCTCAGGTTCATCTTTTTAATACAGTTGGCATAATTGTATGATAATAATTACTAGATGCATCTCCAAAATTAGCTTAGTACAGTCATCAAGATACTGCAAGTGGCTCTATTTCCTACAGGATAATAGTAGAAATTGGTACATAATTAGCCCTTTGTACAGCACAGTAGCAAGGAAGGAAATGATAGTAAGAAGTGGTGGCTTTGGAAATCTGGACTTTTCTGGTGACAGCAGGAAAAGAAATTTTACTCTTTAAATGTAAGACACAGGTAGTTAGGTGACAATGTGTGTGATTGCTTGTTAGTGTTTATGTTGGGTTTTTGATCTACTCTGATTTTCAGGTCTCATTTAAGCATAAGTATATCTGAATAGTAAAGGGTCGTTCCAGAGTAGTGACATTTATTTACTTAATAGCAGTGAAACATGACAAAATCCAGCATGCCAAGGTATTAACAGAAAATTAAAATGATGTGTGCCTGGTAAAAGTACAATTGAAATGCTCTTCTCACTGAATGGTAAGGTGGCCCTCTGCATGTTCAGAAAGCAGAATATTATGTGTTGTAGACAAACTATATCAATTCTACCTCTCCTGGATTTCTCTGAGCTTCAGTTCTTCTTTGTCCTGATTCATAGCACGTTAATTTATCTTAGCTTTGGCGTCTAGATGCCAAGGTACCCAGGATTTCACTTACCCTTAATCATCTTGTTATGCATCAGAGATGCTGCAATGTTAATATTAATGAACGAGTTGCTTATTTAGGTGGTTAAAACTACAGATTAGATGGCAGTGGGATGCCCAGGAAGAAAAATCCTTTAAAGATGTCTGTTTAAGGGAAAACTGAGAATAGGATAACAAATTTTCATCTGCAAGGTCCCTTCCAATCCCTTATGATTCTGTGATGATAACTGCCTGTTCAGTGTAAACTCTGGGCTCCTCATTTTTCACACTTCTTCACCAGGGTGAAAGAAGTTTGGACTAGAATTAATCATTGCAAATTTCTATCAACAATTCCATTACAATGATCACACACTTTCAGTGCTGTGTTTAGCTCCCTCTGTGTGCTCCTTAATTCCACTACAGAACTCACAGGTCCTGCTGAAAAGTGAAGTTCCTATGTTGTAGGAATGTTTCACCATTATAGTTTGTTCTTCATGGTAAAATTGTTCAAAATTAGTTGTGTTAGAGCTTCAAGTGTCTAAAAACATGGAATATCTTGCTCTGCAGAAATCCAAGTTGTAACAGAGCACTGGTTATTACTGTTGCTTATTTTTTTGTTCAAACCACCAGAATTTTAAGTTTGCCACCACCAAAAAGCTTATGGAACTAAAACCAATCCATCAACAGAAGGAAATTCTGTTCCTAAGGATTTTTTAAATAAAGTGCCACCGTTAATTGATTGTATTGGTTACTGTGAAGTGTCATGCAAGCTGGAAGTAATAAGGTTGAGGGGGAAGCACAAAATCAATCAAAAGGACAACCAGCCTCATTAGAGGTGAGCCTGGGGTTGGCATGCAGTTGTTAGGGGATAAATCAATAGCCCAACTCAAATGCATCTAGGCCAATGCACACAGCGTGGGTAGCAAGCAGGAGGAGTTAAAAGCTGTTGTACAACAGGACAACTATGACTTAGTTGCCATCATTGAAACATGATGAGATGACTGTCATGAGTGGAGCACTGCAAAGTATGCCTGTAAGCTCTTCAGAAAGGATAAGCAAGGAAGAAGAGGTGGGCTGGATCTGTATGTTAGAGAATGGTTTGTATCTGTTGAACTCAGTTAATCCAAAGATAATATCTGATGCTTCTATGTAAGGATGAGGCTGTTTGTAAGATGTGGGCCAGCCATGTGTCCAGGTGGCCAAGAAGACCATCAGCATCCTGATCTGCATCTGAAATAATGTGGTTAGCAGGACTAGAGTTGTGATTGCCCCTGAAAGGATGTCGAAGAGAGGTGGGGCTGGGTCTCCTCTCCCAAGTCACTAGAGATAGGTTGAGAAGAAATAGACTACACTTGTGCCAATGAAGGTTTAGATTGGATGTAAGGAAAAATTTCTTCATAGAAAGAGTGGTGAAGCATCGGAACAGGCTGTGCAGTGAGGTAGTGGAATCACCATCCCTGGAGGTGTTTACAAAACCCGTCGATCCAGCACTTGGAAGCATGGTTTAGTAGGCGTGGTAGTGTTGGGTTGACTGTTGGACTTCATGATCTTTGAGGTCTCTTCCAGCCCTGATGATTCTATGATTCTATATCAGTAGTAATAGAACAACACCTAGCTGTAATGATCGTTTGGTACAGGGCATTTTTAATTGCTAAAAGTATTAGCATATTCAAGAACGTGTGTAAATGTCCTGGAGACAATACAGAATAAGACCCTAAAATTGTATCTGAAATTAATACTTCAATCAATATAGGATTCTGCTATTTCAGAAGAGTCAAAGTGATTAGATGTATGCAGAAGGCTCTAAGGCAATAGAATTATTCTGCCTGTTGATCTCATACCAACATTTCTGCTGGTAAGTGCAAACGAGGTGCTGAATCACCCTGTGAAACTGACTTACAGTCAATTCAGATTCCTGAACTCCATCACTTTTTTTCCCTTCCTTCATTTTCCAAGGGATAACAGAGAAAAAGTTATTAGAAATCTAGTTTTCAAATCAGCCCTCATAGGTGGTGAACACGTGGAATGGTTGAATGCAAAACTCACAGCGTGCTTTTAGAAACTGCTCTGAAAAATACCACCGCTATTGTGAGATATTTATGTGGTTTAAAGAGGCTCATTCAGGTAAGTGCTCCTGTTGCGGCTTTGAGAACTGTAGCTGTAGGCGCACTACAAGTTTTGTTCCGTCTGTACAGCTGTTGATGCACAAAGAAGACAGAGCAAAAGTAGCTGGCACTGACCTTTTATTTGCTTATGGCCTGAAGACCGTAGTGTTCATCATACAAATTACGTGAAAAGGTGTGTCCTGATCAGACATGCCTGGGGTTTGAGTTCTGCCTGTTACACCAGTGTTTAGCATCGCTGATCGTCCTTCGATTTCTGGGCAACGTTAACAGAGGCTTGAGTTTAAAATACACCGTGTGGGTATACACCACATAGATAAATATCAGTGCTTTATGAAAAGATGTGGCAGGAGACTCTGTGAGGGACCATTTGCTGTGCAGTTTGTTTGGTGTGGCTTCATATTCAATTCACTTGCCAGATGGCGAGTTACTTGAGATTCCTACTGTGTTTTCCAGGAATGGTGGAAAGCAACGAGTTTTGGCTGTGGGTGGTAGTTATCAGCCACGATTTTGCTGAAGAACATTCCACTAACATTCTGTCATTCTCTGGTTACTAGCATTACTCTGTATTTGGTTTGTTTTCAAAGGGTCATTTCAGATGCAGCATCTGCGATACCCTGAGAAGGATGTTTTCTAATTGCCATTGTAAATTAATACACTGTGCTTTGTTTTCCTCAGTTGCATGGTGTCATAATTCATCAAGATTTCCAACAAAGTGCTGGAGTCTAATGACATGTGGGGCTAGATATGTTTGTATGAGAAAATAGAAGTTCCTTTATTTCTTATCCATGAAATACAATTTCTGTAGTACCTACTTCTTTACTACTCACTTGAAACTCTGTTATCTCATCTATCCAGTGAAAATGTGACTCTAAATTCCTGTGTGACTTGGTCTAGGTGATCCAGCTGTGGCAGGGGGATTGGACTAGATGATCTTTCGAGGTCCCTTCCAATCCCTGATGTTCTGTGAGTCTGTGTCTGGCTGGTGTCTCACAGAGCTGCTGACATCTGGGAGGTGCAGATGTTACTCGCAGAAGTTTTCTGACCACAAAGTTAACACCCCCCCCATAATTTTCACTATCCTGGTCTTTTCTGTGGGATGTAGATGTACAGTCAGTGCTGTAACAGGTCCCTTCTGTAGGGGACCAAACAGGGTCATGCTGGAAACGGTTAACAGTTCAACACTGGGGCTTCTGTAGGACATCAGCTGTAATTTGTATTTGGCTTCGACCTTGAAAGGGAAACATCCTGGCTGGAGGTTTCCAGCCCTTCTGCGAGGTTACCTTACGTGAGGCTTGTTTTTCAAAAGGGGGTTTGTTTCTGCTGCGCAGCTGAGAACACAGGAGCCCTCTCACAGGGCACAGGAGTCCCACGTCTTCAATAACAACAAGTGCACCAGTGCCTGGCTTTTCGGTGCGAGGTTTTAAGTCCCTGTTAACGCGTCTCACATGTGAACTGAACTCAGTAAACCTCAGCTGAAGTTTGTGCCCTTCCTGCTCACGTTTCCTCTCCCTGTCTGTTTTTCTTTCCCCCAGTTTCTCTGTCTGAAGAACATCCGAACCTTCCTCAAAGTGTGTCACGACAAATTTGGGTTAAGGAACAGCGACCTGTTTGATCCCTTCGACCTCTTCGATGTGCGGGATTTTGGAAAGGTGAGACTTGCTGCCAGGGAGGGGAGGGGTCCTGGCGCTGCTGCCTCCGGGGCGGTTCTCCAGCTCTGTGTTACCTGTTTTGGATGAAAACAAAGGTTTTGTGGAAAAGGAAAGGTCTTGTGGTTTTTCTTGGATGTTTCTGAACCCTTAACCCATGCAATGGGCAGCCATTCCCTGTGGTCACCTGCGAATGCAGGAGTGGCTTCTGCTGACCTTAATGAAGAGAGATCAGACTTTCTGCTCTGCATTGCAGTCTCTGGGATCAGCCTCTAAAGATGTGAAAAGTGTGTTGGGGGGATGAAAATACTGTGAATCCATGAGTTTGTAAGAGGAGGTGGAAGAGGTTGTACTGCTAGGGACTGGAGTTGGAGCCTGGGGACCTTATCCCAGCTCCAGCTGCCTCACTGGGTGATGGGAGCCATGTGATCTTGTTGCCTGTGACTCCCAGTGGGGACAGTGCCTTCAGACCAGTGCTGAGCACCATCCCAGCTCTGCGTAAACCAGTTGGAGGGACTGAAAGCTGTAGCCTCATGTTTCCCTTAGTGTTTCATTCTATACCTTGGGTATAGGATGGAGCCAGGCTCTGCTCAGGGGCACCCAATGATAGGACAAGGGGCAGTTGGTGTGAGCTGGAACAGAGGAGGTTCCACATCAGTCTGAGAAGGAACTTCTTCCCTGTGAAGGTGACAGAGCCCTGGAAGGGGCTGCCCAGGGGGGTTGTGGAGTCTCCTTCTCTGGAGACGTTTAAAACCCACCTGGCCATGTTCCTGTGCGGCTTGGTCTAGGTGATCCTGGTGTGGCAGGGGGATTGGACTGGCTGATCTCTCGAGGTCTCTTCCAATCCCTAATGTTCTGTGATTCTGTGATACCTGGGCCAAAGTTGGTACCAGCCATGTGGGAAGGACCCAATGTCTGCAAACACTTCAGGTTTTGACCAGGTGTGGGTACAGAACTCGCATCATCCTTGCCAAAGGGCTTTGCTGAAATGGCCATCACTTGTGGAATCACAGAACGTTAGGGATTGGAAGGGACCTCAAAAGATCATCCAGTTCAATCCCCCCCCACCACAGCAGGATCACCTGGATCCAGTTCTACAGGAACTTCCAAACATCTCCAGAGAAAGGAGACTCCTGCCAGTGACTCTCTGTGAGGATCACGAGTTTTCATGCCGGGGTTAACTGAGTCCCTTGAGTTTCTCCAAGCTACATCTGGAGGGTTTTTCCTTCCAGCACCAGTGATGGTTTCACCTCTGGTGAAGGGTTTGCTGAACGGGAGACCCATCTCCCTTCCCAGGGTGGAAGATCGGACATGGTTTTGACGAGTGACTGTTGTTGTGCCACCCTGGCTGCGCTGCTCCTCTGCTGGATCCCGAGCTCAGGGAAGCTATTAGGCAGGACAATTACTATACGTGGTGGAAAAGGTGCTAAAAGATTTATTAAAGAAAAGATTTATTAAAGCTCTCGATTGTTTTGCCTGTTCCGAGCTGCCGGGCGTAAGCTGCTGGAAGGCATCTTCTCCTCTGATTATCCAAAGAGTAGATTTTCCCTGCTGATGGGGATATATTATCGGATATTTATTGCCTAATTTATTTCTGGACCATTATCTGGAATGTGCAATTGCAGGGGCTTGTTTTTATGAGGGTTTTTCTTTTGATTTATGAAGTACAAGGCGGCTTTTGTTGTTCTGGGAATATGAATGCACAGAAGGAACCTTTTGGGCCGGGGAAAGAGCTGCTGCTAATTAAAATGCTGCTTTATCGTCACATTGTCTCTTGCTTTGTGCTGGTTCAAATTGCCTAAGATGCCTGTTAATAGAGCCCGGCGTTAGAACGCTGCCGGAGTGTGTGGGCTCGGCGGGTTGGGTTTGGTTTTGGGCTGGTTAGGGATCAGCTTTGCCTGGTCACTGCTTGTGTTTTACCTCCTCCAGGTCACTTTTTGAGGGGGTGATTTGGGCTTGTGACTTGGGAAAGGGAGGTGATCTAACCTTCCTTCTGGCCTTGTGACAACGTAGGGAGCTTTTTGGGAGGCTTTGGGAAAGAAACTTGTCCTAAACTTCCTAGACATACAGACCTTCTTGCTTACTTTCACGTGCGTTGTCGTCCTTGACCAACCCCTAAGGCGTGGGAGGCAGATGCAGCAATGGGCCCTTGTGGCCAAGAAGGCCAATGGCATCCTGGGGTGGTTAGTAGATCGAGAGAGGTTCTCCTCCCTCTCTACTCTGCTGCGGTGAGACCGCATCTGGAATGTTGTGTCCAGTTCTGGGCCACTCAGTTCCAGAAGGACACAGAGCTGCTGGAGGGAGTCCAGTGCAGAGCCACAGAGATGATGAAGGGAGGGGAGCATCTCCCTGATGAGGAAAGGCTGAGGGAGCTGGGACTCTTGAGCTTGGAGAAAAGGAACCTGAGGGGTGACCCCATGAATGTTGATAAACATGGAAAGGGTGGGTGTCAGGAGGATGGAGCCAGGCTCTGATCAGGGGCACCCAATGATAGGACAAGGTGCAGTGGGTGTGAGCTGGAACAGAGGAGGTTCCCCATCAATGTGAGAAGGACCTTCTTCCCGGTGAGAGTGACAGAGCCCTGGCAGGGGCTGCCCGGGGGGGTTGTGGAGTCTCCTTCTCTGGAGATGTTTAAAACCCACCTGGAGTGTTCCTGTGTGACTTGATCTAGGGGATCCTGCTGTGTCAGGGGGATTGGACTGGGTGATCTTTCAAGGTCACTTCCAACCCCTAATGTTCTGAGGTTCTGGGTACAAAAAGGTCACTGAGCTGTTCCCAGTGCAGGATTTTTCTTGGTTTTGGTGGTGGTACCAGCTGTTCAAGGCTGCACCACCCTAAATCCCTCTGGAAGCCTGTCCAAACATCCCCATTGTCTTTGCCACCTTTCATTCCCACATTCTCCTCAGATCTGTGTTCAACAGTGGCAAAGCAAATAAACAGGGGAAAAAGCTGCTCTTGACCAAAGCTCCTTTTTTTTTCCCCGGTGGTGAGAGCAAAAGGAGCCTCTAATCCACGTTCCCACTGGCCAAGCACAGACTTCACACACAAAAAATCCTTCCTGGAGCTATTCAGTGGTGGGTTTTTTTGGTTTCAATAGACTTAAACCATGCAGGAGACTCTTCTGAACAGAACACAGCAACAGCCGACCGTTAAATTACATAGAGACCTTGGTGGAGTGGGGTTGGGTGTTTCCTTTCTGGATGCCACTTAACGAGTTACTTCTCTCCTCCAAACCAGAAAACCAGTGAGATGGTGATTACTGGTAGCGCTGGGGTTTGCTGCAGAGTCATTACCCACTAGAAAGGCAGCGGCTTGCGTTTCTGTGGTGCCAACCTATTACGTCCTTTGGAATGTGCAGGGTCCTTTGGGGTTTCTTAGTGTAAGAAAATCACTAGGGCTTCAGCAGAGGAGGAGAAATCAGATCCTCTGGTCATGCCGTGACCAGCTGTTATTCTGAGGGAGGTTTCCACAGCTCCCTTTGGCTGCAGCACAGAGGAGCTGCTGTGGGATCGATGGAGCCTCCTCCAGAGGCACAAATGTGGTCGGGGCTGCTCGAGTCACACGAGATTTTATCTCTGGATTTGCTACTTCCTTGAGCTTTAAGCTTGGGAAATTACCTCTTCCTTGCTGTTACCAGGAGAACAGCTGGTGAAATAGGATCGTGAGCCATGTGGGCTTCTCCAGCCAGAATCCCAGTGGAGCTGCAAAGCTCCATCTCTGCTGTCATGGGACACTGGCTAATTGGCCGGTTCAGCCTTTAGCCAAACAGATGCGTCATGGCTGTTGTCATCTCGGTTGCAGTGTTTCCCCGGGTACCCAGGGGAGTCAAAGGCCGCTTGAAAGTGCTCACAGCCAGGTTTTCCCCCAATGTCCAGCTGCTGAGCAAACCGCAGTGACAAGGGTCACTCTGCTTCATGGCAGAGGGTTCCAAAGGTGACCCGAGGTGCCGACCTGCATCGTAGAAGACTAAATTGTTGGGTCACTTCCTACCAGTTGGCTCTTAAATTTTAACAAATGATCATTTAGTTCAACTTTATCCCTTTAAAATGGCTTTGCCTGGCTCCTCCAAGCCTCTCAGTTCCAGAAGGACACAGAACTGCTGGAGAGAGTCCCGTGCAGAGCCACGAAGATGATAAAGGGAGTGGAGCCATCTCCCTTATGAGGAAAAACTGAGGGAGCTGGGGCTCTTGAGCTTGGAGAAAAGGAGACTGAAGGGTGACCTCATTCATGTTGATCAATATGTGAAGGGTGGGTGTCAGGAGGATGGAGCCAGGCTCTGCTCTGGTGATAGGACAAGGTGGCAATGAGTGTAAGCTGGAACATAGGAAGTTCCACATAAATACAAGAAAGAACTTCTTCCGTTGAGGGTGACAGAGCACTGGAACAGGCTGCCCAGGGGACTTGTGGAGTCCCCTTCCCTGGAGATGTTTAAAACGTGCCTGAATATGTTCCTGTGTGACTTGGTCTAGGTGATCCTGCGGTGGCAGGGGGATTGGACTAGATGATCTTTCGAGGTCCCTTCTAATCCCTAATGTTCTGTGAGTCTGTGAAGAGATTTCATCTTTTCCCACCCAAGGATTTTCTGTGAAAATCACAGCAAGTGTAATGCCACAGCTTGCAGCTGAACTTCCATCTTGTGTATTCTTGAGAGTGTTTCCGTGAGGGAATTTCTCTCCCTTGGACTCAGTCTGCTCAAAGAATAGGAACTGGTTTTGGATCAGCTCTCTGGATGGTCCCAGCGGAGTGGTTAAGGAGCTCAGTGAGATTAGTTCACCGCAATATAATCCCAACCTCATTAAATTCCTTTGCCTTTGCCAGCCTATGTTTGGCAATAAAACTGGTTTTCTTTTAGGAATCAAATAGGAAGAGTCTTTAGTATGGCAACCCTGGATATGGCACACATTTTTCTCTTTGTGTTGTTGAACAGCTTCCTTTACACCCCTATGGAAAAAAACATGTACCTATGCACGTGTAAAGATAAGCAGAACTCTTCTCTGTGCACGAGATGCAATTCTAACAATCCTTATTTTCACGGTCACAGGAAGGCTTGGGAGCAGTAGGTGTGATTAGGGTGTTCTCACAACTTCATACGGCTTTGCTATGGATGGTTTCAGTTACTGCTAAACTTCTCTCACTTCCAAGTCTCTTGGCAAATGGGTGCCATGGGGGGTTTGCATCTGTTTTCAGCTCTGAATGCCTGGGCTGCAGTGTGCTCAGCTGTCTCATGCTGATCTGTTTGTGGGAGAACAGAGTACTGTGAGAGTAAGGAAAAGCACTGTAAGAAATGCTTTACAGTCTTTTTTTGTGAATGGCAATGCAGCAGTCAAAGTGATTTGGGAAATTGTATATGCAGTGTCACTCATATTTCAGTGTTGCATTACAGGCTTCTGACTTAACTGACTTTGAAGAGCTCTGGGATTAAAATCCGCTGCTTTCTTTGGCAGTCTTTTTCGAGTGCTTCATAGTCCTTACAGTGCACAGACATTTTAATGCCTTCGTTCAGGTTATAGGCATTTTGAGAGGACGTGCTTATTGGAGATGTCTTGTAACCTGGCAGGCTTAGCTTCTGCAGAATTCTTCTGTGGTGAACCTGCGTAATTTTCTTGTAGCCCATGACTGTGACCGGTCTGTGTGCACAGTGCTACAATAAAGTATGTGATATCCTGCCACTGGGGACCAGAGTGATGAGTGTGGACTGGTGGAGGAGACTGCATGAAAATCAAGCTCTCAGCTAGGTGACAGGCAATTTGAGGACTGGGACATCAGAAAAGGGAGAAGAGACAGGCATTGGGGAAGTGGTATATGTGTGATAGGTGAGCTCTTGAGATCAAGAGTTGAAAAGGTAAGAAGGAAGAGCTAACACTCCAACAGTGAGTGCTGTATAAAAGCATGGATAAATTAGTAACTTGAGCCCAGAATTTGCATAGTGTCTGGTAAATACCACGTGTGCCACTCTAGATGGAAAACAAAACAAAAATACTGAATAGTCCCTCACTAGGAGAACTCTGTGCTTTTAATTCAGTTAGTGAGGAAGAGGGGCTATAGAAACAGAAGTATATAGTCACATTTTAAAATTCTAAATCGTAGCACATGCTTTTCTGATTTCAACTTTTGCTAGCTTTTGATGCCTGACTGTTCTGCCAGTTGTGTAGCCTAACCAAACGGATGCAGAAAACAGATAGGGCCTGGAGAATACATCTTATGAGGAAAGACTGAAAGAGCTGGGGCTCTTCAGTTTGAAGGAGACTGAGAGGAGACCTCACCTACTCTCTACAGCTACCTGAAAGGGTGTTGTGGAAAGGTTGGTGCTGGTCTCTTCTCACAAGTTATTAGTGATAGAATAAGAGGGCATGAGATCAAGTTACAACAGGGCAGGTTTAGACTTGATATTAGGAAAAATGCTTTCACAGAAAGGGTGGTCAGGCACTGGAATGGGCTTCCCAGGGAGGTAGTTGAGTCTCTATTGCTGGACATGTTTAAAGATTGATTGGAAGAGGTGTTGAGGGATGTGGTTTCGAGGTGAACTTATAGGGTAGATGGTTGGACTCCATGATCTCAGGGGTCTTTTCCAACCAGAGTGGTTCTGATTGATTATCTATCTCTATGGATCCAAAAATGAGTAGGTAGCAGACGGAGCAAATGGAACAGTAGGCCCACTCACCACAGGTGCAACAGGAAACAAACCAAGCCAAAAACCCAACAGCAGAGAAACCAACTGCCTAGAAACACCTGATAAATGCATAATGCATTTCATTACCCTGGTCCAATTCATTCTGTCCCACTATTTCTGGAAGTTGTGATTGCCAGAGAGCCGAGGTGATTAGTCCACCTACAGGTAGACTCTCAACTGTCTCTGCAAACAGACCTGCTTTTATGCTGTTTAGTTGCATAAACAGTCCTTCAAAGATACCTTTTTGAAGCTAAAACAGCTGTTGTTGTGCACTTTATTGGCTTTCGTCTAAGCTTGGCCAAGTCCTGGGCAAAAGCCAAAAGGAATGTTTCTCTCACTGTTGTGCACCTCCCACGGCACTTCCCCAGCAGAGAAAAGAATCGTCTGTGTGCCAGCTTTAATTCTCAGAACTTTGCCACGTGAACAGTGCTTCTGCATTTGCAGTTTGTGAATATAGTCCCCCACTTCATTTAATCCTAGTCAGATAAATAGGAACAATTAATTACCTTATGACAATGTTTTAGTTCTGTCTTTTTCAGACAATTATTAACATTTTGAAAATAAGGTAGTCTATTAAAATTGCAATAATGCACTTACATGAATTATAAAGTGCTGAATAGAAGCATAGAATCATTAGGGATCGAAAGGGACCTCGAAAGATCACCTAGTCCAATCCCCCTGCCAAAGCAGGATCACCTAGACCAAGTTGCACAGGAACACATCCAGGCAGCTTTTAAACATCTCCAGGGAAGTGGACTCCACAACCCCCCTGGGCAGCCTGTTCCAGTGCCCCATCACCTTCACTGTGAAGAAGTTCCTTCTGATATTTTTATGGAACCTCCTGTGTTCCAGCTTTCACCCATCGCCCCTTGTCCTATCACTGGATGACATTGAGAAGAGCCTGGTTCCATCCTCCTGACACTCACCCTTCACATATTCATAGACATTAATCTAACGTAGCTAAACATATCTAAAAGGATTCATATATTTATAAAAGGATATAGAGAGAAGTTTGAATTTGTATTGTTGCTGAATGATTAATGTGGTCTTACCTGCTGCGTCTGTTGTCACCCAGCTTTGACGCTGTGGTTGTGCTGTGTCTGTAACTTGCAGTTTTCAGCTTTCTGCGTGTCTTTTTCTTCCTTTTATTTAATGAGGCAGCCAGAAGTACATGTGGTCTAGACTGTCTTTCTGTTCTTTGTTTTACAGTACCCAATGTAAAAGGGAACACAGAGTTGTAACATGGCAATAACAGTGCTCACTGTGATTGACAGGCAGACCAGATCTTATTCATCAGACCACACAAGAAATGTGAATTTGATATGTTATGTTGTGAAACCCCTTTATATGTTTTTTTTACGGTGTAAACAGTCATATGAATATTTCTTGCTATCTGAAAAAGATTTTGCTCAGTTTATTTGGAGGAAGTTCTTATGTAAGGCTTAACTTTACTGTGAAATTTATAATCTGCTTTAAACCATGACAGTATCACCGTATCGTACTTCAATATGATTTTGTTGCTACTTATTTAATGACTTTAGGTTATTGACATTTTTACTGAAGCAGTACCTTCTTTCTTTAATAGGAAATGGACCTTCAGGAATTTGTCTTTCTTACCTGCTTTCTGGATACAGGCCATATCTGTCTCCTGAAGCTATACACCCAAACCCCATTCTCCATACAAAATTAGAGGAAGCTCGACATCTTTCCATTGTTGATCAAGTAAGCTTTGATTGCCATCTTGTCTAGCTCTGTTCCTACTGCATGCTGGATTATAAAGCAATAGGCTTTCTGTAATGAGTCTGTTTAAAGTGCTTTTGCATTACATGAGTAGTGCCATAGACAAGAAAGGCTTGATATTTTCAGCCTGGAAAGAATTAGACCACAGGAAAGCTTGGCAACTGTGTGGCTTCAAACAACTACTCTGTAACTTAGCCTGGCTTTTTCCTACCTGTCAAATAAAGAGCACTTTCTTTGGTGGCTTGTAGTAAACTGTCTGTAGGGCAATTCAGATGAAGAGCAATGTGTTTTAAGAGCTGCTTATCGCCACCAAAAATCTGCATGTTGTATACACAGACATATCTGTATGTGAAGAGCCAGACCTAACAGTGTTTCTAATGCATTAATAAGTGGGTTTGTTACTGTTAATTTAAATAGAATCAACTGATGACTGTTAAATCCTGGGGCACATGGTGGTTTTGTGATCCTCCCAGGCATTTTGTTGGTGATGTTTTATGATTTTACATGTGCCCTTTGTCATGTTCCTACTACCTGCCAAATGTGTCAAAGGCACTGTTAGGTCAGTGAGTAGCTAATGCAGATATTCCAGCTTTCGTGTTCTGGGGTGTTTGAGCACTGTCACAGAACCACAGAATCATTAGGGGTTGGAAGGGACCTCGAAAGATCATCCAGTCCAATCCCGTTGCCAGAGCAGGATCACCTAGACCAAGTAGCAGAGGAACATAACCAGGCAAGTTTTAAATGTCTCCAGAGAAGGAGACTCCACAAATGCCCTGAGCAGCCTGCTGTGAAGAAGTTCCTTCTCATATTGGTGTGGTACCGTCTATGTTCCAGCTCACACTCGTTGCCCCTTGTCCTATCATCAGATGACATTGAGAAGAGCCTGGCTCCATCATCCTGACACTCACTAGACTAGATGGTCCCTTCCAATCCCTGATATTTTGTGATTCTGTGATACCTAAAAGTTTTCCAAAGACTTGTTTTTTTAAAAACGTAATGGTTTTAGATTCCAGCTTTGCTGTATCAAAATGGGGCTCCCAAAAGTACCAGCAGTTCTTTGTTAAAAGCATCTGCTATCTGTAAATACAAAGGTTACTAAGTTGCTCTGATGTCTGCATATTCATCCCTAGATTTCTTTTTCTGCAATGCATTTGAAGTGCCGACCTGCCCCAGTGTTACTGTGTTACTAAAAAGTCATTTGTAAATGAGTGATGTGTATTACTCAGAGTTACAGGGCAGTCATCTCTGAAAAGTGTTTTGGTTGAACCTCTGCATTAAATACTACCCTCAAAATGCAACTTGAAGTGTATTTGCTGTTGCAGTTCAGCTTCTGTACACCAGGATGGCATGATGGGCAGTAGAAGTTGCATGCAGATGTCACTTTTGTCATATTTCAGGATCTGGAGTACCTGTCTGAAGGCCTCGAAGGACGCTCTTCAAACCCTGTTGCAGTGCTTTTTGATACATTGCTTCATCCTGATGCCGACTTCGGGTATGACTACCCACCCGTCTTGCACTGGAAGCTAGAAGAGCACCATTATATTCCCCACATAGTGCTCGGTAAAGGGCCACCTGGTGGGGCTTGGCATGTGAGTTAAATTTTCATACCACTTCTAGGGTAACATGGTAATTTTGTGGTTTGGGTTTTCTCTTAACTGAGGCTTTTTTAGGCAGCAATGGCAGCTGCAGTTTCAACTGCTCAGTCACCAAAGCCCAAATGTTTTGGAGAGATGAGAAAGGAAGGAAAACATTGTCATTCATTTTGGGGTTTGTGACCACAACTGCTGCCTTAACATGATGTTTCATTAGTTCAAATGGAATTAATTATAATGAATATATTTTTCTATAACTTTTTTTCTTTTGTCTGGATAGTTTCCAGATACTTTTGTACAAAATCTTTATGTGTTCGTATGCTGTTGGTTTCACGTTTTCTCTTCTTGTTCTCTATTTTACATAACTTGGTTTGAGGTCCTTTCACTTCTGTCTTCACCTCCAGCTCTACTGGACCATGTAGTTGTTCATTAAAATAGTATCAAACAGTAGCAGTTCATCGGTGTTTCCTGTAACGGCCTGGTATCGTGTTATGTTCTGGTACAACTAGAGTACAACTAGAACTTCAGTGTGTTTTACACAAATGCATCCAGTGAAATGGAGTAGTAATGCATCTTGGTTTCTTCTTCACAGTCCATGGAAGGCTCTATGCTGACAATCAGTTTGGGAGACTGGATGGAATTGCCTGGTCTCACCTTTAAGGAGTGGGCAGCAAGCAAACGCAGGTAAAGATACCACATAATGTATTCGAAAAACCTGCTTGCTCTAAGAACTGGGGCTCTGGGCAACACGGTCTGCTGATAGATGTCCCCACCCATGGCAGGGGGGTTGGAACCAAATGATCTCAGGTCTCTTTGAACCCAAACCATTCTGTGAGTCTAGGATTTTAACAACTATGGAACATTCGTTTGAGCCAGCAGTGTGCCCAGGTGGCCAAGAAGACCAATGGCATCCTGGCTTGCATTAGAAATAGGCTGAGAGGAGATCGTTTGGATGAGGTGTTGAGGGATGTGGTTTCAGGGTGAACGTGTAATGTAGGGTAGATGGTTGGACTCGATGATCATCTCAGGAGTCTTTTCCAACCAGAGTGATTCTGTGATTCTGTGACCACTGCTCACAGGAAGGCTTCTTGTTCTGGTTATTATGACACTGGAAATTACTCTGCTGTATGTGCACTGATGGAATAAAAATGGCCAGTGGTCAGCTAGAGTACTGCTTGGAGTGCACACACACCAGCAGTGATGTGGTTTAGCAGCATTTCGCAAAGAAGCACTGTAACTGTAAGCAGCTCTGATGACATCTGAGGGAAGACTGAGGAAGGAATTTACCATCTATGGAAGTTCCTCTTTCAACATGCAGCTTCAGATGCTGGGCATGCTACCTTTGCTGTAACGCAGGTAGTTTTATATCTCAGTAGTTGCTTTCTCAGACAAAGCTGCAGCCTCTGAAATGTTATCTGTGGATTTTAATTCTAAGAGCACAAGTCTTTCCCATATTATTTTCTAGAAGTGAGTTTCTTAGTAAAATTTTAGAGAAGAAAAACTGCTGTCTTGTATAAGCGCACTGCTTTCGCTGCAGAAATACAGTTAGTTCACAAAGGTCTGTGCCAGCGGGTAAAGGACAGCCTGCGTAAGCTTTTTTCTAGAATTTTAGTTTTCCTGACTTTGTTCTAGCAAGTTTAAAGGAAAGTGTTCTTGTAAGACCTGTGGCAAAAGAAGAAGCAGAATTACTTGGCCAGTGTCTTTAAGGGCAGACTGTTACTTCAGGACAACACTTTGAATGAAGAAGCCCTTCCTTGGTTCTTTAATTGCTTTCTTAGTAGCCACAGTAATCTTGCCTCCTCATTAGCTGGAATCCCATAAGCTTCTTGTTACCTGAAACTAATTTGTTTGTGTTGCTGTTTTCAACAGTATCAGAACCAGAAATCCTGACCTGGTATACTACAGTTAAACAAGTGTGTTTAAAGGCGTTGATGAAATCAAAACCTTCTAGTCACGTAAAATAGTTTCCTAACTATTTTATTAGGGGGTAGTAACAGGTCCATCACACTGTTGTTGCGATAGGTGTGTCAGACTGTCACAGCCTCCTCTTCAATAAGTACCTCATCAAGATTTTCAGAGAACTAACCTGAATATTTGAAAGTACATCTGCTGTTATCTTGTTAATCTGTGAGAGAGTGTAGCCTGATCTCTTGTTAAGTGTGCTTGTAACATCATAAATTCAGCAGCAATCTTCATGTCCACTGCTAAAGAGGCAGCAGAATCCATGCACCTGTTCAAAGCATTTACATTTCCAGCCTCTTTTTTTATTAAATAAATGAGAATGCAACAAACATGAGAAAAACACAGATGTAATACCAGGATTGCAGTGACAAAGTGTTTTCAATTGGATGTCATAATCTCATTTACAGAGTTGCACAGTTCTGTGTCATAGTTGCTCTGTTCATTCCAAGAATACAAGCCTAAGTCCTGGCTTGTATTAGAAATAGTGTGGCCAGCAGGAGTAGGGAGGTTATCATCCCCCTGTATTCGGCGCTGGTGAGGCCACATCTTGAGTATTGTGTCCAGTTTTGGGCACCTCCATATAAGAGAGATGTGGAGGTGCTGGGGCAGGTGCAGAGGAGGGCAACTAAGCTGGTGAAGGGCCCAGAGAATAAATCTTGTGAAGAAAGGCTGAAAGTGCTGGGGCTCTTTAGTTTGAAGAAGAGGAGGCTGAGAGGAGACCTCATCACTTTCTACAACT
>JAOXOE010000784.1:8059449-8074560 GCA_028565055.1 Phoeniculus purpureus | reverse complement strand
CAAAGAAATTCCTCCTGACATCCAACCTGAACCTCCCCTGGTGCAGCTTCAGGCCATTTCCCCTCCTCCTATCACTGACCACCAGGGACAACAGACCAACCCCTGCCCCTCTACACCCTCCGGTCAAATAGTTGTAGAGAACAAGGTCTCCCCTCCATCTCCTCCAGGTTAAACAGCCCCAGCTCCCTCAACCATTCCTCATACAACAAATGATGACACAGGATGTACCTTGGTATGGAAGGGGTCACCAGCCTGATGCCTAATCACCTGCTTCACAGTTTGCTTGAAGAGCTAAATCCATCAAAGATCAGGAGGATGGAGCCAGGCTCTTCTCAATGTCATCTAGTGATAGGACAAGGGGCAATGAGTGTGAGATGGAACAGAGGAGGTTCCATATAAATACCAGAAGGAACCTCTTCCCAGTGAGGGTGACAGAGCACTGGCAGGGGCTGCCCAGGGGGGTTGTGGAGTCTCCTTCTCTGGAGATGTTTAAAACCCTCCTGGCCATGATCCTGTGCGACTGGATCTAGGTGATCCTGCTCTGGCAGGGGGATTGGACTAGATGATCTTTCGAGGTCCTTTCCAATCCCTCATGTCCTGTGATTTCCCCAGCTGGAGGGCTGGCAGGCTGCAGGAGCTGGGGTTGCTCTTAGCTACTGCCTTAGCAGGAGCTGCTGATGGAAAAACACTCCCTGATACTGGGACAGTTACTGTTCAGTCTCGGGTTTGGAGATGCTGAGCTTTGTGGAGCCTCTTTGTACCTGAGCCCTCGAAGTGGGTTGCTTTGCTTCTGTACCTCAGCGAGGATTTGGGAGCTGAAGCGCAGGCAAACGTGTCTGTACCAGCTCGTCACTGGAACCAGGTCCTGGGCTTTGATGTGCCAGGATGTTCTGTGCTTGGGGCTTTTCATGAGAGAACAAAGCGGGGATTGTTGGCAGAGAGAACAGGGAGCTTTTCTCTTAAACTTCCCTGGAAGTCAGACCCTGCGGTATAACCGTCTTGATTCATAAACTGATTCTTGTGCTTTAGAAGTCTAATAATAGGCGGCAGAACAGACTCATTCAGTCAGTCTAGGACTTCCCTTGGACTATTTTAAGCCCCGTGAAGCAGGGCTGGGGGTGCCAGCGGGTTCTCCAGCCTCTCTGCGCCCGGCTTGGGCTCAGCATCCGCAGGTACCACTTGCCAGCAGCCTTGACAAGCCCTGGAGCCTTTCAGGGATGCTGATGAACCCAGTCCCACCTCTTCTCCCAAACTGGGGAGAGTTTTAGAGGTGGGAGACTGCGGCAAAGGCAGATTTAGTAACGAGCCCAGAGTGGTGTTTTGAGTTGCTGACAATGTGGGGATTAGGACCGGATTTCTTTTGACTCCCGGTTGTGTTTTAACCTGCTTTCTCCTGTTGCTGGTCCTACCATTTCTAAAGGCAAAGCCAAGCTGATTTAGCATTGCAGAGGGAGGAAGGCTGCCTTCCCCTTCCAAGGGGGCTCAGCCCCTCTGGGGTTCTCCAGAGCAGGTCTGCTCGTGGAAGCCTGACGTTACGTCTTTGCTTGATGCTCCTCAAAGGTGGAACAAAGGAGAGACCAGTCAGAGGCAGTGGTGGGAGAGGGTCTTGCAGAGCCTGTGCGACTGGATCTGGGGGATCCTGCTGTGGCAGGTGGATTGCACTGGATGATCTTTCAAGGTCCCATCCAATCCCTAATGATTCTATGATTCTGTGTGATCTGAAAGACACAGAAGGATGCTTTGGTCAGCCCTGGTTCTGCTAGAAGCATTGCATGGGGACAGTAAAGCATCAGCGGTGCAACGACAATTCCCTCTTGCTCTGGAGCTCCTTTCTGCCTGAACCTCCCACTGGTGACATTTTATACCAAGGAGAACCTTGGCCAAGTCGTGCCATCCCAATGAATTAAGTCAGCATCTCTGTTCCCCCTGCAAAAATCAAGCCCTAAACGCCAGACTCTGGCAGCTCCCTTGTTGCTGGGCCCACATGTGGGGCACCAGTGGCCACCAGTTGTTGTGGAATTGGTGACAGTGGTAAAAGAAAAGACAAAACTAGAAGGTTTGCGAAGGTGTGGAGGGGAAAACAGGGTTTGGAGTGGTATCTACTGTGACAGGAGTTGCTCAGGCTCCGGGGGCAGTCCTTGTGCAGCCCACCACAAGAGCCTGGTGCTTGCACATGGCCTCGTGCAGCAGGAAGGGTTTGAGTGAGGATCCACAGCGTGACTTCGATTGATGCTCTGAGATGTGATTTTGGAGGGAGAGAAGCCCCAGTCGCCAACAGCCGTCCCAGAAGAGAAGTCAGGGGCTCGCTTAGGGCACAGTCCTGTGCGTGACGGATGGGGAGGTGGTGGCTGACCAAGGCAGGGAGCCTCCCTCAGCGATGAGGGACGCAGTCCCTAAAGAAAGGTGCCTGGGGCTGGGTTAGGTGCAGGGCAGCTCCAGGCAGTCAAATCCCCTGCAGTGTTGGGGTTTGTGTGCTGGAGAAGAGCTGAGGGGGGGTGCCCTGGACAGCAGGGACTGCTTAAAAAGCCCTTTATCTGTGTCCTGGACGCAGGCACCTCTGTTCATTCCAGAGGATGGGAAACCAGTCCAAAAACAACAGGTTTGGGGTTTTTTTCAATCCAGCTTTGAAATGATGGATAGGAGCAGGAGTCAAACACGATTTCTATCTGTAAGGGACTCAACCCATTCTTTGTTCATTTTCCTTTGTCGGTTGGACTCGATGATCTCAGAGGTCTCTTCCCACCATAAGGATTCCATGATTCATTGAAAACTCTGCGCAGCAATTAAAACTTCAAAAATTAGGGATGAAAAACCTCTCCACTGGGGAGCTTTCGGGAGAAGCTGGCGGTTTTACTGTTCCTGAGGAAAATATTTTGTTGTTGAATCACTTCTGGCTGCTCTCAGCCAGACAGGGGCGATGCTCTGCCCTCACCTCTGACAAACTGGTGATGCATCGTCGCTGAAGTGGGAGACGTCGGAACCACTCAGTCTTGGCAGGTTTGCTGCAGTAAGATCATTTTGTGTGAGGAGAGATGAAAGGAGCTGCAAACCTTCTGTAATAAAATACAAGGAGGGCTTTTGCAGTGGTTCCAAGTGATGAGTAAAACCGACTGGAGCAGGTCTGGACAGATGATGTGAGCGATGGGACGGAGTTTCCTCAACGTGATGCTGTTGAGCAAATGTGTTACTAGGGTTTAATGTGCTCAGTGTCAAGGCTGGAAGTGGGTTTGTGGTGTCCTTCAAGCCCTGATGGTGATGTGCCTGCGGCACTGATGGGGGGACTGAGGCACATCTGAGTGTTCAGGTCAGAGGATCATGGAACATTAGGGGCTGGAGGGGACCTGGAAAGATCATCTAGTCCAATCCCCCCAGGCTATGGATTCTCCACCAACCCTTCCTCTGTCCTCAGTGAACTCACCCACATCTTCTCTCATTTCCAGGTGATCTCTGCAGTATCCAGACTCTCCTTCCACAGTATTGCTCAAACCAAAGGAATTAGGTAAGATCCTTTCACTGTGGTGCTCCAGTAATATTTTTCCCCCCTCTCCCTCTCTGTATTCCTGGTACTTAATCACATCAGACTGTTCTAGTTAAGGTTAGACATCAGGGGTGCCTTTTGGGGTCAGGTAGGAAGGCTGCTTGTAAAAGCACCTTAGCCAGCTGCTCAGGAGGAGTTAGCAATTAGCATAAGTGAAAATGTCACCAGTTGTGTCCAGTATTGCCTGCTGGGGAGGGGAGCAGCTGGGATCTAATGTCTCTTGCTGGAGGCTTTGCTCACATCCCCTCTGCAGGGGCTGGGAGCTGAGGATCCCAGCAGTGCCCTGCCTGTGGACCTGTGGTGCCACTGCACTGTCCCCACCCGCCCCACTCCCAGGAATGTCCAGGTGGCTTCTCGGTGCCTAACAGCTGGGAAATTTCCCCCTGGCTCTGCCAAAGGCAGATCAGAGCTGAGCTGGCCCTGGGGGGTAATCAGTAACCTGACCCTGGCACCCAGGGTGGGCTGCCCTGCTGCCTGGGCTGCTCCTGGGCTGCTCATTAAAGGAACCATGGAGAAGGAATTAAACCCAGCAGACAGCCCTATTAAGCAGAGCTGTTATCCTGGGCTTTGTTCAGGTCCCTGCAAGATCAGTCTGCAATTGCTTTTCTTGTTAGCGTGTGTCCTTAGTATTAATCTGCTGGCAGCATCTCATTAGGACCACAGATAACAACTGGGAAGAGTTCTACAGCCTCAAGTACCTTTTCTTCTTTGTTTTGGGATTTTTTTGACGTCGTGTTTTTTCCCCACACTGAACACACTGGCTTGTCTCTGCAGAACTTGTCTTGATGCTGTTCTGGTCAGGGTGTAGCACTGGTCTGCAGCTGCATCCCGGTACCAGCCACATCCACACAGGCTGGATGGGGCCCCGGTGTTATTTCTAGCCCTGTCACCCCACCCCACAGTTTTCACTACTAAAAACCCTCCCAACCCACTGTTATTTCTCACATTTGAGCGTATTTCCACTGCCTTAACTGCACTGGAGGGGAACAGCTTTCCACAGACTTGGAGCCTTCCCTTCTGCTAAGCACAGGGCTGGGAGGAGATTCAGGGGGCAGAGATATGGGGGGACCGAAGATGTGCTGTAAGTTAGGGGCTGTTTATTGTTAAGGAGAGCCCTGATCTGTGGAGAAGTCTGCAGTGATTGTTAATTTAAGGGTGAAGAACATCCAAGGTGTTTGGAGGCAGCGGCCGATGGGGGATCCTACAAGAGCAATCTTGGGCCATCACTGGGGTCTGCTGCAGTGTGTCACCTCTTGGCAGGGAGATCCTGATGTCACTTGAGGGGATGAATGAGCTGGTGTCCTCTGGGAAGACCTTGGCTGAATCACTGGTGTTTCTCTTGGGGTCTCTCACTGGCAGGGGTGGGTTTGGCAAGAGCTAGGAGCCAGGGGCAGGGAGGCTTCGCTCTTCTTGTAGATAATCTGTGCAGCTCTTTCGCATTCTTTTAGGGTTCCCACTAAAATCCCTTCTCTGGGAAGCCTTTGGCATCCTAATTACAGAGGAGTAGCACACACCTTGGTGGGTCTTTGCTTCTAATTCTGCATTTAGCCTGGTTCCTCCTCCTCGATGGGGGGGAACACAAGGAACAGAAGATGCTCTCGCTCCATTAGCTGGAAAATCCCCCCCCAGGGTCATCCTCTGCCATCTCCTGTCCCCTGCAGCCAGAGAGCCCCCTGCTTTGGCCGTGGCTGCGTGTTTTTCCCTTTGAATTAGACTAATTCTTACTCCTCCATCACAAACCTCTCGACGACAGCAGCTAATCCTAGGTGAATTAATTTCATCTGTTGGAACCAGCCATGACAAAGACTCCCTGAGGGGACTGGCCACGCTGGCCACTGCTGATGCTTGGGGTCCCTGCCCCCAGTGGGAAGACTTGTTGGCTTAGGCACAATCCTCAAAGACAGGACAGCGTGGTTATGGATTGTGTCATCTTCAGTCCCACAGCACGAGCGTGGCTCCGCTCCAACCCCTATTTTGGGGGTCTGCAAATCAAGATCAGGCAAATCAAGATGGAAATAAATCCCCCGAGCCTATGACTTACCCTTAAATAAGTTTCACGGCGCTGTTCAGCAAAAAGCCTTTCTGTGGAAGCGTTTGTGGGTGCGTGAGCTTTGCCAGAGGATCCCCGTGTCTCAGTAAATCTGATGACTATCAGGACAGCAATGTGGAGGTGACAGGATGTTTCTCCCGAGAAACAAGCTGCAAAACAGCGACAAAAGGATCTTGAACACGATGCTTAGTCTGTAGCTGAGGCTGGGATTAATCTAAAGCAGCCTGCGCTGCCGTTTGCCTCCTCCAGCCCCAGCTGCAGGTTGCAGAAGTTGTGCAGAATCGCAGAACATTAGGGATTGGGAGGGACCTCGAAAGATCATCCAGTCCAATGCCCCAAAACCAGTATGGTCAGTGACTGACAACCTCCTGGCAGGGAGTGGGCTCTGGTGGATGCAAGAACAGCCCCTGGACGATAAGAGGCTCCTAGAAAAAGGCCTGTTTGCTCCCTTTGTTTGAAGGAGAAGAGGCTTTAGTGGATGAAGATGTGCAGAACGGGAGGCAGGTAGATGAAAGCTCCTTCAGATCTTGGCTCTGCCCCCGGTGCTCCACGTGGCCCCAGGCAAATCCCTTCCTTTTATAGGTCTGACTTCCCCCTCTCAGAAATGGAGAGGGGAGAGATGCCTTCACCTGGCTCGTTGGAGACAGACCCACCTGCTCAGAGGGGCGCAGGCAGCCTCGGGCAGAGCTAGTGCTGCCTTCAGGTCTCTTGGGGAGCGCAGGGCAATGCCCTTCTCCTGGGGTTTTCATCCTTTAGTTGCTTTGCAGAGCTGAATGTGGGGACCGAGATAAGACCCTCGTTGTGTAGCATCACAGAACATTGGGGATTGGAAGGGACCTCGAAAGATCATCCAGTCCAATCCCCCTGCCAGAGCAGGATCCCCCTAGACTGGGTCTCACAGGAACATGACCCAGCAGCTAAGGAGAGGGGAGTTTGTCAATGGTTGTTGTTGTTGCCCATCCTGCCCTCCATCTGTCAGCAGGCCCAGTGAGACGTTACCCCTGTGCTCCCTGCCCTCCTCTGGACAAGGAGGAGTTCCCACTGCACATCTCCCTCCCATCCCATTAAATCCATTACCCCATTTCTCACCGTAGCTGCTTCCAAGTGAGGTGGGAGGACCTTGCAGCGGACAGGAGCAGCCTGGTTGTACTGTGCAAAGGTTCTCCTGTGCTCCAGTTCTCCTTCCCATTCCTTCTTGAGCAAACTCACCTCTCTGGAGGACAAGAGGACTTCTCACTGCAGGTCCCAATAATGCAGGACTTTTCTTTCCTGGCTGTTCTCCGCTGCCCTCTGACATCCTCTGGGCAGCTCGTGTGAGCTGGGAGCGGTGGAGGCATGTGGGGTTTTTTTTCATCTCCCCAAGATATATGTTTTTCCTGGAAGCAGAGTTTTGCAAGCAAAGCAGGAGGTTGAGGGATATTGGCTCGAGCTGCCTGCCTGCATTTTTAATGTGAGCACAGCGAAACCAGCTGAAAATGGGAAGGACTTTGCGTGTTCAAAGGACTTTTTACCGAGGTCTTTAATCTCAGTAAATCCTTTCGATATGAACTGAACCTCGCGATGACTTTCTTCAGAGGGCACCGCTGTTAATAAATCAGATTTGAAAACATTGGCTGATGGGGATGGGGGATTGAATCCTGTTTGTCCAGAGGAGCTTTTCCTCCTCTGGGAGCAGCCAGGGCGCTTTGGATGGGCGGTGGAGAGAAGCAGAAGGATGTGGTTGTGTTTTCCCCATCCCACAACAACCTGTGGGCAGCTGGTCTGAAGTGACACTGGTTGTAGCCCCAGGCAAAGACATTGAGGCCAACCCATCGCCCTGGGTGATGGTGTAGCTGGCCTTTAAACAGAGACAAAGATACGAGCTGATTCTCCTGGCGATTCAGCTCTGCACATGGCTGCCCTGAGGTGACTGAGCACATCTGTTGCCAGCGGAGGGCAGGCCCTTGGCTGGGAGCTGCCTGTGACTGCAGGACAGGTTTGATCTCCATCGGAGGTGGTGGCTGCTTTGGATGCTTGAAGGTCCTGTGCAGCAAGAGCCAGGATTTCCTGTTCTGCTTATAGGAGGCTGGGCAGGTCTGTAGAGGAGAGGAACCCTCCTGGTTCACTAAGGGATGGGTCAGTGCTGGTCCTGATGCTCATCCGAATGCCTTAGAGCCAGTGCTGAGCTGATCACAGAACCACAGAACATTAGGGATTGGAAGGGACCTCGAAAGACCATCCAGTCCAATCCCCCCGCCGCAGCAGGACCACCTAGATCCAGTCGCACAGGAACACGTCCAGGCGGGTTTTAAATGTCTGATGCTGGGATTGAGCTGCCCGTAGACACCCAGTCAAGTGCAGACCCCCACTCAGACTGTTCCATCTCCATGCTGCCCATCTCTTGGATGCAGATGGGGAGTCAAGCAGGGAGAAACTCAGCACTGGGGTTAGCCCAGCTTGGTGCTGCCTCCATTCAAGTTCGTGGCAGCCAAATGAGCTGTAGCTGCATCTTCCCATCAGTGAGGGTTTAACCCAGAGGAGACTCTCCTGCAGCCCTGCTTTGCTGGCAAACCTGGTGCCTTGCTAAGGAGGTTCAGCGCTGCTCAGCTTTGCCCAGGTAAGTCATCAAACCAGACTGATGGCTGCAGAATGAGCTCTGCAGCACTATCAGCCCGGGAGCTGCTGTACTTAATGGCTTGCCAATAATATCAGGACGTGTTGGGGCTGGAAAGGGAGAAGGGATGGGAAGGGAGAGTCCCAGGCATCCTGCCTGTCTGCAGGAGAGGGGATGGGGTACAAGGAGCTGGCCCTGCACAGGCAACCTTGAGCCCTGGCCGTGCAAACTGTGTGTATCTCTGCTCCCAGTGTGCGTCACTCTCTGGTCAGCTGGGTTTGGTCTGGAAATTCCTCTGCTTCATCCACCAGATCAGACTTGTGCAGGTTTTATGACTTCAGTCCATCTTCCCATCTGACTGAGCCCCGCTGTGGTCTTGGGGGGACCCTGACGTTTGCAGTGGCGATGAATCCTCTAGAGGAGACGTTGTGATGCTGCCAGCAAAACCCACTTCTTGTAGAAGCCAGGGTGGCACAAGCCCTAGCGCAGCTCATCAAGGAGACATCCCTGGGGAAGAGAAGAGGAAATCTTTGATGGGATTTGCAAAGGTTCTGCAGCACGATGGAGGCTTCGTGCTGATCAGAGCTGGTCTCTGGTCCCCCTGCCCCTGGGGATGGCAGCTCAGCACAGAAGGTGGGTCCAGCCATGTGTGAAAATGGTGAGCAATTAGAGTCGCTAACGATCAAGTCATGGAATGTCTTCTGATGAGGATGTAGTTACAGGGCCTCTTCTCCTGTAAGGCTGGATTTACGAGGGCTGTTTTGTTCACTGCCAGCTCGCTGTCTGTAATTGCACTCTGCCCATTACAGCTTTTGCTGCTGCTGTGTGTCCCCTGCACTCACAGCTAGGAGTTGCTGTAAAGATGGATAGAGAAGACTGTGGGAGCAATCTGTGGCTAGAGATTTGTACAGCTGTTGTGCAGAGGTCTCCTGAGCTCCAGGGGGAGACTGGGACTGACCACCAGTCCTGACCAGCACAAATCCACACAGGTTCAGCTGCACCTCACAAGTGGAGGTGGTTTCCTATGGCACGGAGAGATCTCTAGGAGTGACCATAAAGCTTCATCAGTAAGCAGGATCTGTGGTTGTCGGTAGCTTTTTCCCAGGTAAACCCCTTTTGTGACACATTTTTGGCAATCAAGCATCCACACTGACTTGCCCCTGAGAGAGTCTGAAAAGTACCACTGACATGTTTTCTGGGGTGACTGTAGGTTTGGGAGATGCTGAGGTCACCCCCTAAGCGTCTGCTAATAAAGGCAAAGGCAGTTCCTCTTGCCCCCCTCCCCAGTGCAGTTTTGATGTGCACAGCTCTGCTTAATAGTCACCTGTGGGGCTGCTGGGGCTAGGGGTGTCCCTGCAGTGCCTCCTTTGGGGCTCTCTCTTGTGTCACTGGCCACCCTCACCCCATCTCACCGTTGGGTGCCACAGGAAGAGCTTCCTCAGGATGATGTGTAGGTTGACAGTCAAAGGTGGTGCTGGAAAGGTCTCTTAAACACAGTCCTTACCCCTAGTATGTAGAAAGGTCTTCAGGCTCAGCTGGTCCAAACTGGTGGGCTCAGGGCTGGGGCTGTGCCCTGCCACAAGCCCCATCCCTTTGCACTCTACCAGCAAGGGGGGAAACACACACCTTTTTGTTCCTGGTGGCCCACAGGAAGGGCTGCTCAGCCCAGGTGGTCTGCAGAGGTCTGGGCTGCGTTGCACAGTAGGACCTGGCTTGGCTGGAACGTGCTGGTGGTGCTTTTGTGCAAAGGGCCAGCAGTGCTGGCACTGGGCTGCAGGCAGGCAGAGCTGGCTGCTGAGGCCAGCTCTGTGTTTTTCTTGGCGGGTGTTTCGTGGGATTGCAGCTGCTCAGGTGCAGCAGAGAGACTGCTGCCTGGCTGCTCCGAGATTTCCTTGTGCTGCTTTGCTGCGCCTGAACATTGGGGGATTTTGAGGGCTTTGTTTTAACAGAGTGTTTTCCATACTTGGGCAACTGCAGAGCCCTGTGGTGGGGATGTTGGTAAAGACTGGGGAGGGTGTTCCAGGGCTTCACGTCATCAGCCCCGAGGGGCTGTGCGCTGAGCTTGGATTTCGTTGGTCTGGTTTCCTGGGCTGAGGGCTCTGGCCATCCCCTCCTTAGAATCGTGGAATTGGGTTGGGAAAGACTTCTAAGATCATTGAGTCCATGCAAAAGTCCATGGTGAGTGAAAACCCCCTCTCTGCAGTTGGGATGGGACATGAGCTACAAGAGCATCCTTCACAGCTGGGTCTGTAGCTTGGAAAAAAGGAGACTGGGAGGTCACCCCATGGATGTTGATAAATATGGAAAGGTGGGTGTCAGGAGGATGGAGCCAGGCTCTGCTCAGGATTGTCCAGTGATAGAACAAGGAGCAGCATGGAGCAGAGGAGGTTCCACATTAATATGAGAAGGACCTTCTTCCCAGTGAGGGTGCCACAACCCTGGCAGGGGCTGCCCAGGGGGTTGTGGAGTCTTCGTCTCTGGAGACGTTTCAAACCCACCTGGCCACGTTCCTGTGTGGCTGGATCTAGGGGATCCCGCTGTGGCAGGGGGACTGGACTGGATGATCCTTTGAGGTCGGATGATCTTTGGACATCCCTTCCAATCCCTAATGTTCTGGGATTCCGTGATCCTCCCTCCTCCCCAGCCTGCTGCTCACTCATTCCAGTGAAACCAGCACCATCAGGATGTCCCCCCAAGAGGGAGGGCTGCTCCTGTCCCCGTGCACTGCACTTGCCATTGGTTTTCAGCCACCACATTCTTAAATCTAGTTTTCTTCTGAGTCAGAGACCTAGTGCCTAGCCGTGCTGTTACCCCAGAATGTTTGGGGTTTATTTTTCCCCTCTTCTTTCCGAGAAAGCTGTTTCTGGATTCCCCTTTTGATTCGACCCATCTGTCAGCAGCACTGTGGAGCCAGCGAGGAGGAGATCATCGTCCCACTCTCCCGAGCGCAGCCTCGGTGCACGAGAAGGTTTTAAAAACGCGATAATGTGTTGAAACATAAAATTATACGAGCTGTTATTTTCTTGCCTCGTAGCCTCCGGAAAGACTCGGTTCAGATTTGAGCTCGAGATGAACGCAGGGCGTGCGGCTGACCTCCGGGGCACCGCGCGGTGCACGATGCGCCGAGGCTTTTCTCCCTGCAAAGTCCCCATCGCTTTGTTATCTGATGATGCAGCTTGCTCCTGCCCTGCTGAATTTCTATCACGGTTAATCTCGTGAGGGTTTTTGTTGGCGAGTTCCAGACCAGAAAGAAAAAACCCAGTCGTAATTTTTCGGAGGACTCGTTGAACAATTGGCACAGAGGGGAGCTCTGCTTTCCAGAGATGAGTAATGAAACGCCGTAGTAGGGGTTTTAATTAGAATCAGCAGCTTTTTGGTATGTTCCGATGTGTCTGGTTCTGCAGGGAGGGAATTGGTTCCATTTTGCTTTATAAAAATGGCTCTGGGGCGCTGGGATCCTGCCTTCCATCCACCTCGCAGTGCTTTGCCCAAACCACTCTCTGAGGCTGTTCTCATCTCGCTGATGGGATCCACAGCTCGGAGGTGCTGCCCGTGTTGAGAGCGGGGCTGATGGAGCAGCTCTAGGTCACCTCTTTGCTCATCCAGCCACCTCTTGTACATCTTGCATCTGGGCAAGAATGATTCCAGGTACCGGTGTAGGATGGGGACTGACCCGTTGGAGAGCAGCGCGGGAGAAAGGGAGCTCGGGGTCCTGGTGGAGAGCAGGATGGCCAGGAGCCAGCAGTGGGTCCTGGTGGCCAAGAGGGCAAATGGTAGCCTGGGGTGAATTAGAAGGGGGGTGATTAGTAGATCAAGAGAGGTTCTCCTCCCCTCTATACTCTGCCCTGGTGAGACCACATCTGGAATATTGCGTCTAGTTGTGGGTCCCTCAGTCCCAGAAGGACACAGAGCTGCTGGAGGGAGTCCAGTGCAGAGCCACAGAGATGATGAAGGGAGGGGAGCATCTTCCTGCTGAGGAAAGGCTGAGGGAGCTGGGGATCTTGAGCTTGGAGAAAAGGAGCCTGAGGGGTGACCTCATTAATGCTGATAAACATGTGAAGGGTGGGTGTCAGGAGGATGGAGCCAGGCTCTGCTCAGGGGCACCCAGTGATAAGACGAGGGGCAGCGGGTGTGAGCTGGAACAGAGGAGGTTCCACATCAACATGAGAAAGAACTTCTTTATGGTGAGGGTGACATGGCCCTGGCAGGGGCTGCCCAGGGGGGTTGTGGAGTCTCCTTCTCTGGAGACGTTTAAAACTCACCTGGATATGTTCCTGTGCAACTGGATCTAGGGGATCCTGCCGTGGTGGTGGGATTGGACTGGATGATCTTTTGAGATCCCTCCCCAATCCCTAATGTTCTGTGATCAGATGTCATAGCTGGGGCTGCCCCACAGTAAAGAGCATTTTGCATCCTTTAGAAGTTTGCAGAGATCCCAGTTCATTTAAATTCATCCCAAATGTCTCTTAGTTAACAGCATTAGAGGAGCACCAGACTTTGTTTTTCACTCCACCATCATTAGAAACCACCTGCTGAGCCGTTTATCCTCTCAGCCCGTGCCTGGGCTGCAGCAAGCCCCATCCCTCCTTCAGAGGAAGAGCAAAAGCCCCAGCAACATCAAACACGGCTGCAACAGGCTCTTAGAGATCATAAAGCTCCCAGAGTAGACTTCTTCACAGACAAACCCCTCAGCACTCAAGAGCATCGCTTCACAGATCAAAGACGAGTCGGGAAGCAGGAGCTGATGGGTTTCTTTCAGAAGCCTACAAGAGCAGGAAGCACCGAGTAATTTGTTAGGGAGTTTAGAAGGAGATGGAGGACGAGACCTGCAGCTCCTCGCTCTCGACGCACCGTGCAGAGCACCCCTTGATCTTACAAAACACTCTGGCTGCCGTCTGGGATGGAGAGCTTGGAGGTGGCACCGCACGCAGCGCCCTGCCCACGTGACGGGCTCTCGCTAGGAAGGGCAGGAGCAGCCCACAGCCAGAGAGTGACCCACGGGGGATAATGAAGTAATATTTCAGCAGGCACCTAATGCAAAGACCCCCTTGGCTTGCAGCGGTCACTGGGGTTGCCCTACGATCCATCCCACGCCGCCTCCTCCCCAGCAGCCCCCGCAGCGATTGTTCACTGCCTCGCCGCTGTCTCCTCTGAATTATTCAACGGCCAGAGCCAGGTAGGCTGCAACTCTAACAGCAAGAAGCAGAAACATTTATTTATTTATGAACATATTTCAGCATCTGGGAGCCCTGTCCTAGCAACCGCAGCCAGCTGGTCACTGCTGGAGAATACAGAGAGGAAGGGATGGGTCAGCTTCAGTCTGGCCATGATGTGCAGCAGCTCTTAGCCTCTCATCTGCTTGTAACAGAGTAGGAAGGTTCTCTGGCTGGAGAACATGCGGCTCTGTCACCCAGCCGGATGAGGATGCTTCTCCCTGCAGGGCTGGGGTCGCGATGTTCTGCACGAAGGTGTCTAAATTCAAGTCTCATGGGCACGAAGGAAGCCTGGTGAGAAGCCAGGGTTAAAGATCCACCCAGCTGGCTTTTCTTAGAGTTGTCCTGATGTGGATCTGATGGGGCAGGAGCAAGAGAAGTGTCTCTTCCCCACCAGTCTCTCCCCACCACATCAAATCTGTTTCTGCAGCCAGCTCCAGTGCAAAGTGTCACCCTGACCCAGCTCTTGGTGGGGAGCCTTGAGGGTGATCCTGCTCTGACAGGGAGATTGGGCTGGATGCTCTTTTGAGGTCCTAATGTTCTGTGATTCTTTGAAGCTGGAAAAATGTCAGCACGAGGAATAATTGATGAAGCAGCACTGGGGTGGGCACTTCACCCCTGGTACCAGTGTGGGTCTGGGTAGAGAAGTGTTTAATAGGGTTTTAATAGGTTCATCCTTGTCAGCTCGTTGCTGGAGGATTAATTTTTCCAGTGTTCCGCAAAGAAAAATAACGTCAGTGGATCTATAAGGGACTTAAGCCAAAAGGAGGGAGAGGTTTGATGTAATGGTCATAATTAGTAGGGCTAAATTAAATTATCACCATCAATTAAATTGTCACAATCAGGCTTGTGGGGATGAGAAAGGACCATTTGGACAAGAGCCACACCGTGGCCCCAGCCTTGGGGGACTGGTGCTGCAGCTGAGGGGCTGGAGAAGGGGAGATGAGGATGATGGCAGCTCTGCTCCCACCATGGGGATCACAGAGTCACAGAACATTAGGGACTGGAAGGCACCTCCAAAGATCATCCGGTCCAATCCTCCTGGCACAGCAGGATCCCCTAGAACAAGTCGCACAGAAACATGTGGGGCCGCTGGGAGCTGCTTTGGAGCTGCCGGTGGGAGAGACAGAGGAACAAAGAGCAAACCCAAGGCTTTCTCCCCAAACCCTTCAGGTTTCAGCTGGTCCATTTACTCCTCCTCACCGTGACTTTGCTTCTAATTGCACTCAGCACATCCTCACGTAGCCGTTAGCTGCTATTCCAGGTTGTTAATTCCTCCCCTGCGCTCCGGTGCGTTGCCCACGGCCAAGGTGAGCCTGGAAGGGCTGGAGGAGCCGCTGTCTCCACCTGACTTCCATTAGAGAAGATTTTCCTCTCTTTGCTGCTCCTCGTCTCACACGGTGGGGGTTTATCGCAGGAACTGATGGCACCTCCAGCCCGGATTTATGGCTGGAAACACATGCGTGTGATTTTAATGTTCTTTATGGCTCTTTGACTTCTCTCTTTCTGGCGTGGTGAGCACTGGAGGAGGAAATCGAGCTGAAGGTTCATGGAAAAGAGAGGACGTGGTTCGTTCCTTGTGGAGGATTTCTTGCGTTATTGTTATGTTAACAAGTGATGGTTACACAGAGGTCACCTCTGATCATAGGATCATAGGATCATAGGGTGTTAGGGGTTGGAAGGGACCCAAGAGATCATCGAGTCCAACCCCCCTGCC
>JAOXOE010000784.1:8043877-8059349 GCA_028565055.1 Phoeniculus purpureus | reverse complement strand
CAGAGAAGGAGACTCCACAACCCCCCTGGGCAGCCCCTTCCAGTGCTCTGTCACCTCACTGTGAAGAAGTTCCTTCTCATATTGATGTGTAACTTCCTCTGTTCCAGCTCACACCCACTGCCCCTTGTCCTATCACTAGATGATATTGAGAAGAACCCGGCTCCATCCTCCTGACACCCACCCTTCACGTATTGATAAACATTGGCGAGGTCACCCCTTAGTCTCACCAAGTCTGCTGCACAGCCTTGATTTATAACAAGTTCTCTCCTGTTTTATTACCAGCCATGGACAAACACTGCCTCGTTTTGGACATAGGGTACTCTGGAAAAGTCAAAAATAAGCAACTTACTGTATTTGCTCTACATGTTCCTGTGCAGCTTGGTCTAGGTGATCCTGCTGTGGCAGGAGGATTGGACTAGATGATCTTTCGAGGTCCCTTCCAATTCTTAATGTTCTATGTCCTTTCTACCCCGTAACAGTGGAAACATTTCTCTTCTGCCCCTTGCAGAACTCTTCCGTGCAACTGCTGTGTTTTATGTCTCTGATCTTTCTCTCACAATGTTATTTATTCTGAACAAATGAGGAGCCTACGAACCACGTGACCCCGGTGGATTTCACTGCAAAATAGATTTATTAAATACAGACTGCCCTCTTTTCATTACCAGACATTTAGCCTGTGAAACAGTCCTTGAAAGGGAAGGGAAAACATATGACAAGCAGTAATTTGCAAGAGCTGGATCTGCTTCAGCGAACAATAGCATTACCTGTACCGGCCTCAAAGCCCAATAGTGAGCTCATAGGTCAGACAATACCAGACCTCCTTCAAATAAGAGAAGGCTTTTGTGTTTCTGTAAAAGTCTGTGTCAAATGAGTAGAGAGAAGGCAGGAATGCAGAGAATGAGGAACCTGTGGAAAAACACAATGGAAGGAAAGAAATAATTGAGGTCTCTCTGGACCTAACTAATTATGAAAAGACTGATGACTCCAGTTTAAGTAAATCATTAGTTTTCTGTATAAAAGAAATAGCTGAGTTCACAGAGATGTGAAAAAGATTTAAGATCGTACGTTTCTAAGTGCAGGGTAGGCTAGAGTGGAAAACACTGTTAAAAGGCAAGTGCAGAGACAAAAGCTCCCTGTTGCATTTGATAATAAATGGGATTCCTCTGTGTTAACCTCTCGCCTGTAGATTTCAGGGAAATGGCAAGTATATTTTCAGAAAACTTGGGTAGAGTGGGATAGGAACTGGAAGAATTATAGTTTAAATTATTCTGCAAGTTAGGCCGTGGATCTAATGAAATGTTGTGGAGAGTTCTCAGTTCACCATGCAGATACTTGGTCTATGTCATGTAAAAGGGCAAAGGTCCTTTACCACTATGACTACAAAAAGATGAGTCCCCAACACGAGAAGGACATGGAACTGTTGGATCGAGTCTAGATCAGGGAAACAGTCAAGATTAAAATTCTTCATCTATCTCTTCATCATCACTTATCTCTTCATTTTCATCATCATCTGTGTCTTCATCATCACAGGTTGGGTGGCCTATAACAGACCCCCACCACGATGTCTGCCTTGTTGGCTTTCACCCTGATTCTCATCCATAAGCTTTCAGCTCTATCATCAGCATCACCATCATGCTAAAGACAGTGAAGACATTCCCCTAGAGTACAGGGCCACACCACCACCTCTTCTTCTGGGCCTATTCCATGTGAAGGGCTTATAGCCGTCTGACATAAATTAATACTTCAGTGTACTAATTCCTCTTCTTCCCTACAGCCAAAGACGTATCATAGACCCATTGGATCATTAGGGATTGGAAGGGACCTCCAAAGATCATCTAGCCCAATCCCCCTGCCGGAGCAGGATCACCTAGACCAAGTCACACAGGAACGTATTGTGCAGTGAAAGCAACATAGTCTTCTAAAAGCCAGCTCACCTTTATGAAACCATAAAACATTAAAACACAGTTATTCGGAGCCCCATCACACTGTCAACATATGTCAAACATCTGGACAGTTAATGGCAATGGTGATGGAAGTCAGGGGGTTCAGGATGGGCCTGATTAAATCATAAAGGACACACACACACAAACACACACAAGTGGAGCCCTAATCCTTACTTCACAAGTCCCACTTCAGCACTCTTACTTGTTTATTTACTTGCATTATCAATAATCAGGCTTAGTGTTTTATCACTCTACTGCATTCCCTTCCAAGTCAATTGCTCTGAATTACAATCTCCTCCGGCAGTACGATGCCTGATAGCACACACATGCTTCATCAATAGAGAGTGAGGTCACTCAGAAGCCAAAGTCTCCTCAGTAAGAGCTCTGCAGTTGGCAGTCTCGAATCGCTTGGGCAAGCTACTGATCTGTGTGGTGCTTTCCCTCTGATCTGCGCCACGTAAGACTTTAAGTCCTCTGATTTTCTGGAAAATTTGGTTAGATGTTTGGCTACGGTCTGGTGTGTCTGCCTGAAACGTGACGTGTGAAGATCAAACAATCACACTGAGATTGGATTTATGAGCCTTTTGAAGCAGTGCTGAGCCTGGGCCAGTGTTGACATATTTGCTATTTCTGAAGAGGTTGGGTCCTAAATTGTTTTGTTCCTTGCGTAGACTGTAAGTGGAAAACATGTTAAGCAAAGTTCAGGAAGTTAATTCCTTCTAAAAAAGGAATTACAAGGCTGCGTTTTCGTTTTAATTTCCTGTAAAATTACTAGCCAGGTTGGTTGTGGGAGCCATCAGACAAATATGAGCTACAGGACCTTTATTCTGCAAACAACCAGACCGTCATCACTTACCTGGAAGGCATCGGCTCTTTCACACACAGAATCACAGAGAACATCAGGGGTTGGAAGGGACCTCAAAAGCTCATCCAGTCCAACCCCCCTGCCACAGCAGGATCCCCTGGATCCAGTCACACAGGAACATGGCCAGGTGCGTTTGAAACGTCTCCAGAGAAGGAGACTCCAACACTCCCTGGGCAGCCTCTGCCAGTGCTCCATCAGCCTCACCATGAAGAAGTTCCTTCTCATATTTATATGGAACCTCCTCTATTCCAGCTCACACCCACTGCCCCTTGTCTTATCATTGGATGACACTGAGCAGAGCCTGGCTCCATCCTCCTGACACCCACCCTTCACATATTTATAGACATCCGTGAGGTCACCCCTCAGTCTCCTCCAAGCTCAAGAGCCCCAGCTCCCTCAGCCTTTCCTCACCAGGGAGATGCTCCCCTCCCTTCATCATCTCTGTGGCTCTGCCCTGGGCTCTCTCCAGCAGCTCCACGTCCTTCTGGAAGTGAGGAGCCCAGATTTCTACCTTAAATACTTCAGCGGAGAGGTTCAGTGTCCCCTGTTTGAGATCTGAACTCGATTCCTGTTCTGCAAAGCTTCAAAATCCAAACACTGCTGTAAGGGAGGTGGCAGGTCTGGGTAGCAGGAGGAGCTGGGCTTTGTCCCCATGATGCTCTCAAGCATGTGGCAGGCAACAAGGTCCCTCCAGTCCATGACCACCGGGGACAAAAGGCAGTGATGCGGCTGGGAATGGCTCCGTAGCATCTCCATGAGGCCCCTTTACCCGTGTGGCAGACACAAGCTGTTCGTGGGGCAGCCGCGGGGTGCTGGTGTGTGGAAGGGATGTTCACCCCTCGATGACCCCATTGTTCCTTCACCTTTGGGGTATCACAGGGATGATGCCGCCTCTCCTGCATCGGGTCAGCACATCAAGGCAGACAATTGCCTGGAAACAGCTATTTGCTCCCCGCCCAAAAAAGCTTCAACCCCAAAGAACAGTTGGTGCTGGAAAGGGGAGGGGAAACTAAATGGGTGTCAGGGGAGCTCAAAAGTTCTCAGGTTCCCCATCCTCAGCCCGCTGCCCCCTCGGTTTGCTTCGCCGTCAGCCAGATGGCAGCTTGCGAAGAAGCTGGGGCAGATGGCGAGGGCTGGCCGGTTCGTGATGGTGCCTGCTCGATACCGGGAGGAGCAGTAAAGGGTCGTTCGTCCTCTGCTGCCTGATTTATTTCCTTGTGCCCTCGTGCCAGATGCTCAAGCAGCAGCTGGTTTGAGGGGCGAGTTTACCCAAGAAATGAGCAGGGCTTTGCGGTGACAACACAAGGGTCTGGTCACTGGGGTCTGGCCCCCTAGATCAGTGACCCTTGTCCTGAGGATGCTCCTGCAGGTCGGTGGGGATGTGAGCTGCTGCTTCCCCTACAGGGATGGTGGTGGGAAGGGATGGCAGCAGTTACCTGCCTCGCTGCTGAGCATCTTCCCCACCAACTGCTTTTCCAGCCCTTGTGATGGTTGGTTGAGCTGCCTCCAACCATTCTGATGCTTCAGGAGTTATCCTTAAGCTTCAGGAGTTATCCTTACCACTGAACCTAAATTCACTCAGCTGCCAGTGAAGCTCTCTCTGGTTGCTGTGTCTCGTTAGGTTTATGAGAGCAGTTAATCCTGGTGCTCTTTACTGCACCAGAGTTTTGTCCATCATGAACCTTCTCCCAGGATGGCCAGGAGCCAAGAAGGTTCTTGTGGCCAAGAAGGCCAGTGGCATCCTGGGGTGGATCAGAATGAGGGTGGTTAGAAGATTGAGAGGGCTTCTCCTCCCCCTCTACTCTGCCCTGGGGAGACTGCATCTGGAGTATTGCATCTGGTTCTGGGCCCCTCAGTTCCAGAATGACACAGAGCTGCTGGAGAGAGTCCAGGGCAGAGCCACAGAGACGATGGAGGGAGTGGAGCATCTTCCTGCTGAGGAGAAGCTGAGGGAGCTGGTGCTCTTGAGCTTGGAAAAAGGAGCCTGAGGGGTGACCCCATTAGTGTTGATAAATATGGAAAGGGGGGGTGTCAGGAGGATGGAGCCAGGCTCTGCTCAGGGGCACCCAGTGATAGGACAAGGGGCAGTGAGTGTGAGCTGGAGCAGAGGAGGTTCCACATCAATATGGGAAGGAACTTCTTCCCAGTGAGGGTGGCAGAGCCCTGGCAGAGGCTGTCCAGGGGGGTTGTGGAGTCTCCTTCTCTGGAGAGGTTTGAAACCCACCTGGCCATATTCCTGTGCAACTGGATCTAGGGGATCCTGCTGTGTCGGGGGGACTGGACTGGCTGATCTTTTGAGATCCCTTCCAACCCCTCATGCTCTGTGATTCATGGCTCGGTCCCTCTGTGCTGTTAGGAAGCTGTCAGGCTTGGCTGGGTGACACGTAGAGGGGTTTGGGGTTGTTCAGTCGCTGTTTGAAGAACTCATAATCAGGCAGAGTTGCTGAAGAAGAGCTTCTACCTCTTTTTATTCCCTATAAAAGGGAATTGCTCTGAGTGGAGAAGCTGCAGCGTTGAAAAAGGACAAGGAAAGTGTTCTAAGCAAAGCAGCTCCCACCAGTGAGCGTGGAGCTCTGGTCTGGTTTCAAGCTGCAGCTTGGAGGGGACGGTGGTTGGTCCCCAAGCCTTTAATTGCAGAGAAGGGCACTTAGGGATTTCTCCTACCCAGCCTCAACATCTCAAGCGAAGCAGCTCATTGGAGACCAAACTCTTACCAACAGCCCACCTGCTGGCAGGAGCTTCTCGCTGAAGCGTCTCCCTCTGTCCCCAGCGCCGCCGCCTTGCGACGCGGCGACGTGCTCAGCAGACTTTCTGCTGTGCCTTACAGCAAAGGCAATGACTAGCGGAGCCAAGGTGAGATGATGAGTTAGCTGCCACTTTGCTCATTAGTTTTGCTGTGTTGGAAGCTCCGTGCACGCCAGGCAGTTAAATAAATGACTCCGTGGCTCAAGGCGCTCGAGCCGCAGCCTGTCTGCTCTTCTCGGTCACCGCTGCAGGCTTTGAAGGGTCGTGCTGGTGCCGGCTCTGCGATCCTGCTGCTTGCTGTGACTGGTTCCTGGGATTAGGGTGTTCTGCTTTGAATGGGGAACGTAAAACCTGAGTCGAATAGATGGCAGGAGGCTTCTGCTGCTGTTTGCAGCCGCGTGTCTCTGTCCGAGTGCAGCCTGGCTAGTGAAAACCCTGCAGGGTCTCGAGTCCGGCGTCTGCACGTCTTGCACTGCTTCACCCTGAGACCTCAGCTGGCCAGATGTGCTGCAAGTAGAGGACTCTGCTTGTCCTTGTCTGACGGAGACTCTGAATGAGGGGGTTGGTCGGATGAACTGTCTATTTATAGCTCTAAGTGCAGAGTAAGAATGAGAAAGAGGAGAATTACTGGGGCAAACTGGAGCCTGGCAGCTGCTGGGCAGCTGCTCGGGGACTCTGCACATGTGCTTCCAGTCTGGACCCGGCGGTGGCCCTGAGGTCTTCTGGCTCTTAACATCGGTCACAGGGCTCAAGTCTGGGACTGCCTTTTGGTTGTCTTATTTTAGTTCCTTGTCCCTCCTCTTTCTTTTGCTGGTCCCAGTGGTTCTGACTCTTTCTTCAGTGGAGCGAGAGCAGCGCCGTGGTTTGGACAGGATTTCACTGTGGTGGGTCTGCCTGGGCTCCTTGGATTCTTGAGGCTGGTACAAATTCAGTGACTTTCTAGAGCAGCTTTTGTGGGTCAAGAGGTCCCTTGAGACCCTCAGAGCTCCCCTACTTGGCCTTCTCACCCACAGGGTGACTGCAGACCTGAGGTGCAGCACAGCACGGTGGACCTGCTGCAAGCTATTTGCTGGGATATCATGGGCTGTCTGCACCCATCCCCTGCTGTGGGCAGCCCAGTCTGGAGCTCATCTTCTCCCAAAGCCAAAGTGCAGACTGTGCCCTCTGTTTTGGCCCGGTGCTGAGCTCTGTGCTGCACCTCGTAACAGTAGAACCAGCAGTTTCACCCATGGCAATGAGGTTCTAACTCAGCTTTGGCCTCTGGGGAGATGGAAGGTGCTAGGGATCACACAGGACCCTGCTGTTCCCCATCTCACTCCTTCCACGTCCCTGCTTGTCCCTCACTCCAAGGCAGCAGCCTGACATCAGTCTCTCTGTGAAGGGAGCTGCTCCTTGCTGTGGCTGCTGCCTGCTAGGGGGGGTGTTTGCACAGAATGGGCAGCGCCACAGAGGAAGAGCTCAGCTCCAAGTGTTATTTTTGCCTGAAATTGCCTCGGAAATTAAAAGCCTTGTTCTTTTAGCTTTGAATGAGCTTTCCTGGCTAAGCATGGCGCTGCCAGCCCCAAAGCTGGTTCCATCCATCCTAATAACAGTAATTGCAGATGCCGGCGTGAACGCTGACGGGCGGATAAAATCCCTTCCCTAAACCCAGAGCTGTCAATGAATCTCCTAATCCGGGCAGTAGATCACAGGCTCTGATACCCACGGGTAACTCACAGCCTCTGCTGCTTTTATTGATGGAGCAAATTGCTTTTCCTTGTGAGGAAGGAGGTGAGGATCTGGCGTGACTTGCTCAGGTTCTTCAGTCAAGGCGTGACATGCTCGAGATGCGGAATTTGTTGCTTCCCGCAGCAGGGAACTGTGTTAAACACGGAAAATACCTGCCCAGCTTTCCCCATTGAAAGCTCCCCAGTAAGTTGTGCAGGAGAGCAGATCTATGTGATGTTCAGGGTGTGAAGCTCCCTGCTACCTGTGTAGGAGAGCAGGTCCAGGTGATGCTCAGGGTGTGGAGCTCCCCAGTAAGTTGTGCAGGAGAGCAGATCCGTGTGATGTTCAGGGTGTGAAGCTCCCTGCTACCTATGCAGGAGTTCAGGTCCAGATGATGCTCAGGTTGTGGAGCTCCCTGCTACCTATGCAGGAGAGCAGTTCCAGGTGATGCTCAGGGTGTGGAGCTCCCCAGTAGGTTTTGTGGGAGAGCAGGTCCAGGTGATGCTCAGGGTGCAGAGCTCCTCAGGAACACCTCCTGCCCATAGCCCAGACCAGTTGCTGAGTGCTCTCTCTGCTGGTGGGGACCAGCCAGCACACAGAGCAGGTGCTGCTCCAGCAGCAGCAGCATCACTGCAGCTCTCACCGTGATCATACTGTACCCAGCCACTACGTGACATTAACCCAACCACACTCCTCCTAAGAACCCTTGAGCCAGGGAGATGATGTATGGAGAGACAGCCAGCAGTCGGAGAGGTACGGAGGGAAGGGAAGATTAATCAGGAGCGGGGAGTCACTTGCTCTGGATAAGGAGTGGAGCCGAGAATATAAATATTGGTGCAGATAATAACGGTGACGGCGACGCTGGGGAAGGGGAAGATGGATCACCAGCTATTAGTGGGCATTATTACAGCAGCTGTAATGCATCACTCGGGAAGAATGGGACGGATACATCATGCCAGGGTATTTATTTAAAACCCTCAAACTTTTATTAAATAAACCTGGTTTCACCAACAGAAAGGGCTGTGTTTGGAGAAGAAATAAAGGCCAGTTTTGCAAACAGATGTGCTGGGTAACGCAGACACCACGAGGCTGAGTTTTGCACCTGAATAGATCGCAGTGTAATTAATTCTCCTGTTGAAAGAGCTCGTAAAATACCCAAATGCTCTCTGAGACTCCAGCAGTTTCACACGGTCCCGATCCCATGCGCTGGGCTTCGGTGGGGGCCGTGAGCAGTCGGCACCTGTAGATCTAAGAGCTACATTTATTGGTGTTAATTGGTGTTTATTACAGGCTGGGTTTTCAGAAGTGTTCAAAGCCTGAGGAGCCCTTGGGAGAGGTTGTGAAGGCTCAGAGACGGTGCCTTAGTACCTAACACCAACACCTGTGAAGATGACTTGGTGTTGGTGATGGCTTTCAAGCCTGTGCTTGCAGGAGCATCTCCCAAATGATGCAGCTAGTTGTGAAAATGTGACTTCTTGCTGTTTAACTTATCTCTGATGTGAATGTTGTTTATTATTGGGCACTGCTCAGCGTTGGGGGGGTTTCTCTGAGGAGTTTCCCAGCCCAGTGTGTCATCTGAACAGCTGGTGCGATCATCTAGTGGTGACCAGGAGAGTCTCCTGCTTCTCCTCTAGGAAGTGGTAGATGTAAGATCACCCACCCAGTTGCCCATCAGGGCAGGGATTGTGCTTTTTGGGACTTAGGGCATCACCCAGAGAAATTGGGGTGGCCCAGGACTTTTAAACCTGGTTAAGGGGCTGTGGCTGGAGGTGGGTGCCTGGGCTGAGCTCTGACTGAGGCTCCCCCATGTCCTGAAGAGGAGAGGCAGGAGATGAACAGGAGGCTGTGGGCATCTTCAGAAGCAGTGGAGCTGGACTCGGTCATATGCAGCAGCTCAGAGGGTCCCTGGGGCTCTTGGCCAGTGGCTCTGTCTCAACTGGGCTGATTAGTGCTGAGCAAAGCCTCTCCTAGGACAGAGCTGGGTGAACTGGGCATCACTGGAGCTCTTGGCACAGGGTCAGAGCAGCTTCTTGGCTGCGATCCTCGCTCGTGTCCAGCAGCACTTTTGCCTCTTCCAGCCTCCAGCAGGCGGAAAGGGAGGTGCAGTGGGTACTGGTGTGGAAATCCCAGGGGCTCCTGAAGCAAACGGAGAACATGGACTGCACATGTCAGTGCTGGGGGGGAGCCTGGGGGAGGTTTCTTACTGTCATGTTTATCCTCACTCCTTGGTGTGTGAGAGCAGGTGTTGGTTTGCCTGATCAAGTGACAGGGAATAAACCCTCTTTATTATCCCTAAATCGCTCTCCTTCTCGTTCCAGCGAACATGATCTGGGGGAGGACATTTATGACTGCGTCCCCTGTGAAGATGAAGGCGATGATATCTATGAAGATATCATCAGAGTGGAAGTTCAGCAGCCCATGGTAACACTTCATATGCATCTTGGTGGGAGGGGAAGGAGGAGGATTCAATTAAATAAATATCTGCCTGTGACAGGTGATGCTGTGAGGAAGAGAATCGCTCCTCATCGCTCCTCAAATCCAAGCCAGAATAACCAGGCTGGGATGACATTGGCTTGGAGGGGGTTTCTCTGAGGAGTTTCCCAGCCCAGTGTGTCATCTGAAGGAGTCTGGGGAGGAGGAAGGGAAAGGGAGAGCTAATAAGCCCTAAAAGATAAGCTAACGGAGTGATTTGCTGCTGAGCCCAGGTGGTGTCAGCTCAGCCCTTTCTGGGGAGGTTCTGCCTGCTCCATCAGCCAGACGGACCATCTCTGCCATGGAGGGGGTTTAGCTGGTGGCCCTTGCATCTCCCCAGAGGTGCTCACAGTCACCTGCCCGTGTCCCTAGTGCCATGGAGGTGGGCTGCCACAGCTTCTGCTGATGCAGAGCTGGAAGGGACCTTTCCACCAGAGCATGCCCTTGTGAAGTTTCTCCCACCATGTGGTGTTTGCCACCCCAGGCTTTGTGCAGACTCTGACTGCTGACTCCTGGCTGCAGACAGCACTGACACCTCCCCAGAACAAGCAGAATCAGTGGGTGATGAGTTCACTGATCAGCTAAGTCCCGGAGCAGGGTGTGTGGCTGTGCTGGATGAGGCGCAAAGAGCTTCACCTTACAGAACCTGGCAGTCCAGGGTGATGCCCATGTGGTGATTTCTCACCCATACCAAGCCTGGCTGACTGTAGTGCCAGCACCATTGTGATGGTGGTTGAGGCATTTCATTCCTTGTCTGCATCCCGAGGAGCTCCCTGCGTGCAAAACCCCAGCTGGATCAAGGAGCTGGGCACAGACTATTCCCACTGATCCTGCCAAAGCACTTGGAGCTGTTTATGGAAGCTGGTGGCGATGCCAAAGTCAGCACAGCCAGTTGGCCACCAACATTTGTACTGTGTTACCATGAGTTGGAGAAGCCATTTGGCTCAAGATCTGCCCCTTGGGGAAGGTTTTGGTAGGAATTTCTTAACCTAAATGGGAGAAGCTTCCACCATGTAGGTGCCCAGCAGCAGGATGAGGGTCAGTGGTTCTGGCAGTTTTCCACTGTCTCCTCTGCAGTGGTTTTATGTTCTTGGGCAGTGATGGAAGCGATGGCTCTGACTCCCTTTTCCTCAGGCCAAAGGGTTTATTTTGAATACACAGACCCACATATCTGTCCAAAAGCTGCAGTTTATTTAAAGAGGTTTATTGCAACAGCCAGTGTGATGCTAATTGGTTTCTTGTGTTCCTGCACGCTGCAGATTAGGTATATGCAGGTAAGACGCGTCCGTTCCCATCCTGCGTTCCATCCAGCGCGTAGATCCTGAGCTGTGAGTCCTGAAGGCTTGGTCGGGGGGTTCGGTGCCTGTGCATGGTCATTAAAAACCCACCACGTGGGGTCCGTGAAGGTCTTTTCAAGAGGGTTTGTACGGATAGACAAGGAGCACTGGGTTCAAGCTGGGAAAGGAGAGGTTTAGGCTGGATATGAGAAAGAAGTTCTTCAGTGTGAGGGTGGTTGATGGCTGGAAAGGGCTGCCCGGGGAGGTGGTGGGGGCCCCATCCCTGGAGTCATTTAAGGTCAGGCTTGATGAGGCTCTGAGCAGCCTGACCTGGGTAGAGCTGTCCCTGTGTAGGGAGGCTGGACTAGATGACCTCTAGAGGTCCCTTCCAGCCTAGAAAACTCTATGATTCTATGATCACTGAACTTCCTCCCAAGTTCAGACACCTCCCCACGTGTGTTTCCAGCTCCACTTTAGTAGGAGCAAGAGAAGTGACTCCAGGAGTTGGAGCTTTAAAAAGCAATGTTCAATGTTATCCTGTTTGACCTAAAATCGTGACGATTGTCAGCCCCGGCAGGGGATTTGTAGAAGCAAATACAGATTGGGAGGAGAAAGGATTGAGGACAGTCCTGAGGAGAAGGGCTTGGTGGTGGTGGTGGTGGAGGACCAGGAGTTGAGCAGGAGCTGTCAGTGTGCGCTGGCAGCCCAGAAAGCCGGCCGTGTCCTGGGCTGCATCAAGAGCAGCACTGATCAAGGGAGGTGATTCTCCCCCTCTGCTCTGCACTGGTGAGACCCCACCTGGAGTCCTGGGTCAGTTCTGGAATCCCCAATGTCAGAAGGACATAGAGCTCTTGGAAAGGGTCCAGAGGAGAGCAACTCAGATGATCAGAGGGCTGGAGCAGCTCCCCTCTGAGGACAGACTGAGCAAGTTGGGGTTGGTCAGCCTGGAGAGGAGGACGCTCCCAGGTGACCTTCTAGAATGCTGCTTTCCAATCTCTGAAGGAAGGGGGCTCCAAGAAAGCCGAGAGAGGGCTTTTGACACAGGTGGTAGCAAGAGGACAAGCCAAAAGGGTTCCAGACTTGCAGAGGGGAGATTCAGGTTGGACACAAGGAACAGGTTCTTTGCTGTGAGGGTGCTGAGATGCTGGAATGGGTTGCTCAAGGCGTTTTGGCAGCCCCATCGCTGGCAGTGTTGAAGGCCAGGTTGGCTGGAGCCCTGAGGAATCTGCTCTGGTGAAGGTGTCCCTGCCTGTGCAGGGAGGATGGAACTGGGTGATCTTCAAGGTCCCTTCCAACCCTGACCATCCAGTGATTTGATGAAGTCTGAACGTGTTACTCACGGCCACTTACAGGCTCTGCTCTGGTTTTCATCTTAAGCAGAAAAAATAGTAATAATGGGGAAACCCATCGTTGATTTTCTTGAGCTGAAAGTCTTTGGTGGGGTGGTGGTGGCTGTTCGTACGTGGAAGAAATGCAATGCTTTGCCGTGCTGACTCCTGCAGCCTGGGGTCCTTCCTAGTGTGTGAGGGTAAAAGTAGTTTCCTGTAACCTGAACCAGCACCAGTAGTCCCCTGGTTTTCCAAACTTGTGCTGTCACCAGCCTGAAGCAGGTTGCTGGAGCACCCTGAGGAGTGTCTGACCACGAGTGATTTTTCTTCCCCCCTCTCTCTAGAAAATGGGAATGACAGAAGATGACAAAAGGAATTGCTGTTTGCTAGAAATCCAAGAGACTGAGGCCAAATACTACAAAACACTTGAAGACATAGAAAAGGTAAGACAAGAGCCACCTTCTCTGTACCATCACCTCCCGCTCCAGCGCTCCAGCTCGCAGTCGCTGCGTTAGTTCTCGCTGCCAGGGCTGGCAGATGTGACCGAGGCAGGTCTGATGCCTTCACACGTAGAAGTGGAGAGAAGCTGGGATCTATAAAACCCACAGCGATGGGCACAAAGGGGCAGCCTCCAGCTGCAGGAGATTCCACATCAATCTGAGAAGGAGCTCATAGAATCATTAGGGATTGGAAGGGACCTCGAAAGACCATCCAGTCCAATCCCCCTGCCACAGCAGGATCACCTAGACCAAGTCACACAGGAACACGTCCATATTGTTTTCTAGAAGACTTGATCAAGGGGATTCTGCTGTGGCAGGGGATTGGACTGAATGGTCTTTCAAGGTCCCTTCCAGTCCCTAACATTCTGTGATTCTGTAAATGGTGGTGCTGGTGATGTAGCCCAGCACAACACTTATAGTTCCCGTAGCAGCAGTTCACTGTCGGTTTCTCCTGCAACAGGCACCCCTGAATCCTTTGCTGCTTTCTGGTGCTGTGCCCTGATGTTTGATACCAGCCCTGTCTTCATATATAAGCAGCTTGTTAGCCCATTGACAGCGGGCCAAATGGAAGATGTTGCAGTAATAGCATCGCACCTCATCTTTTTCTGGCTGCTGCAGCTGAGCAAGATCTTTCCAAGCCTCTCCCTAACCCTCAGCTTGAATTCAAAGGTTATGCAATTTGCTAGCTGGTGACTCTGCTCTCCCAGCACGAGGCAAAGTGGTTGCGGTACATCAACTTCTAAACCTCCTCTACCGATAACCCGCTGTCTTGTTTCCATACGCTCCCCCATGCTGTTGCCTCTTGCCATGGGGGCTCTGCTCCTTGAAGCAAGAAGCAGCCTTATGTTCTCTCTCTACACAGTGAGTAGGATGGCAGGGTCCTGATCCATGATTAAGGATCCTAACTAGAGTGACAATAAAAATGATTCTGTCTGCACAACTGAGAAGTTCCTGTTTGTGGCCAAATGGGAAAGGAGTGGCGGTTTATGGTTGAATTCGACTTTCCTTTTGTAGCTCAAAAAACCCCATAATTGAGCGCAGTTTTGAGAACTGCAATTTTGTTAGGAAAACACTCGTTTTCCAAGGAGAATGGTACATTCCTCTCTGCAAAAATGTCACATGTTCACCTGGGGCGTACTCATGGAAATGAAAACTTGACTTCTTGTTGTAAATCTTTGCGAATCCCCGTGCATTTGCCCTAGGTGAACATGTGACACTTTTACAGACAGGAATGCTCCGGTTTTGCTGAGAGAGGCAAAAAAAAATGCCTTTCTCGTGAAAAAAAAAAGGCAATGGTAACTTTCTGTTTGTGAAGGATATCTGCACCTTTTACTGGGGAGAAAAGAACCAGAAGAGAAGGAGAATGGAGTTGCGCTGTTGAATTTACAAACGCGCTTTAGAAAAACAACTTCTCTTTTTGAGGAGTGCTAATAACTTTTCCATTAAAGTCTCAGCGTTGCTGGCACTAATATTGTTCTATGTTCAACAGTTAGTGTGTTGAATATAGAACAAAAAGGCAACCCACACTCATTCAACCCAGCTAAGGCAACCCGCATTCATTCAAAACTTCCACTGAAATTGACGCGAGAGATGTCTGTGAAAGAATCTTTCAGAGAATGTAACTTTGTAATAGAAGAAATGAAACTTTGTAATAGAAGAAATAAAACAAAAGGCTAGTTCTTTCCATAAGCTCTCCCACATCTGGGAGATTGTGTCCAGCTCCGGGCACCTCAGTTCCAGAAGGACACAGAACTGCTGGAAAGACTCCAGCACAGAGGCACAAAGAGGATGAAGGGAGTGGAACATCTCCCTGGTGAGGAAAGGCTGAGGGAGCTGGGTGTCTTGAGCTTGGAAAAAAGGAGCCTGAGGGGTGACCTCATTAATGTTGATAAATATGGCCTGGGTTGCACAGGGTTGACTGTCACTTAAAGAGAGAACAAAGCACCCCTTGTCCCCCCACTTTTCTTGTCTGTGCTGTCTATGGGGAAGAGAAGGGGGTGACCAATGTAATGTGGTAAAGAAAAAGCTGCCTTTGGGATACTCTGGGACAGCTCTGCTCTGACAGTCTGGTGTGAGTTCCCCTGTGGCCATCAAAAAAGACATCTGAATCACAGAATGTTATGGGTTGGAAGGGACCTTGAAAGATCATCTAAATCCACCACATCCCTGCTGGAGCAGTACTGGATGGACTCTGAAGGTTTTAATTTGGGTTACCAAGTCTCTGCCATCTCTAAGAGATAATGGTCATATTTTTGGTCCATACTAGAAAAATCTGCATGGTGAGTTTGTCACGGGGAGATGAAAGATTAGCTCTCACATCTTCCAAAATGGACTAGCTGGGTCACTAACCCTTCAGAAGCTACCAAATCCATATATCTGCTGAGATATGGATAACTCTGCCTGTTGGAGGTCTCACTTTGCTTTTCTGCTCAGCGATCTCCAAAAAGCTCTTGTAATCTAGGGCTGTACCATCCTGGAAAAATGTAGGGTTCTCCAGGGCTGGTTAAAGGTTATTTGCTTCAGTTCCTTGCTACCTGCCCTTCCTCCTGTCCATGCTGTGCTGTAACGGGTTGAAACTAAGAAACTGCTTTGCTCCCAGGTTTTAAGGGGAAAGGAAACCAAAGCAGTCAGGTCT
>JAOXOE010000784.1:8033165-8043777 GCA_028565055.1 Phoeniculus purpureus | reverse complement strand
CCCAATAAATGAGATTATTTATTCCCAAAATGGGACATTTATCCACATAAATGGGATATTTATCCCCCAAAATGGGATAATTATCCCAATAAATGGGATATTTATCCTAAAAAAAGGGATATTTATCCCAATAAATGGGATGTTTATATTCAAAAATGGGATATTTATCCAAATCAATGGAATATTTATCCCCCAAATGGGACATTTATCCAAAGAAATAGGATATTTATCCTAAAAAAAGGGATATTTATCCCACTAAATGGGATATTTATCACTGAGTAACTCGGGTGCACTTGTACCCTCACACCCGGGGCTATTGAGGGCTGCATCCCACTAGAATGACTTGAAAACAGCTGAAAAGAGGCAAAGGAAATGAAAAAGCAATAAAAAAGAAGATGTAGTGACTGCCTGGGTTTCTTTAGGCTCTGTTTGCCTGCTGGCTTTGGATGTGTTTAAGGTATTGACTGTTTCTTCCTTTCAGGACCTCATTAAAGTGCACTTCAGTTTCCTGAGAGCCATCGACGTCTCTATGATGTCTGGAGGAAGCAGCCTGGCAAAAGTGTTTCTGGAATTCAAAGAGAGGTAAAGAAACTCCCCCAGTTTGAACAGAGAACAGGTTAATCTTCACAGGCTCCACCTCAGAAATGCCCCAGAAAGGCTATCAGGAAAGTTATTGTAATAGAAGTGTTATAGAACTACAAATACAAGCAGAAATGGAACTACAGGTATTGTCATTCAGAAGAGGAAGTTGTAGAGGGAGCCTGGGAATGAAGATGGGACCAGTGTGACTGAGCCCAGAGTGAAGAAGAAGGAAACACCTGAGGATAAAGATGGGACCAGTGTGGCTGAGCCCAGAGTGAAGAAGAAGAAGGAAACACCTGAGGATAAGGATGGGAACAGTGTGACTGAGCTCAGAATGAAGAAGAAGAAGAAAACACCTGAGGATAAGGATGGGAACAGTGTGACTGAGCCCAGAGTGAAGAAGAAGAAGAAGAAAACACCTGAGGATAAGGATGGGAACAGTGTGACTGAGCCCAGAGTGAAGTTAAACCTCACTCACCTCCAAGGACTTAGTGTAGCCTCCTCATAAAGCAGCAGCAGGGCTTGCAGGACCTGTGCTGTGGTGGGATGGCTCCTTTGCAGGGGAGTTTTCACCCTGGTTAGATCAAGGTGGCTGCTCACACTGCACAAATGACCTCTCTGGCTCCGCTCCTGTCCCCCACCTATTGCTTGATGAAGAAATGTGGAAGTTGCTCTCGCGAGCGCAGTAGGTTCAGTGCTTTGGCAGCTGCAGAGCTACTCCAGAACACAAAGATAAGGTTAATAAAAGCCTTTAATATCCTTCATACTAATCAAAGGCCTGGCTCCTCGTGGAACAGTGCCAGGCTGTTATTTCACTGTGATTAAACCAGTGTCTAGACGCGGAGATGCTGTTCAGCAGTCGGTGACTCTGGGAATGCCACAGGGAGCAGGGAAGGGGTGTGGGATGAGTTGTGGAGGTGGTGTTGCTCCCCAGGGAGTTGTGCTTGGCCATGTGGGAGCATGAGGCTCATTCTTGGGCTATGAGCCTTTAAATAAAGAGGTTTTTCCTGTTAATTAGCTGGTGGGAGTTCAGCAGAGCACTTGTAGCTTGGTGGGTTTTGTGCCAATGAGTGAACAAGCTGCCCCAGTTCCTAATGGAGTTTGCAAGCGACTTTTTAAGGGGCTTAAAATCCTTCCCAAGAGGCAAATGAAGGAGCCTAACCAACAACTCCTACCGTGGCAGCGCCAGCTCCAAAGCTGCCTTCAGCCCATGGGGTCTTGGGGACCTCCATGATGTGAGAACTTGCTGCTCATGGGGACTTTTGGCTGGGAGAAGATCCCAAAGCTGGGCTCTTGGGAGTGAAGATTGGGGAGCAAACCTGGTCTAAGTACTCAGAGTCCATTTTACAGCCAGGAAACCAGGGTGCAGGAGCAGAAAGTTGAGCTCACCTGGGGAGATCGCAGAACACTAGGGATCGGAAGGGACCTCGAAAGATTATGTTGCCCCACCAGAAGGGAATGTGGACCTCTAGACTCTCCCCTTAGTCCCTATATGTGGGACCTTCCTCCATCAAGTATATCCGTGACAAATAGCTCCCGCTTCCCAGCGCATCCTCGGAGACATCCCAGGAGGATGATGCATTGCTCCTCTGCAGCGCAGGGCTTGGCTGGGCTGTTTTTGAAGGGAATGGTAAGTAAATCTCTCTCTCTGAAAGCTGGCGGTTTGGATTTATGCTCTGGAAGCCTCTTTGAAACGCTCCAAGGGCTGGCAAGGTAGATATTATTGTGTGTGCTCCGAAGTTGTCAAGGGGAAAAGGCACAAGACTAATCTGCGGTGGCTGCCGCTCCGCTGGGGACTGCAGCTCCCATAAATCTCCCCATTCACTTCCCTGGCGGGGTAAGAGGGTCCCGCGTTTACGGAGCGACACCGGGTCAGCTGCTCCCGGGTGGAGACGTGGCCCAGCAATAATGGATGAGCTGCAGCGGTGTGGTGGACTGGGTGTCTGGAATCTGTGTCTTATCAGCAGCACCACGGCCAGGAACCGGGGGGAAACCCAAAGCTGTCGTCTAGGATTAATGAGTGAAGTGCAGGGAAGAGGGGGAATCCACAGCAAAACGGCTCTGTTTGTGTCAGGCGCTTGAATTTGTAGCCTGGGGTGTCCGTAGGGAGCTTCATTGTGTTAACAAAGGCTGTGACAACCTTCTTGTCCTGAGTTACCTGGTGTCCAGGTCCTTGTGGCCCGTCCTGCAAGGAGCTTTCTGCAGTGTGTCCTTGGGTTTTAAGGGGATTTGAAGCCTCTCACTGTCTGGGGAGATGCAAGTTACCGTCACTCAGAGCAGTTCAGGGCTTGTCTCAAGAATCGAGTGTTTCTGGGCTGCTTCTTTGCTTGATAAAATATCCAGACACCTTCAGAGAGAGGGACACACAGTGTCCCACAGTGCTGGCCACTGGGTTTAGGGCTGTCAGCAACTGTCACTGGGGAATTGAAGGCTTTTCTGGAGGTGAATAGCCCAGCTTGAGCGAGCTGCACTGGGAAATGCTCTGAGGAAATGGGGTTTTGTTGTTCATTTGGTCTGGAAGCTCATCCCTGCCTTCAGCAGCCCTGGAGCTGCTGTGGCACAGCCAGAAAGGCAGCAGGAGGCCATTGGGGCTGCACGGTGCCTAGTGAGACATCAGGGTGGTGGTGCAGTCATGGGATAAAGACTACTTATAGCCTAGGAGTTGTGGAGTTGGATTGCAGGGATTCAGTGCTTGACCCCTCCTTGCGTTGTAGTTAATCCTCAGCCCCTCACTGGCTGTGAGTGGTGGCTTGGGATGGGGTCTCAGCTCTTTGCTGCTTCTTTTCATTGCTGGGTTTTGGGTGTCTCTTGGTAACCTTGCTGGAGGAAAAGTGTTTCGTTGTGGAGCTGGGTTTCCCTTTCCATCCCTGGTTAACTAAACCACATTCAGGAGTGGAAGGCTGAGCCATGGCACCTCCAAAAATGGGCTCCTCTGGCTGTTTGACCCCTTCGGCTCGTCATGAGCTGAACCACTTCCACAAGCTGCAGCTCTGGGAACTTCAGAAGATGTAAATGTGGGAAAGCTGTGCTGTAGAGGGGTGTTAATACTTCTCTAAGGAGTAGCTGCCTGCCGTGTCCCTTCGCTCTACATAAGTACATTGATCTTTTACAACAGGTTGTAACTGCTAGCGAGTGTTTCCGATTAAATCTGTGATTCCTCCCTCTACAGGCTGCTGATTTATGGCAAATACTGCAGCCACATGGAATATGCCCAGAACACACTCAACCACCTCCTCGCCAACCGGGAGGATGTCAGGCAGAAGGTGGAGGTGAGTGGGTCGGGGGCGTCAAGACTTGAGTCCTCCCCGCTCGCCTTGTGGTGGGATTGGGAAGGGCTGGCTGGAGCTGGAAATGGTCTGTTGGGGTTGTTGAATTTAGCAGGAGAGGGGAGAGATGTGGGGCTGAGTCTGTGCTGCGCAGAGCAGGAGCAGAGCTGGGGGTTACCTTGTCGTGATCCCTTCATCTCCCCCCCCACCACACTCTCTTGTCCTTCCTCCCCTGAGTTTATCCCGCCTCAGTCAAAGCAGGTGACTTTATCTGAGTAGGGCTGGCTGCAGGATTTCCCTCTCTGAGCCGTGCAGACAGAGCTAAGAGCACTCAGCATCCCTTAGCCAGGGTCGGTGCAGCTTTCCGAGGTCACACGCAGCGTCAGGGACAGGCAGAGGCAAAGCCAAGTCCCCTGAGAGCACCCGGATTACTCCCCTGTCCTCCTCCTCCTCCTCCTGCAGCGTAAAGGCTTAGCGTAAAGAGGGGCTGATCCAGATATTAAGGAAATCAAAGGAGCCCCGGAAGGGCTGCATTGTTTGAGCCGCTGCTTTTACCCAGCTTTAATTCCTGCTTTGGTCTTGATGCTAATCTGGGTTTGCTGGGCTGTCTGCACGCGTTACCTCGCGCGCTGCACAACGCCCTTTGGTTTTCCACGCCGAAGCAGCAGCCCGAGTCGGGGATCAAACTGCATTTAATGGTTTCTTTTAAGATGTGCTGTCTGCATCCAGTTGCTCCCATGTTTCTCCCTCCCTCCTCTCGTCGCCCCAGGGAGGGGGCACACATGGGGGCTGCTCAGCCAGCACAGCAGAGGCACAAAGCTGAATGGGTCTGGGCAAAGGTGGCTTAAAACTCGCTGCCATCACCTGAGCTCTGAACCTTAGCATCACCTTAGCATCACCTCAGCATCACCTTGGCTCTCGTGGTGCCTTAGTGCTGCTCGGTGAAGCAGCAGTGACTGTGCCCAGCCCCTCAAAAAGAGGGTTGGAAAAGACCTTCTAGGTCATCAGGTCCAGCTGTCCACCTGGCAATCCCCAACCACTAGCCCATCTCCTCAAACACCTTGTCTGCCCCATTGTTGAACCCCTCCAGGGATGGTGCCTCCACCTCCTCCTTGGGCAGCCTGTTCCAAGGGCTCCCCACTCTTTCTGGGAAGAAGTTTTTCCTCAGGTCTAACCTGACCATCCCCTGGCACAGCCTGACCCCATTTCCTCTGCTCCTGTCGCTAGTCCCCAGGGAGAAGAGGCCAACTCCTGCCTCACTCCAACCTCCCTTCAGGTAGATGTAGAGAGCAGTGAGGTCTCCCCTGAGCTTCCTCTTCTCCAGGCTGAACAGCCCCATCTCCCTCAGCCTCTCCCCATCACCCCTATTCTCCAGACCCCTGACAAGCCCAGTTGCCCTTTGCTGCCCCTCTCCAGCCCCTCCCTGTCCTTCCTGCACTGCAGTGCCCAAACTGCCCCCAGTACTTGAGGTGCAGCCTCACCAGGGCCCAGCATAGGGCAGGATCACCCCAGGAGCAGCGGGGAGGTGAGTTCAGCTAATGCATTTCGTTTGACATTTCCTGGGTCTGAGGGCACTTGTGTGCTGCCCTAACGACAGGAGCTCATTAGACTGGAGCAGCTCAGCTGCATCAGAACGGCTGTGCTGTAGGGTCCACCCCTGTGGTTACTCCTCAGGAAGCTCAGCGGTGGGAGCACTGGCACCAGCTGGTGCTTGCAGGGACCACGAGCCCTTTGTCTGAGGTTACCACAGCAGAGTGCAGCAGCCAGGGGATGTCGGAGCCTTTTCCTATGGGCAAGCCGTGATTTTCAGTGAAGCAGCTGACGCGCCGCTGTCTCTCGCAGGAGTGCACGCTGAAGGTTCAGGATGGGAAATTCAAACTGCAAGATCTGCTGGTGGTTCCGATGCAGCGAGTCCTGAAGTACCACCTCCTGTTGAAAGTAAGTGTTCAGCCACACACGGACACTGGTTGGAAAAGACCTTCACAGAACATTAGGGATTGGAGGGGACCTTGAAAGATCAGCCAGTCCAATCCCCCTGCCAGAGCAGGATCCCCTAGAGCCAGCTGCACTGGAGCACATCCAGGCAGGTTTTAAATTTCTCCAGAGAAGGAGATTCCACAACACCCTGGGCATCTCCCTCCAGGGCTCTGTCACCCTCACCATGAAGAAGGTCCTCACATTGATGTGGAACCTCCTCTGCTCCAGCTCACACCCACTGCCCCTTGTCCTATCATTGTCCTGAGCAGAGCCTGGCTCCATCCTCCTGGCACCCACCCCTCACATATTTTTCAACATTAATGAGGTCACCCCTTTTCCCCAAGCTCAAGAGCCCCAGCTCCCCCAGCCTTTCCTCAGCAGGGAGGTGTTCTACTCCCTTCATCATCTTCATGGCTCTGCGCTGAACTCTCTCCAGCGGTTCTGTAAGATCATCAAGTGCCAGCACTGGTGCTTCCCACCAGCTGCCATCCCCTCTGGAGCATCTTTCAGCTCTCACAGCGAATCACTGCCTTGTGCAGAGTGCGGGGTTTGTTGGGTTTTCTATTCCCCCCTCCCCGTCACCTCCTTCAAATGAAATAATTACTGGAGCTACTTAACACGACATAATATTTGTGCTGCCTTTTAAAGTACAGTGACCCCGGGTAATTCTGCACTTGTTAGCCACGAGAGGCAGTTAATGAATATAAAATAAGCTCGCATATAATCTGATTATGTGTGAAATTCCTCCCGTCAACTCCCCAGAACAGATCTCTCAAGCACCAGCCGCTTGGTTCGTTCCCCGTCCTACAGCTACTGGCAGCATCTCCAATCCCTGTGGGTCAGAGCCTGCCTGGTGCAGCTTTCCCAGCACAGCCAAAGTCTTTGTTTGTATTAATTTCTTGAATGATTTAATTATTTCAGGAGCTTCTCAGCCATTCCTCAGACCGACCAGAGAAGCAGCAGTTGAAGGAGGCTCTGGAAGCGATGCAGGTACGGGTGGATGATGGTGCGGGGGGTTGTGCTGGGCTTCAGATCAATGTATCATAGAATCACAGAATCATTCAGGTTGGAAAAGACCCCTGGGATCATCCAGTCCAACCATCAATCCTGCTCTACAAGTTCACCTCTAAACCAGATGCTCCAAGGCTACATCTAAGAGTCTTTCAAACTCATCCAGGGGCTGCGACATAATGTAGAACCCTTCTGCTCCTGTACAACTGAATCTTAGCTGGGAAAAAGCATCTGACAGCTGAAGGGAGGGCAGCATCTCCTCCTTTTGGACGTGCAAGTGTGTATCGAAGGATGGCTCAGCTTGGAAGGGAACTTAGAAATCATCTACCTTTGGAATCCCTCCAGGGGTGGGAGCTCCACCAGTGCCCTGAGCAGCCTGTTCCAGTGTTTGGTGACCCTTTGGGTGAAGAAATTCTTCCTAGCATCAGCCTGAACCTTCCCTGGTGCAGCTTGCAACCATCCCTGGATGTGTTTAAAAGTCACTTAGATGTAGTCTTGGGGGATCTGGTTTAAGGGTGAACTTGGAGAGGAGGGTTGATGATTGCACTCGATGGTCCAGGAGGTCTTCAGTGTCCTCTAGTCCTATTGCTTGGCACCAGGAAGAGGAGGCTGAGCCCCTTTTTGCTCCAACTTTGATTTGGTTGGTCTCTAAACCAAGGCTTAACATACAAAAGATGTTCTCCATGGTGCAGCTCTCCTCTCTGCAGCGCTGATGTGGGCAGCAGATGCTGCTCTCTGGGGTGAGAGCTGTGCAGAGGGCCAAAGGGATTTACCTCCAGTGGTTGGTTGCACAAGGCAGAGGCAGGATGTGCACCCACAAAACTGCAGATGGCGGTGTCTGGTGGAAGGTGCCAGCCCTCCTCCTGGCTGCCCAGCTTCCCAGTTCAATCCTGCAGCCCCATTATGCACCTTGCAGTCACCACCGATCCAGGGTCGTGTGTCCCATGGGGCAGGAGGGAGCAGCAGCTCAGCCCTGATGAATGGATTCTGCTTCGTGAGGCTTTTGGGCTTGTCATTCCTCATAACCCTCCCTGCCAGGGGCCCGGTGGGGTGTTTTGGGATGTTGTAGGTATCGTCCCAGAGATCTGTGATTATTGTCTGTGGTTAACCCTTCCCATGCTGGGAAGCTGAGGGAGGTCTGACCCAGAGGGGATGTCTTCAAAAAGATCCCATGCTCAGATTTAATCCGAGCTGACAGGAGCTGTTGTTGAGGACAGGGAGGTAAGGAGCAGGTAAGAAGCAAACAGGGGCAGAAAACACTCTCCAAAGGGTGTTAAGGAGGTGTTTTGGTGGAAGAGGTGGAGCTCCTTGTCTTTAATGGGCAAAAATTCAGGTAAGAGGGGAATCTTTCAGGGCAGGACAAGCTCCATGGGGTGTCTCCTTGTTTTGCAACGTGGCCTTTGTGTGCTGGGGGATGCTGGAGCCCCGGAGGTGCTGGATGTAGGGGTGTTTTCACGGGGTGTCACTGGGGAGGACAGCATGAGCATCCCAGTGCCATCAGCTGCTTGGGTGGGAATTCATCTGGAAGCAAGCAGGGCACAGCCAGGTCAAACATGTTCACAGCTAACGTGCAACAGGGTGTCCAAAGCAGTTGTTTTACAGACGTGGATGTTTGACAGCAAAGGCTGCCTCACACCTTTTGAATCCGGGGAGGATGAAGGGAATTAGGGTGCTGGAAGCTGGCAGAGAAGGATGCTGCTGCCAAGGCAGAGGGGCAAAGGCTGGGGCTGCCTGGCTCCTGGCCAGGTAGAAGCCATGGGGTCAGGGTTGCTGTGTGGGATTCATGCATTGCCCTCTCCTGGGAAAGGGGGAAAATTGCAGCTCTGCCTCCTCCAGCAGTGCAGGAGCAGAAAACCTCGGTGCTCAGCAGCACCCTGCGCTGCTGCCTGGAGCCTGGTTTGGCTCCTGGGCGTGAAGAGTGGCTTTGGGAACTGAGGTGATGGGTTTTCTGCTTTGGTAGAGGGCTGGTTTCATGTGGAAACTAAAAATCAGCCTTCACTTTTCTTTTAAGGACTTGGCCATGTACATAAACGAGGTGAAGAGGGACAAAGAGACCTTGAAGAAAATCAGTGAATTCCAGAGCTCTATAGAAAACCTGGTAAGTCGGAAAATCCTCTTGATCCCAACTTCAGTTTGACTGTCACTCCTGTATTTGCTTTTGCTGTGTGGTTACACAGAGTCACAGAACATCAGGGATTGGAAGGAGACTCCACAACCCACCCTGGGCAGCCCCTTCCAGGGCTCTGGCACCCTCACGGGGAAGAAGTTCCTTCTCACATTGATGTGGAACCTCCTCTGCTCCAGCTCACACCCACTGCCCCTTGTCCTATCACTGGGTGCCCCTGAGCAGAGCCTGGCTCCATCCTCCTGACACCCACCTTTCACATATTGATCAACATTCATGGGGTCACCCCTCAGTCTCCTTTTTTCCAAGCTCAAGAGCCCCAGCTTCCTCAGCCTTTCCTCGTCAGGGAGATGCTCCCCTCCCTTCATCATCTCTGTGTTTCTGCTCTGGCCTCTCTCCGGCAGGTCTGTGTCTTTCTGGAACTGAGGGTCCCAGAACTGGGCACAGAATTCCAGATGTAGATGTTTTAATTTAAACTGAGATTTAAATTCCAGTTACAGCCATCCAGTCTTTGAAAATATCAGTTGTCTTCTAAGTAATAGAAGAAGCACTGTTTGCAGCAGACTTCACAGTACCCCTTTGCATTTCTAGTTGCTTATTACATGGAAGGAAGAGATTCTGCCCAGCTGATTTACCGATGGACAAAGAGTGTGGACCCCAGTTTGAAAAAAGGGCCCTGGACATCAGAGGAAGATGCTGTAAGTTCTGTTCTCCTCTGCCTAGGTTTGCAGGGTGCAAGATGTGGGACTGTTGTGATGTGTCTGTGTGGCTTAGGTGCTCCTGAGCTCTGAAAGTGGCACAGAGGAATGTGAAACAGCCTGATGTGGGTCTGGGTCAGGAGGGCTTAGAAGCTCCTGAACACTTCAGAGATTTACAACAGAGTGGAAACAAATAGAACTGCTCCTTGTGAGGCCTGTTAGGGTTTCATTACAGAGGAGACTTGCAGCTGTTGCTTTCTGTGGTTAACTCAGATGCTGTTGGCTGCAGTTAAGAAGTACGGAGAGCGAGACTGGTATAAAATCCGGACGGAAGTGCCAGGGAGGAACGACGCTCAGTGCAGAGATCGGTGAGTATGAGTGTAGCTGCTGCTTTCATGTTGAATACACATAGCCAAGACCCAACTGAATGTACAGACATCTTGGATTTGCTTAAGCCAGCATCACCTTAATCACAGAACATGAGGGATAGGAAGGGACCTTGAAAGATCATCGAGTCAATCCCCCTACCAGAGCAGGATCCCCTAGATCCAGTCATACAGGCACATGTCCATGCAGGTTTTAAACATCTCCAGAGAAGGAGACTCCACAGCCCCCCTGGGCAAGCCTGTTCCTTGTTTGGTCTAAGTGTAGTCACTACCATCATCTCCATAACCCTGCATCTGGAGTTCTAGGAGTCAAAAAGCTGATGCTGAGTTTGGCAGAGAGAGCAGTGTGGTGCTGCTGTGGTGTGCTGCTCCCTCAGTGTAGCTGCCTGTGGGTTAACAGAGATCCAGAAGGATGCTGTTCAAAATAAAGCAGAGGGGTCATTCACCGTGACCGAGCGCCTGTAGGGAGGGAAGGTTGTCATCTAGGTACTGCTTGTGAAAGTGGTATTGTCAGAGACTTCATACAATCATTCAGGTTGGAAAATACCCTTGGCATCATCGAGTCCA